>OY744475.1:96905267-97312767 GCA_963556175.1 Tipula confusa
AAATTGGCAGAGAAATCGAGCTCCACAAAGTAAAATGATACTCATATATCTTAAATCTAAACTAAGAAAATAAGAATGAATCGATTCATAAGCAAAAAACAGTCTAAAACAACCGAAAACGCAAATACTACTTGCAATTAAATATGATTATGGAACTTGGGCTAGAAGCACAAAGGAAAAAGTTGATTTGTTTGCATCATTACTTGGATATACATTCCGATCTCTCCCAAGACAAACTACTGATGAAAATATAACAATAGTTATGTAAACTGTAGTCAATAACTTAACTACATGACAAATAGTAAAGCACTACCCGAAAAAGGATTACGAAAGTTACTTCAAATAATTAATGCAGCATTCAGAATTAACTATGTTCCACACCAATGGAAAGTGGCAAAAGTGATAATGATACCAAAACCAAGCAAACCACATAACGAGAAAAAATCGTATAGGCCGATTTTTTTGCTTCCAAATTTTCAACTATTTCTAAATTATTCGAAAAATTGCTGCTTAAGGGACTCAAATTAATCATAGAACGAAGAGGTCTTATTCCTTCCCACCAATTTGGTGTCAGAGAAAAACATTCGACTATAGACAGGACCACAGAATCACAGACATAATTGAAGATGTTCTAGACATTAAAAAAATAAGTATCTTCTTGGATGTAGCACAAGCCTTCGATAAAGAATGGCACAGAGGACTAGAATTTAAACTTCATCGAGATCTACCAAAGCACTTCTTTCAGAATCTTAAATTTTACTTGGCTGACCGACATTTTCGGGTAAAATAGATGAATACTCTTCGTAGACGAAAATAACAGCAGGGGTATCATAAGGTAGTGTCTTGGGGCCCGATAGAATGTAGAAAAAGCAACTAGCAAAGTACAAAGAGCCACTAACAAATTGAGTAACTGGAAAAAGCGATGGCGATCCAGCTAAATGAAACCAAAGCAATTCATGTTAACTTCAACCACAAAAAAATTAACTGGATACCAGCGGAAATCAACTCACAGCAAGTTCCACATTCAAATATCAGGTATGACACTTGACGCTAAGCTTAAGTGGAAAGAGCATGTCAAAAAAAAAAAAGAAAAGCTTAACATCAAATACAGAAAATGTACTGGCTTATAGGTAGGAATTCATGAGCTATCACTGCAAATAATAAACTGCTGCTATATAGGCAAATTCTAAAACCAACATGGACCTACTGAATTCAACTTTGGTGATTCACCAATAAGGCCAACGTGAAAATAATACAATAATTCAAAAACAGTTTTTCGTGGTATTGTAAATGCACCATGGTACGTAAGGAATGATAATCTCCATAGGGACTTAAAGGTGGAATACGTTAACGAAGAAAAAAGAAGGCACGCGAGGAGAGATATTCATCGTCTTTATCAACATACAAATGTTGAGATTCACCGCAACCTTCTATTGCCTTGATACGTATTTTGATTGGATTGCTGCATTTATTATTCATAAGGCTTTAATTGCGTGACCCGTTATTAAGTTATGTTTCGGAGCCTTTTTATCGTTCAAGTTATTTTTGATTTCCCAATTTAGTCCATGCAGAGTATCATAGATCTTATTCCTTGCTCATCAATTTTGTCCGTTGAGGTAATATCTTCCTTGATGTTTGTCTTGGGCATGGTTGCTTTTTGTTTGGGATATATAGCCCAGATTTCGTTGTTTTAAATAAGAAGGCCCTATAGGTTAGGTCTTTTCAGCACCTTAGTTGACTTCCATAAAGAATATTCAGTATTTTTGCCCTGTGAAATTGTTTAAAGTCGCCTCAAGTCAAAAAATTACTGCCCTAGCGTTTTGAGGAACGCAATGTAGTCTTCACTCGTCTTATTTCCGGATGTACCGAGGTGGACAGTATATTGCTGAAATGTTTAAACTAATGGCTGTTGACCTTTGCAAGTGAAACATTTCAAATATTTGCTTTTATTGATGTGGTAAGGATTGGCTGCATGTTTACCTGCACATTTAACACATCTAGGTTCACGATTACAGTATTTTTGAGTGTGCTTTAACTCTGGGGACTTCTTGCACCGTGTATGAGTCTAGTAGCTTTTATCAACGGCTCAATTTTAACTCTCACGTTAAGTATAGCGTTTATATTACAGATTTTTTCTATATTTTCTTTATTGTCAAATGTTAACATGAAGAGTGGAAGTCCTCTTTTAATAATTTCACTGTTTCCGTCCTAATTTTGCTTTTTCTATTTTTTAAGTGGCTGCGTCTTTAATTTTAAAACCTTTACTTGTTAGTTCTTCCATAATATTTTCTTTGAAGCATGATACACATACGTGTATCAATAATTTCAAACCCATCGGTGTTTAATTTAGGTCGAAAGCTTTATAATATAAGGTTTTCCTGATATTATTTATGGTACATAGTCTGGGTACATAGGGTACTATGTACTATGTACTATGTACCATAGTACATAGTTGCTGGGTGCCATTTTATTCTTTCACTCCTATTAAGTTAATAGAAAGTGGAAGTATCTTCTTTTCTTTTACTAGCACTTTTGAAGCTATTTGTTTATTACGATCGACAATATTTGCTGGTGTTGGTTCAACTTTAGGTAATGACTCAGCCTTCCTTTTGGTTGGTGAAGTGTCTTCTCGCTTTTTTTACTTTTTCTTTTTCGAGCATCTAATTTCGAGTACAGAATTAGTCCTCCATGCTGAAAGAATTTTTATTAAACAATGCGATCTCTGCTTTGTTATTTATTTTGTCGTTCTTCAAGTATGATTTTCTATTTTTAATTCTGCAACTTTACGATTTAGCTGGGCTATAGTTTTTCCCATTCGTTCGAGCTTTTGTAGTAGACTTTTATTATGTATTTGCAGTGGATGTGGACCTTCCAGTCCGAGTTGCGCAGGATTGTGATTTAAAACTGAATTGCGTTCTCGCTCATAATATGTGGCTCCTCTCAGAATTCTCAAAACTGATGACCTTTTCAGTAGAAAAAAGTGGATTAATTGTTATCAGTATACCTTACTTAGTTTTGTAAATTATTTTTGAATAATTTTCTTCACCTACTTAGCCTTTGAATAATGAATGGATCCCGCGATGTACAAGACAGCTGCCCCTCCTGGGTATGGACGTGGACCAGAAAGCCGCTCAGAATGAGAACAGAAGCTTCTGAATGTTACCATCATATAGTCTTAAATGTATTAATTTCAATTGACCTCCCAATATTTAAATTTATTTCTTTCGATGGAGATTTACATTGCATCAGGTTTCAGTGCACCATTTGGTCCTATAACGCACCTGGTTTTCTTATCTATATATGAAGAGGATACCTATCATTTGATAGATGCGGTGTTTGCTGTTAACCACAACGGTTCGTCTCGAATCTGTTGCGGAGCTGAATTGTTGATAAGGTAAAGGCCAGCAATGAACAGTGGCTTGTAAATACTGATTACTATTATTATTATTTTTGATCTGCTGAAAATAAGTTGGCCTTGTTAGGTGGCTGTCAGAAGCAAATAAAACTTTTTTCACTGAGGTTACCTCAGAAAGGCTATCAAAATTATATATTTTATGAATTATGTATATATTTTTTAGAACTTTTAATGATATCCATAGATATCGAACAAGTTAGTATTAATTTGCTAAATTCGTTTATTCCGTGTTCATTATCTAATTGTATGAGCTAAACTAATGTTTTCCACCATTATTTATCATATATAATATTTGTGAAGTGTATGACTGTTAATTTTCATTCAAATTATAATAATATTATCAGTTTTCTATATTTACCAATTACTATTTGTTTAGTTATGACTATTAAAATTTATAGACTGTACATAATTTTAGTACGTGTCAAATCTTTGTTTTCTATGTAGTTTGAATAAGTGTAGTTCAGTTTATACGCTTTAATTATTATTTTAATTAATGGATTTAATTGTTACTGGTTGGTTATATTACATTTGTTTAATTACTTTATTTATGTATTTAATTTTTTGCTTTTAGATATATGGCAACGTCCCGAAAGCCGTCCACTGCCCGAAGATGATACAATTGTGCTACGTTTTGAAATACCATATGCTCGTATATTACCACCACCAACCGAAAATTCTTCCAATTCGATAAAAAAATATGTTGTCTACGATGTGAGCATACGTCAAGATACGTCGATAGCCGATCCAAATCCAACGATAATCGAACGTCGTTATACACAATTTCTTAGTTTATACGATAATTTACGACGTGATTTTTCGAATTTAATGCAAACGATTGTTTTCCCCAAAAAAGTATTAGTCGGTAATTTTTCTACCGATTTAATTGCCGAACGTAGTTCAATGTTTGAGAAATTTTTAGATTATATTGTAACGGTGTCAGCGCTACGTGATTCACATTATTTTTTAGAATTTTTACAGGGTGAAGAGCTAGGCCGATCATGTCAATTATTAGACGAACGTCGTAACGAACAAGCTGTACCGATACTAGAAAATTGTTTTCGCCTATTGAACAAAATCTATTTAGATCGGTCAAAATGTGTATTATTGTTATTATGTCGACTTGTGGCTGCGTGTACAACATCACCGGTACCACATCCGTTGGCCGAAAAATATGCCGAGCTGGCATTGCGACGATACGAGGCTGTATCCGATGCCGATTTACTAGTTTTATATATTCCACTATTGCAAACGTGTAGTCATTTATGGTGGCAACGTGGACGAGATAATCAATTGTTGCAGGAGCGTTTACAAAATATGACAACGCGTGGAATGAAAGTTAAAAATGGTCCGACACTAACACAAGCGATACACGAGCTAGATCCCCGGGCTGAAACAACATAGTGCCACGCGATATGTTTTTTTTAATTTTTCTGATTTTTATAGTTATTTATTTTTTAATCGTGTCAATAACTTAAATGCATCACAATTCCTAACTTTATCAACGATGGATAATGATGATATTATTGTATTTGTATTGTTTTACTAAAAAATTTGTAAATTTTAAGTCATTGTTTATAACAAATCAATTGTACACTTTCAAAACTAACTCTCGGATGATATTATTGTATAGGTTGGTATTAGTTTTTTCTTTAAGATAATTTTATTTTGTTATATTATAATCATTTTTAAAATCACAAACGTTGTAAGCTTATGTGAGTAAAGAACAAATTTTTAACAAATTCGTTTCAGAATAAATACATTCGATATTTTATTTAATTGCGTTTGAGCTCAGACGATTCGTAACGTAACAAGAATACCACGAAGAGAACGGGCTTAACTATTTTAACTTCAAACCAGTCAAAAACCACTTAAAAGATGTACTTTCGATAATGATTAACCTCCTAAATTAATTCAGGTGACTGATTCAATTTCTACGGTTTTAAATCAGGTAAGTGATGCTTTAAAACTAAGGAAATTGGTTTTCTTTGATGATAATGATCGATAAATGAAAGTAAATATACTCGAATTTACTAAATACTACTTAATCCGAATGGCGATAGACCTACTTAGGTCTGAAGGTTTGGTGCAGTCCGGTGACTCCTTTAAAGAAGTTACAAAAACTGTGCTCATTGCTAAGTTGTTGTATTCTTAAGAATTCAGCCTTCCACCTTTCACGCTTTTTCCGTTTACAAATCCACTTAGCGGTTTTCCTATAAAAGAAGCAATTGGTTCTTTCGTGCGATTGTCAAACGTATTCGCGCTTCTTTATAGGCCTTATTCTGTTGCTCGATAGCACAACGACACTCCTCATCATTGAAGTTTTCAATACCTCCAATTAGACGGTGGTTGGTTTCTATAACGCTACTGCTAACCAGATTCTAATATTGCGCTTTCTTATGCGAGGAATTTATGATATTATCAGTCACCAAGAAAAATCGTCGAAATCACTTCAAGATTTTCTGGACCAAGTGACGAAACATTATCAACCACTGAAATCATTAAAAGTGAAGGTTGATGAGTGGGATCTAATGTGTCACCATTTAACTCAAAAGTTGGATGTTGCCTCGCGAGCCGAAATCATTAAAAACTTCAAAACATGATGTCATTTGAAAGGCTAGTCCAAATCTTCTGAAAAGAGTAGTACATCGTCGATATCAATTAATACGCCACGCTCGATCAATCAACCATTGGTAAAACCGGATTTTTGCACAAATTTACGCAAGCTTCGTTCAGCACCCAACCGATTGACACTGATAAACCAAACCACATTATGGTCAAGAAGCGTGTGGTCATGATTGGGACTGCTCTTGTTAATATTAGCACGTCAAATAACCACCAATCCCTAAGTAGGGCGCTGCTGTGGTTCACACATGAACTTCATAACCAATGACATGTGTAACCTTTTGCAAGCTGTTGAAATTTTATGTGATCCCGACAATTACAAATTTATTACCATCTGTGCCTCTCAACTTTGATGTAAAGTCTATACCGATTGAAATAAAATTAGCTGATCCATATTTTCACGTGCCAGATCGGATTCATCTGTTACTAGGCTTCGAAGTTTATAACCAACTCTTCAAGGGAGATTCTATTGAAATTTGCAAGGAGTTGCCACCATTTTACAATACAGAATTGGGATATATATTGTAACTGGTAAATTGGAATCTGTAACACATTATACAATGAGTTCGAATGTCACGTTGTGCAGCCTTCAAACCCTTGATGCGCAATTAAGACAGTTTTGGGAACTAGAGAGTATTCCGAACACAAACCATCAGTCTACCGAAGAAAGGTTATGTGAAGAACATTATATTCAAAATGTTAAACGATTGCCATGTGACAGATATTCTGTGGCACTTCCGGTGAACTCAAAACTTCATGAATTAGGGAATTTACACCTATCGGCTCAACGTCAGTTCTTTGCATGGGAAAAACGGCTGAGTGCTAAAAATGAAATTTATCAGCAATATCGTGATTTCATGTCAGAATATGCATCTTTGGGTCATATGGTTCGAGCAACGAATCACGGTGAAAGCAAGATTTATTACCTACCACATCATTTCGTTATGAAAATTGCGTGTAGTCTTCAACGCATCGTCAAAAACGTCATCACAAATATCACTGAATGACTGTTTAATGGATGGACCCACCATATTCAACAACATCTTGCCTCAATAATTTTACGATTCCGGAAACATTTGTTTGCATTTTGTGGTGACATAACAAAAATGTACCGTCAGATACGCGTGCATGATGACCAACATGATTTACAAAGAATTTGGTAGCGTCGTAACCATATTTCGAATGATATTCAAGCATTTAAATTCTTCACGGTAACTTATGGCACAGCGTGCGAGCCATTCCTCGCAACGCGAACCCTTCATCAATTGTCAAGTGATGAATATGATAAATGCCCAAGAGCGGCAAAAACCCTCGATACTGACTTTTACATAGACGACGTTTTAACTGGCTGTCCTACGCTTGATGAAGCTGTAACATTAAAATCTGATCTAATTAAACTACTAAAATCAGGAGGCCTCGAATTACGGAAATTTTCATCAAATGATCCATCACTAGCATCGCAAGAACATCTAACGACCGATCATTGGTATTAGGACTGTCATGGAATACAGTGGATGACAAATTCGAACTAAACTTAATTAGATAAGTTATCTTTAACATCGACTGTATGTCAACTGTATGATCCATTGAGATTTTGTGCCCCAATTATTGTCACCGCAAAGCTGTTCATGCAAACGCTGTGGACACTGCACGAGACAGGTTGGGACACTACTCTGTCGAGGAATATGTCGAATAACTGGATTAAATTTAAGTCAGCAGAGCTCATTAAATTACATAGAATAACAGTACCTAGATGCAATTAACGGCCATATAGTAAAAAAATAGAATTGCATGGATACGGAGATGTATCAGAAAAAGCATTCGTTCATCAGACCTTCGCAGTTGAAACGTGAGTTTTGTTTTCATGTGAACTCTGACTTGTACGAAAACTTCCATCTTAGCTTTGCAGTGGCCAATTGATGATCACTGCATACAAATTTGGCAGCCAACCCATAAGACCTCACATATTGGATGACCCGATACCTTGCCTTAGAAAATAACATATGGCCAATTTGACTTTGGAAGAATGGACCTATAATTACACGTAAGTCAGCCTGATTTTTCCCAGTTTTAGCATAAAGGTCAACAATCACTATTCTGCTTCGGTTTGAATCCGATCAGATCATCCAAATTGTTGTATTTGGGATGGCTTACATCAGTGAATCCAAATAATTAGAAATATACATTAATCTTAGAATATTACTTCGGAAGTTCAGGCATAGCTTAATCTGGAAGTCAAATTTTCATACACTACGCGGCCTGATGTATTTCCGCAGTTATGCGTCGAATGTGAGTTTCAAGTGATCAATTGTTTCTGGTTTATTGGCGTAGACATACAACTTTACATATCGCCAGAAAAATTATCTAACGGCGTCAAATCGCATGAACGAAGTGGCCAGTTAGCAGATCCATTTCGTGAAATGAAACGGTCATCAAATGTTTCTTGTAATAAATTAATAGTATCGCGCACTTTGTGGCATGTGGCGCCATTCTAAAACCACATGACTGCCACATTAAGCCTTACAATTGGGGCACGAAAAGTAATCATGTGTTTGTACCGCTCACCGTTGACTGTAAATGTTCTGACCATCATCATTTTTGAAAAAATATGAACCAATGATAGGGGGACCAAACGGTGACTTTTACTAATAAACTTATCTCAAAATAACCAGGGACTGTCAAATCGGCTTTCACAGAAAACAGTGTTGCCAATTTAAAAGTTTTCCGCCTTAAAAAAAAAACAAGTAAGTATACTAAGTTAAGTATACTTCACACCTCACTAATGAAAGAAGTTTCCATGATTTTTATAAAGCTTTCTCTGTACTGCGCCAGACCAAGATTTATTGCCGTTCGGAATAAATGTGAAAACCTCCGATGATGGCAATTACCGAGCTTTATGCAATTACATTTGATGAAAATTCCTTATGTTGTTCATTAGGTAAAAGTACAATGAGTAAGCAGGCTATATTGCGTTCTAAAAGCTTACCTTACAAAAATGATTTACTAATCTATAAAAAGAGGGTCCGGATAGCAGCAACCTATGTGGTCTTTAACGCCAGAGGTTGATGCTATCAAGTAAATGAACGTTTCACCAAGTCTTCAAGTTTCACCATAAAAAAAAAAAAAAAAAAAAAAAAAAAAAAAAAAAAAAAATAGAAATATGAAATTTCCATTTTATTGGCTCTTCAGAAAAGCTCAAAAAAAGACGTCTGTAGGTGATAAATCATTGCGGTGGCCAGTTTGCATTTCCATTTTTAGAAATTACGCGTCCAGAGAATGTGATATTTAACCAAGCGATTACCGAGCAATTGGCGCAGTGGTTAAAGCTGCGGTGTTTGGGACGGGAGATACCGGGTTCGAATCCCAACGGGGGAGGGTTGCAAAAGGGATTTTTCATCACCTGATTTCGATCGGTGATGACGATGAACACAACTATGACCCCCTGTTGAGTGCAGAATCCATGGGCTGAACCATCGTCCATGTCAGTGCAGGCTGGCTGGAGCAATGCAATGTGCAGATGGATTTAAAATCGAACCTGTATTCGTGCGTCCTCAATTTGGCTGGTGACGGCGTAAGGTAGGACGTTAAAAATTAACTGCGAAAGAGTTGGGAGAGCTTCGGCCCCAGAACAGATTGCAGAGTTAAGAAACAAAAAAAAAACAAAAAAAAAAAACAAGCGATTGTTTGAAGTGCCATCTAGCAGTTTGCACCGTCACGTTGAAACTTTCACCTTCTTTAATGAACTAGCGACATTACAAACGATCCTTGAAACTTAAATTTGATCAACCTATAAATGATATGAGCATATGACCAACAAAAAAGATCAAAACCGCTATATATGAATAAACAAATCACTACAATTCTGCCAAACCACCCATCTCATTAATTAACTGATATATATAATGTAATTGCTCATCAATCGTTGGGTTCATTATATTTTAGATCAATCATAATAACCTAAACAAAATTTAAAAAGCTGAATCATCTTTGAAGAAGCCCATTTCTCAAGTTCATCGAATTAATTCTTGTTAAACGTAATGGAGATCAATTATAATACATTTTTAAATCTGCTACATACGTTCTGAATAATTCAAGGTTGGCTTATACAAAAATGTTAGTAATCTCCTAAATGTTAGCTGTTTATAAAACTTCTTGATCAGTGGATAAGCGCTAACTATTATAATAACCTAATTACATTGTCCGATGTTAAGTTCTATAATCTTGCAAAATATGTTACACCCTTGACTGCGTAAAGCGGACTGAATAATATCTCTGATATCAGATTTTTGAATACATAATTCTGTTTTATAATTCATGCATTGAATAACTAATAGAATGTGTAGTTGACATAACTTTATTTTCAAATAAGATCAATGAATAAATTTTATTCATAAATCATAGTATAAATATAATTTGCATGTAATTTAGTACGAGTTCATAGCTGCTTGTTAATTGATAATAATTAGGTACAGTAGAACCAACATAAAGATTTTTTATTATAAGTGGTTAGGTCAAGTGACACTTCTTCATTTAAGCTTCTGTCTGGAAACTGTTTTAGACTATTAATCAAACCCAACTAGAAAGTAGATTTGACATTACAACTAATTAGCATCGTTAGGCAATCAAAATTGTTCTTGCCGTCGTTTTGAAAGTCGGTATTTTAGTTCTAAAATACCGACAACTTCTCTGGAGAGAAAAAAGCGGTGGACCTCCTATCTCCGCTTTATTTCTGAAAGTAGGTCATATACGATATTCAACCTTTTGTCTAGATGTGATTTTGAGGTGGTATAGGTTTGAAGTTTTAGTGCATTTAATATAATTTTGATCGGGATATCAGTATTAGAAAAAAAATTCCGATCGTAGGGATCACTGCTTTCTTCATCAGGAAGAACAATTGGTGAAACTCTTACTTCCCGCCCATTTAAGTAAATAGGTCGTATACGGTGGCTTATATAGGTTTTCCCAAGCTATGCAATATCGACGCTTATTACGGTAAAATAGTAATTTATCAAGTGTTCCTCTCGGATTGTTCTTATTTCGGATTGTCGGACCTGTGCGCGATACTGCTAGAAACATAACACGTTCTCAACTAACACAGCCTAGATATGGATATGTCAACAATTTCAAAATGGCCAATACATTGATGATCTTCGGTTTTATTGCATTGATGATTTTCTATTGTAGAAGGGTGAAGATTGAAGATACTTGTCATTGACCAAACAGTAATAACAAAAAATTAAAAGATTACAACTTGCATCGGTCATCATATTGTGAAACAACTTCGTGAGTTTTCTGTCGTGTTATGGACTACACTACGATTCCCTTTTGTACTTCCCTGCAAGGTCTTTTGCTGGCAGCGCAAACCTCAGACTTCCTACACCATTCTTTGACATCTCTTCGGCTATTGACCCTGTAAATTCAATAATTTACTTTAAATTTATTGATGTCCAAATATGACTTTAGTTTTATACTTTAGTTTTATTGATGTCCAAATATGATCCAGATTTATTATGTATCTCTTGCAGGACCTCTTTGAATCGGTTTGCTGGTAGCACAATTTGCTGTTTGGTGTTGTTACCGTCAGCCGATTTCTAAAGTCTTACGAGCAACTGCGGGCTCAAAAACTTTTCACGGTTGTACTTTTGGTTGATATTTCTTGCCACTGTGGTCTTCTGCCTTGCATCATGCATTTCAACATCGAGGTTACTCATCATGTAGCGTTGATCTTACACACCAATTATTTTGTTCTGCGCTCCGTCGACATTGATCCGTGTAACTCACTCAGGATAACCCTTCTCCAAACTTACGCAATGCTTATACACTGAAATGCACTCGGCCTCCTGAACATACCATCAGCGTTGTTGTGTAATAATCCATTCCTATGTTCGATTTTAAATGAGTAGGCCGGAAATCTCTTTTTTTTCCCGATTTTCAAGCTGCTTCATCTTTAAACCGGTTCCTGGTCCTTTAAAATCACTGACAAAATGACCAGGGTTTTGACATGAGTCACATTTTGACCGGGAATTGAAACTTCGGCATCTACCACCCTGGAAGCCTTGAATTGGTTATCTCAATCAAGACATCAACAGGAGCTTTACAGTATGCTTGTCCCGCAAGTTTCGTTATTTATCGTCCACATCTTGACGGCGTTCTCCTCGCTGCTGACGACTTTTATCTCAACTTTAACTCCCTCAAGATTTGGCTGTAGCTCATTTGTATGGCAAGTATGGTTTCGCACATATATGCTTTACCTCACAGAGCTAAAATCAAGCCATTAAGATCTTACCCTGGTTATCCAATATCCTGAAACAACACTCTATTCTCTTGGGTCTCTATTGGAATTCTTCCATCAAACGATGAGGAGTTAAGGATTCTTTTACATCCTCCGATAGCTAATACCTTTCTAGCAGTTTTACATAGCTCTGTTAGATAGTTTCATCGGTGTGCGTTTAGCACTTCTTTTGTACAGCTTCGATTTTTTTTTTATTTTGTCGTCCAATTCTTAAATCTTTCCTGTGAATGATTTTTTTAGCTCTTGTATTCGTCCTGTCACGTCAGCCATGATAGATTTCTCCAACTCATGCATCCTTCAAACTTACTGTTCTGTTTTGTATGTCGCTGAACTTTCGATTTTTGGCAGAATCAAGAAGATTTCGCCCACTGGGTTACGTCCGGATTTAGTACTTAAAGAGTTAAATATGGTAAGACGTGGAGGTTATGCAATATATATTTGGTTGTTCCCTGTTGATATTTCCCTGTTGAACTATAGTGTACAAACGGAACCAGAAAGTATATTCGGAAGTTCCCAGTCTGCTTTTTATGCTTTGGTAACTATTGTAAAGTCGAAGTAAGTCTCGACTGCGTATGTTTCGTGATCTGATGTGCGAGATAGAGTCTCAGAGTCAGAAGGTATCAGCGACCAGATGGTCTTTGCCTAGGATGTGCGTTTAATATTATAGAACGACACCTATTTTTGTGGCTGATGCGTCAGAGATACTATATTGCGTGTCATTCAGAGGATGTGCTCGAAAAATTGGTGAGTGAATTCTTCGGATCAAGAAAACTTCTTGGCTGTTTTGGACCTCTTAAGTATTTTGAAGCCTTATGCATGTAAATTAGTGTTCGGATCTTAGCAGTGACTGAACTGCTAGACTCCTTTAATTGAGGTAGGAGCTAGGAATCCCTAATGGAATTAATTCGTGACGGGAGATGTAGATGGTCTGCTATTCCCTAATTTCACCATATGATGAAATTCTGTAAATGCGCAGCTTTATGAAGCACCGAATCTAGTCGTCGTGGTCTTGACACGTTCAATCCTCACCATAGGATCATGGTTTGACAGCTGAGTAACTGGACCAACTAGCTTCTTGTGTTTGAGATCGACCAGGAGACTGAATTTACTGAGAAAATCAGCGCCAATGACTGGACGGTTCACATATGCTATATAGAATGAAAGCATGAGCGAATGATCTTTTTGGCCTAATATTTAGCTGAAGCAATTTACTGGTGTAGGTATTGATTGAATTGCATTACGATATATGGCGCGGTGAGCCACTTTGACGATTATTTGATATGACAATTTTAACTTTTGACGATTGAACTTTTTTTTGAAATATTGTAATTAGTAGCTACCAGTGTTTGCGGAATGAACAGGATACAATCGAACATTTTTCGTAAATGTATCAATAATCCCAACAAGTGTTTTCGTTTAGAAACAACTGAAGATAATAAATGACTGAAAGCAGCACGAAATATGCATGAGAGCCGCTGCATCATCGATTTTATTTGAATTTGTGTGTAGCTCAGTCTCGGCGAGCCGAATCATACGAAGTAAAAGATCGCATAAGATTTTCAAATGCTTCAAAAAAAATAAAGGCGATACAATGGGGCAGCAATGTGGGCAAATCCGGCTACCAACCGACGAAAGTTAAAAAGCGAAATCCATCCTCTACTGGTACTTGGTCTGATTTCTTTACCTTATGGTAACAATAAGTTCTTAATAGTCCTTGAGTTTCGGGCAGTTCATTATTTTGTGTTCGGTTGAGTCACATGAAAAACATGATCCACATGGCACGTCAATACGCAAATTAGCATAAGGTCTAGTTTGTCAAATACAGTTTTATATTTTTATCGGAGCTATTGAAATGCGGAATGAGACAAACGCGTAATTCAAGGGATTCCTGTAAATATATTTCTTAGATTCAAAATTTGCTTAATGCCATTAAAATTAAAGTTTTAGAATTAGTCACCTCAAAAACATCATCATGGAATTATAGGAAATATGAGATATGGAACATGTGTATGCTATAAAAATTTTAAGCTACGACATTATTTAAGAGTATGACCAAGCAATTGACGTAATTGTTAAAGATGCGGGGCTTGGATTATATGGAAAGTACCAAGATGCAGTGAGAAATCTATGATCCGAATTATCTTACATAACAACGCAGTTTTGCTGCTAAAAATCTGGAGAATTTACCTATCTACTACTGTACAAAGTATAAACAGCCATTACGTCATTGTCAAACAAATTCATTCATTTAAAATTTCAGTAGACATTTGCATACATATATATTCGTCTTGTATTTTGATTTTAATAAAAAAAAAGTTTATGTCTGCGCGTATATAATTAAAAAAAGATCAAGATAAATTTCCCAATTAAATTACCCAATCTTGATATTATGGTATTTATGGTATATAGTTCTAGCAATTGACTAATTAACTACTGTACTTTATCGTAATTTTTAGAAATATTCGAATAACCGTGTTTCATGAAAATATCCAAAAATTTTAAATATTTTTGGAAATTTAATCTAAAAACAGATCAAAAATTTAAATCCAAATAGGGAAATTCGGCGTGTAGACTTACTCATATATACAATTTTTGGTATTCGTGACGATGTGACGTAACTTAATGATTATAGTTTTTTATTTATAGTACATATAGTAGTGATTTCATTTCATTCATAAAAAATTACACGCGTATTTTTTAATGTGGTTATAGTGGTTTAATGCATAGTAATCGAGTTTTGCCACATCTATAAATGCTCAGAATTCTCTGAAATCATGACGTACGTTTTAAACAGCTTCAAGCTACCGGGACAAAGGGTTATTACTTCCTTTCAATAGTATAAGAAGCTTCCCTAAATTTTGTCCAGAACACGAGACTTTTCCCAGATTTTGCTATAAAAATTTTATCATTCAACTTTTAAAAAAAAAATCTTTACTAGCACCATGGCTGATTTCTAAAATCGCACGCTAGCATAAATTATTGACTGCTTAACTAATTTAATGTTTATCAGGTACTTGCCCTTGTGGTTGAGGGAGGGGGGTCCTGGGTTATCCTTAGAATTCCACCATATCACCCTTGGCTTGTCGTAGGAGGCGCCCATTACACGTGGAAAGTGCAGTCCACGATGGGAAGTTAAGAAGTTGTAAAGTTGTGTTCTGGTAGCATGGTAATTTGTGTTCTGGTAGTCATGGTATTAACATATCAAAAAATGACATTTCTGTAAATTCCAGCCTTCCGCCAACTCTTTACAATCCATGGCCGTCCAAAAAAGGAAAAAAACAATGTAAATTAGTTCTTTCGATGATACATGATTCCATTGGTTACGACTTGTAAAAGTAAAAATTTTGAAAGGCCAATCCAATGTTCTGATGCGTGTGCTAAGCACAATAATCTTTGGACTAATCCTAATACTCGGACGAGTAGCAGTATTTAATTCTAATCGTGGAATTGAAATAGTTTTCACGGAGGCTACCTTGGTCTTTCTGGCAATTAGGTTGGTCCTGACGTCTTAACTCTACTAATCTTGCGTATATTTTTGTTGCATACACCTCTTTAACGAGGAAGCGTATCATCTCAGCCAATTCCTTTTAGCCAAAAAATTGGAATAATATTTTTAAGCGAATGGTTACTGGTGCAAGTAGACCTAACGTGTCAAAAATTCTTGAAGTTTCAGAAAGGAATAATCTCTTATTATCTCAAAAAATCGTCTTGCATAGGATCGTATTTTATTCTGAACACAGATATGAAATTGGATTCGTTAGTTATTTTCCAGGAAGAAAGCTCTCTATTTAGTGGAATATTTGCAAATAATGCGAGACGGTTCCACGACCTCATTCTTAGATCTATCCCACATAATTTAAGCAAGGAGATAATTTCATCCTAGCTGAAACTTATAAGCAAGGAATTGGAATATTTGCATAGCTAAATAGGAAGCATATCTCCTGAATCGAAACAGGACTTGGTCTTGGTCGACAAGGTGTCAAATGCTTTCGATGATGCTCTCTTAGGCTCGTGTCCTATTAGTAGGCTTCAAGGCAAATCTCGTCCACCATGGTGATCGCGGAAGCTACAAAAAACACGGCTGAAATGCAAGAAGCTCTTCAAAATCGCGAAGAGAAGAAAGGCTGGCGAGGAGTGGGACTCTTAAAAGAAAGTCCTCAAATCATATAAATACGAAATAAGAAGTGCCAAAAGCACAGCTTGGAGACTATTCCAATTTGTGATAACATACGGGAGTCCTCTAAGCCAGCTAGGCTACGTGAGATTCTATCTACTAGTCCTTCCATTTCAAGTTATCTACAACGACCGGATGGTATTTGGACTACAACGAGGGCGGAATCTCTGGAGCTCCTACTGGAAACTCATTTCCCAGGATATTCTGAATTTCCGACTGTTCTGCCTAAAACAAATAGGGCTACTGCGGTCTCTAAAGTTAGAAGGTCCGAATGCCATTATTCCTGCTGGCATCCAACAAACCAGTGACCTAATAGTTCCCTGGCTTATAGTGATTTTTAAAATTAGCCTGGAACTATGTCATGTTCCAAACAAATGAACTGAAGTAAAGGTCATTTTTATACCTAAGGCGGGAAAACGCTCTCATTGCGATCCAAAAGACCTTAGGCCCATTAGCTTATCTTTGTACTTCTTGAAAACTCTAGAGAGGCAGATAGAAGATTATATTAGAGGCTCAATTAAGCCGGTAAAGTTAGCAGCATCTCAGCATGCATACTTCAAGGTGAAATCAGTGGAAACTGCACTTCATTCCCTCTTAGGCCCTATTGAAAAATCACTCGAATATAATGAATTCTCTTTGGTAACCTTCTATGATATAGAAGAGGCATTTATCAATGTCAAACCATAGGTGATCACGCAGGCACTTTCAGATTTGGGGTTGGATGTGTCACTCGAATGCTGGATTGATAAAATGTTTAGGGACAGGGTCATTTTGGCTAATCTTGGTGAGGTATCCGTCCGGAAATTTGTGAGTAGAAGTACACCGCAGGGTGGTGTATTGTCTCCCTCTTCTTTGTGTAACTTGGTTATAAACGACCTGTTACTAAACCTTGAGGGGTCCGGCTTTAAAGTGGTTGCTTATGCAGAAAGCTACAATAGCATGTTAGAATGCCATTGGAGAAGGATAGTGTCGAAACCCTCGCATCGTACATTGGCTGTATTCCTCTGTAGTTAGACCTGTTCTACTGTACGGAGTTATAGTTTGGTGGCTAGCTCTAAATATAGTGACAAACCTAAAGCTGCTGATGAAGATTCAAAGAACTGCCTGCTTTTGTAGTGGTGCTCTCAGAACCACTTCAACTTAGCCATTAAAAGTTCTCTTTCATCTAGTCCCTTTTGATATTTTAGCTAAACAAACGGCTGCGTGTACCGCTATAATCCTTAAATCAATTTCGCTGTGGACCTTTAGTTATAAGGGACACTCAGCTATTCTAATGAACAAGGTTAACCCCGAAGTCATTGATTATACCACCCTGACATCATACCTCGAAGTTACATTTTTGACTTTTATTCCCTCCAGAGAGGACTGGGTGGACGAAGCAGTGCTGAATCCCAGTAAGATTAACTTCTTTACGGATGCATCGAGAATTGACAGTATGGTCGGATGTTGGGTGTTCTGCAAGGAACTAAATTTAAATCTCTCTTTTCGCCTATCTCTGAACACTGTAGTGTTTTTCAGGCGGAGTTCATCGCAATCAAAGAGGCCATAGACTGGATGAAGTATAATGTAATATCTGTTAGGGATATTGGCATTTTTACGGATAGTCAGGCTGCTATTGAAGTCCTACAGTCAGGTTTTATCACGTCAAAAGTAGCCCAGATACATCTCTCATCTTTTAACGAGATGACACAACAGTTCAACACTCAGCTTACATGGGTGCCAGGGCATTACAATATAAAGGTGGAATTTAAAAGCTGATAAGATAAGCTGAGAATATATTTGTTGGAGGAATTGATAAGCTGTTTAAAATGATCAGAGAATAAATTAATAGCATTAGGACCAAGTAATTTGAGGCTACGAACAGTCACATCTATATTTTCATAGATTTTTATTATGTTGGATGCGCATGGTTTGCATTAATTTATTTTAGGCATGGTTTGCATTCATTTATTTGGGCTCTTCTCTTATTATACTTTTTTACAAGATATTTTAAAGCTTCGGTCGTCACCGGTCATGTAGTGACCAAATGTATACAAAATGTGCAACACCGTAACCAAATGTGTACAAAATCGTTCGTTAGGCTGACCCTCTCCAACGAAAATCAATTGTAAAATTATGGTCTGAGAGCTTTTGACTGAGATCTCTCAGTAAAGGGTCAACTTTGGCCTGTATTGGTAATGATTTTGTAAAGCTTCAACATAATTTGCATCGTCAACACGGAAGTGGCATTTGGAAGAGTATGCCGAGCCTCACAGTTGATCTAGGAGGAATTTATAATTGTAAGCGAGCGATAATGAAGTGTACATAAATGGTTGAAAGATAAAAAGGTCATAGAATGCCTGCCATTTCTTATAACTGCCGTCGAAAATAGACAATGATAACCTTGGAAGTTTAAAGTCGGATTTGATGTTATTCGAACAAGCTTAATGGCCAAAAAGTGATGACTATGTGTCCCAAGACCATACGCTACTTTACAGTGGAGATGACCTCGGCAATCTTAGTGTTGGTTTTCATATTGGGCCCCAGTTAAAAAAGGCTGTTTGATCTGTCTTTTTCCTTAACTATTTTGATGTCATGAACAGTCAATAAATTTTGCAAGCATTGGATGAAACCATTGCTTCCAACTCTCCTTCTACATCTTGGAATATTATTTTCTTGATCTCACGATTTCTCGAACAATTTTTTTTAGCTCGATCGACGAGCTTATTGCTCGTTGGTAGTCTCGAATTCTTCTTAATTTTTATTAGGGTGCCCCTTACTACGAGTATCACATAACATGAGGCTCCAGTCACAATACGCTAGGTCTTTGTACATTTCTCGATCATTTGTAATTCAAACTACGCGTGAACATCGTTGATTGTTTTCCTGTTTTTATAACTTTTGGATGTTCTATCCTTTAACCCTTTTACTGATTTCATGCTTAAACTGCAAGTAGAAAAAAGGATTTCCATACTGCATTTTCTTCTATAAGCTGGGCATTTCTTTCTACAAAATTGGCGCGTACAAATTTTACATACCAAAGAAGTTCAAAGGATGTTCAAGCGACACAAACATTTCTTGGAATGTCGTACTATTTAAGCAAGTTCATACCAAATCAACCCAAACTAACGGAACCACTACAAAAGATGGTCAAGTCAAAGATTTTCATGTGGAATGAACTAGAGAGAAACTCATTTAAGTCATAATACTAACATATATGGTTCTCGTCGAGGACTGAGGTTAGTAATGTTGCAAAACTATCAACCAATATAGATCACTAATCAGAAATCGTTCTCCTGGAGTTGATCCCACGAAAATGAATGGCACAGTGAATGGCGCAGTGACCTTTAAGAGGCGGTTCGCTATTTGGCAGGCCCTCAGGCAGAACGGAGGGGGGCTTAAGTATCCAATTATGGACTATAAAGATACTCAAACTGGTCATATTTCATTTTCATTTGTTTTTGATCGAGTTTCGTGGAGGTCAACGTGTTCTGGCCGTGTTTATCTCAATAGTTTATCAAGTGAATCGATAAAAGTAGCATCGACTAGACTTAAATTTTCTAATTCTTAGCATCGTATTTGGTAGTGCAAGCGCATACTGCTTTTTAGAGATGCGGTTAATCATTTCACGATTAATGTGGTCGAACTTAAAACTGGGTAATGCTTGTCGAGTTTTACTTTACGAGTCATATGAAATGCTCCCCGACCACAGTCGACTTACAACTATGTAGACTTAAGATTAAGACATACAAATTAAATCAAACAATTGAAAACGAGTTTTGATTGGGGTATTCAAAAATAAAATTGATATCAGCATAGAGGTCAAAGTTGGAATGAAATTTGACGTGAAGATGCAAACCATATTATTTCGCAGTATGGCAACAATTTAAATTAATCAATAAATTTGCACTAATCAATAGATTTCAGCGACCTATAACCAGGGGACGATCTATATATATAGACAAATTTTACTACAGCTTGGTAAATTATCTCCAAATGAGGATTATAGTGATGTAATCTTTTCTAGAAAATTATTCCATGTAATTTGGATTAGGCCTAAGCTATTTCAGCTGTTTCGCGGTTAACTTTTAATGTCCTACTTAAACGCCTTCAACGTACTTATACTTGACAACTCGAAGAAGACACGTGGTTTTTTACCCCGAAGAGCTATCGTGACCGACCTCTGCGCTTGCCAAATGGCGGCTCTTCACTCAGAGATCGCTGCACCATTCGCTTAGAATTCATTTTCATTAAATTCCTGATCTCATGGTTGAATAAAACTCGGTAAGTGTTGTCATCGCCGCATTTGGGGCCAAATACGATGTGTATGATGCTGCTCTTAAATGCCATTATCCATTTTTCATACTCATTCATCAGGGTCTAACTCTCACACCCATACATGACAACGGGTCGGATCACCACCTCGTACAACTTCAGCTTGTCGCTATATTTGAAAAGTATTTTGGCTTTACCAGCGAGCGTAAAGCATACAAAGTACTATCACCAGTGACTAGAAGCGCTTTAATATCCCCTCCCTCACAATTATCATGAGTGACAAGAGACCCGAGGTATCGGAAACTTGTGACTCCTTCAAATGCGTGGTCACAACTACTAAAATCCATTGCGTCTTGATCTCTAAAACTAGTCATCATATATTTTGTTTTAGACATTGATTTTCAGACCACCGGGCGCTGAAAATCGTACAAATAGATCTAGTAGTTCTCTATGATACAGTTGCCATTCATACGAATTACACAATATATCATCTGCGCATATGCCAGAAACTGGTTGGATTTACGGTACAATATGTTATCCTGAGGTGTTTCAGTTTTACGAAAGATAAACTCTAACATCAGATTAAAGAGTATCGGATACGGAGCATCTCCTTGCCGTACAGAGTACACCAGAGCTAATTAAAACAAAATTCCTGATAGCTAGTTCTCAACTTTGACACAGCATTGTGACCTACTTATCAGATATTCCAAGACAACAAAGCTAACCATAAGCTATCCCGATGGATTGCAAATCATAGGTTTGCTGGAAGCCTAAGAACACCTAATGTACCTCACGAGGGGTCTCGTAATATTTAGAAGGAATCATTTTCAGCGAAAAAACTTGGTCATTGATAGCCCGATTTGGACGGAATCCTCCATGGTAGTCACCTACAATCTCCTCCGCCAGGGGCGTGATCCTCTCTGTAAGACAGTAATTTGTATGCTATGCAAAGGAGAGTTATGCTGCGATAGTTTTCGCATTTTGAGCGAAGAATAGAACACAACACGACCTCTTTCCATTCATCAGGCAAAACTTCGCTTTTTCTCCAAAAAACCAAAACATTCTACGTAGTTTATTTAACAGTAATGAGAAAAATTTAAAATTTCAGTTGCTGATGCCAGCGAAAAGGTTTATACTGTGTTGTCATATATGTACGTTTGGGTCTTGAAGGTTATGCAGCTATTTTAATGTGCTCAACATCTCAAATCTCTAGGTAGAAAATTTTTAAGTGGCTCATCATGTGTCCAATATTCAAACAAGATCCGATCCCGATAAATAGATGCATATACATTCAAAATAAAACCCAAAGCGCAGAAGGAATGCAGAAGAAATTAAAATTGGCTTAGATACCGTATTACATCTGGTCCAATCCACCTGGGTTCCAATGGAGTATAAAGCTTTATAAAAACCGTCATACATCATTAAAAACACTTTGATTGTTTATGGATCAACAAAACATAATTATAGTTGGAGTTTGTCTAAAATTTGCAGAAATTTTGTTATACATTACGCCATCCAGCCTTACAGCCTAGCAAACATTATTTTACACCCACACTAATAATTTTTTTATGTTCACCTTCCAGAAGGCCCTCAAGCTCTGTTAGCCACTGTACGATTAAACCTACTGGTCAATAAAAGGAAAATAGCTGACAAAAAAGGTTTACAGGCAATGAATAATTTGTTGTCCTGTAAAATAAAGACTTTTTGAACAATTAACTGCAGATTTAACTGCATAACGTGTTAATCCAGCACCACCATTTTATAACGTTGGCATACACGAATACGTAGGAATTCGCAGGTCTGTTGTTCATTTATTATCGCATACGTGGCAAAATTCCAAAATAGAGATCTTAGCCATTTTGTATTCCTTGCTACAAAATCAGTTCATTTGGAATTAGCCTCAAATCTGACTTCTTCATTCATTGGTGAATTTCGTCGTTTCATAGTACTTAACTTATGAGCAGCTGTACTAAATTTGCATCCTATCACTCGTGTGCTTACTAATAGACATAATTTCGCCAATTTCGAATATAATTGCTAATCCACCTCATACTGGTAAGGAAATACTCTTCGCGAAAATATAATAAAACGCAAAATACTTTATAAAGCACGACGTGTCAGAACTACGTGAACCAGATGATACAAATTGGCAAACGCTTCACCATCTACTTCTAATAGAAGTGCTGCATCTCAAACAGATAATTTTTCAGCTCAAAGTTTAATGCAGTCAATAATGGAACTGCTCTAGATTTGCAAAATGTCTAAAAACTAATTATATTTGTTAGTCGATACTGGAGCTAACATATCAGTAATACTTCCAAAATATTTTAACGATTTTATTGGTACCGCAATAAAAACCTTCTGTAAGAATCTTATTGCAGTCGATTTAGGCTGTCGAGGGTTTAAGCTCCCGTTTATGCTAGGGAACAGCCATAACGGAGATTATGGAAAACTTCTTCGGTATGATTTGCTGGTCAAACACAAGGTTGTTCATAAAATGGTCTATCAAGGCCACCTGCTTTATTCTACTTCTGCATTTACTTCTAGTTCCGAAACGAGGTAGTAACGATTGACGACTCTGCGAAGTTAAAAATATTCTTTAATTATTTAAACATGGAAGGCTACTAAACTCTGGAAAAATCACTAGTATTATAGATTTTCCACATCATGCTTGTCTCCGGCAAATACAAAAGTTCGAGGGAAAAGTAGATTTTTATCATAAATTTATTTCACATTTGGCAGGGTTACTTGCACCAATTGTTGCATCTATAGTGTTACTTTGAGAGATGTGTTGGAAAACAGGAAACTACAAAATGTATGCAATTAACCCCAGCAAGGATACACATTTCCTGTTGCAAATTAAATATTGCACATAACAGATTAAATCGGAATATTTGGTTAGAAACGTCTAATAGAGTGCAAACCCCGTATTTGGCCAATTGCATAATTTATCAAATCCAGGAGTTCGGGCTAACCAAAAATTAGTAATCAATAAATATTAATGTTGAGACCGGGGTTGGACCAAAATGTGTACTAAAATCGATAATACACTCTTTTGGAGACCAGTACATCACGTTTTAGAATTCCACTAAGGATGACGACTGACCAAAGCAGCCAATTTAAGAGTAACTTTACGAATTTAGAAAAATCCTAGGTTTCCATAGACTACGGAAGTCAAGCTATAATCTAAAGGTAGAACGATTCCATCGCTAGTTGAAGGCCTCACTATATGCTCGCAATATTATATCATTAATTGGAGTTCTGAACTCACTTTTTTCTTCAAAGATGACCTAGGATGCACTCCAATGGATCTTGTCTATCGACTGACACTTAATGTTCCTAGATTTACACTGGTCGAAAGACTTAAAGAGTTGATGCAAAACGTCGTTTCCAAAAATTCACAAATCCCTTCACAAGACAAAATTTTCTTGGTTTGCCTTCGGTAATACTGACAGTGCTATTTTGGTTTCGACTGTCATTCTAACAGGCGTGGAACAATTCTTTCCTTTCAGTCTCTTTAATCTCAATAAATGAGGCAACAAAATCGACAATATAGAAGCCTCTCACCACAAATATATAAAAACACTTTCAACTGAAAATTTTACTAAATATAAGATGGCTATAAGCCTGGCAACGTGAACAATGTGACAAGCTAAACTGAATCACAAAAAGTAAGGTTATATAGAGAAGAGATGCGGCAAGTTTTAAACCGGTGCTATAGAAATCAGAACTTTTCGTCCTTTGCTCGTAAACTTCTTCGATAGTAGGAAATCATCTAAACCACCTCTTTAAGATAGGGACAATATTTTTTCTACTGCCCAAGAAAAAGCTAATCTCGTCACCTGAAAATATGCTACAAACTCTAATTTTGCTGATTCTAACTTAACATCATCGATTATCTCTCTAGCCAGCTAGTCGATGCGCCGCATTTTATTCAGACGTAGAGCTGTCACTTAACTCTTTGCAAACATTAACATTAACAAGCCAGGCGGTCATCCAAATGTTTTAAAATATTGTTGCAAAACCCTGTCAAAGCCACTTGTCATTATGGTTTTCGCCAAGTAGTGGTGGATGGCGCGACTATCGTTCCACATTTTTTAAAGGCTGGTATCCCTCGGGGATCCATCTTTTCTCCAACTTCTTCCACCACTTCAAATGCTTGCGCTCTATAATATCTGTGATTCCGTGAACTTGCTCTAGGGTCGAATGTTTTTCTCTGGAACCAAACTGGTAAGCAGGTATAAGATCATGATCCTCTATTATAGGCTTTAGTCTCTTCAGAAGTATTTTTTCAAATATCTTCGATTTAGTAGGAAGTAGAGATATCGGTCTAAATGACTTTTAATCGTTACTGTTGTTGTTTAGCTTTCAAATTATGATCACTTTTGCTACCTTCCACTGCCTTGGAACGTATCTTAATCTAAACACAGCATTGATTATGTGCAGAAGTTTGTGTATTGCTTTGTTTGGTAATTTTTTTATAATTTGCCCAGTTATTAAATCATATACAGGAGCTTTTTTCGGATTTCTTCTTTTAACTCACGGAGCGTTTGTATTTCAAGCTCATTTGATCTGTGTTCAAAATTAACATTTTCATTCGCAGATTGTCTGGGTAGTGGTTGAAAAGTTTCTTCGAGGTGTCTCGCAAACAGATTCGAGTACGAGCCCACGTACCGTTATCATATCTAATAGGTGCTGTTGACGATTTTGGTCTCTTGATCGATTTTGTTGCTTTCCATAGGGAGTGTTCAGTGTCTTTGTTATTAAGCTCGGTTTTATTAGCTGCAGTGCGATTTATTTGCCAGGAGTTATTTAACAATTCACGAAGAAGGATCCAAATGGTATTCCTGTTGTAAAATCTTGGTGATATTTCTTTTTGAATAAAAGTTTCGCTGAATGTCATGATAACAGGAGAGTGATCTGATGTAAGTTCTTCATTATTTTCAATTCGTCAGATATTCCTTTTGTTACATAGAAATCTATAAGATCAGGAGTTTTGAAGAAATCTATAAGATCAGGAGTTTAAAAACATCGTGGTTTTATATGTAAAATAGAAAGCAATTTGACTGGATTATTAATTTCATCTTCCGTTCAATCTCTTGTTATTGCTAGCGCGCATGACAACAAAAGAGAATGTCAATTGGTAAATTGCTTTACTAACGCCTGAATGTTGATGCAAAATAAGATTACTTATTTTGCAATTGGAGCGCGATTGAAATTTTATCTTATTTGAAATTTAAATCGGTCGATACACTTCTATGGTTTTGATAAAATCTATTTGAACTTGGCCAGTATTATTTCCTTTTGTGGTTGATCCTTGATTTTTAGCAACTTCTGCATATGATGCGTTACTTCGTAGATTGTATAAGCCCTTATTATTCGTTTGGTTTATTGTACCAGGGTTTCTTTGATTTGCTCAGAATTTCTTGCATGGTTTCTAATTTTTTGCAATTCTTTAGCTACTTCACAACCACGATAATTTGCAGGGTGTTGTCCATCATGCGTCATGCCCGCAATATTTCTGGGTACGATTATAACTTTGACATTTTCTGCATTGGCCTATCTTTGAAGTATTCTTCCTCATTGGCTCTATTCTAACTTTCATGTTTTGAATTGCCCGAATATTATATATCTTTTGAATGTTTTCTTTATTGCCAAACGTAAGCATAAAGAGCGGTAGTCCCCTTCTTACCAGTTCGCGGCTTTCTTTATCGCTTTCAGTTCTGTCTTTTTCGATCATATTGACAGCATCCTGAATATCTAAACCTATTATAGCTATTATATCATTGCTTTCACAGGTATGATGAAGCCCTCTAGCCATAACCTTAACTGGTTCAGCTTTCTCATCTTCATAAGTATACCACTGAAACTTGTCAGCGTTACGCTTCATGGTAAGCGTACGATATGTTTCTGGGTCTGGTACATTTACCTTCCAGACATCGTTTTTTAATGCTACTAGCTTGTTATTTTTATCCGTGATATTTTTCATCAAGCCATTGATAGTAGGTTAGTCTTTGACACCAACTATATTAATAGATGGTTGCTGAATTATTTTCTATGGTTTAGGATCTTTATTGCTCTGAGTAGTTGCATTACCCGATACAGTTAGGTTATCTTTCTGTTTTTGGTTATCTTTCTGCTGAGTTTTATCATTCGTCTTGCTTGTCCAATATATTCTGGCGATGATTCTGCTTTTCTTTACTTTGTGGGCTTGCTTTTTTTTCAAGCAGTTTCTCTTGGTGGTTCGTCTTGGTCAGTAACTTCCATATTTATTTTTACTCTTTTTTTAGGTTTTTTTGTCACGAGTGTCCACTGAGAATCACTTTCAGATTTCTTATTCGAATGAATTTCTCACTCGAGTTCATCTTCATCTCTGTGGTATTCGATGGTATCCTTATTGTTTGCATGTCGACCCGCTTGAATGATGAGTTTTAGAAATGGGTTCTCGTTTTACCTTGTAAAATTTACCGTTACTGCAGCCAAATTTGCCACAGCAGTAGCAGTGCTTGTTGTATTATCGGTTTCAGCAGCCAAGTGCACCACTGCTGAAACTTTGCGGTCATTGGATAACGGCGACTTAGAGCCCACTTGCTCACTTTCTCCAGTCGCCGACACTGGGTCTCCATTCCTTGCACCGTACGTTTCTCCTTATCTATTTTCCCCATGGCGGATTATTTTGTTCTGGGTTTCCCACCCATATACTGATGACAAAAGTAAATTTGCCCATGCATTCAGTCATGCACTGTTATTCCGTTTGAAATTAACCAATCAGGACGTACCCTGCCGATCAATGGTTATAATTTTTGGCGTTACTCAGGATGCAGCGCGACCGTCGCACCCCTATTATTGACTGAGCTAAATCTTGAATCCGGAAATGTATGCAAAGCTTCGGTATTATAATGGCGGTATACCCATTTTTTATTTATTCTTAACTTTTTTAATATTTTATCCAAAGCAAAATGCTTATGAGACACATACAAAAATACTATTTTGGTTTTACAAAGCAAGTGGGTGCGGTCACTATCTAGGTCAACAGTCCAATTAAATCCATTGAAACACTGCACATATTATGTAGAACACTAATTTAATATACCAACAAACGTAATAAAATCGATAATACTACAACTTGTGTGTAGGCCACATAATATTCGCTTCAACGATTTTCCTAGAAACATCGAATGATCGCAAGTTTTCGTCTGCCTAAAATCACATAATTTTTTTTACATACATTCGTAAAATGATTAATAAAACATGCGTTGTAGTTCACTTAAATTTCACTTTCGATCTTATTATGTGTAATCGAAAAACGAAACAGATCATGCTCAATCAAATTATTATTAGCATACACACTCAAGATCGAGCGCGCTCATATTTAAAAGAATATTTTTCTTCTTCTTCCGTTTTTCTTAATTTAATTTTTTTTTTGTGTTTAGTTTATTTATTTATATTATTCGTCTTGTTAGGTTAGTTATTTGAGATTAGTAGCGCGCTAATAAAAAAATAAAAAAATAAATAATTTTATTTTTAAAATATCGTTTAGTCAAATTTTAACTGCGATCGATAGTACGGGTGTAAAGTGTCTGCTTTTGTTTATTTTATATTTTTTAATAGTTATACTTATGTGTAATTGATATGTTCGTTATATTGATCGATATTATAATCGAATCGTAAATTTGAACGTAAAGTGTTGCAATTGTTTAAGCGAGAGTTCAAATGTTTAAATAATTGATCGCTGTATGTACATAATATGATCGTTAATTTTTTTTTTGTTATTTTCATACTTCTCTTGTTTAATTGAATTTTATTGATGATCGCTTCTTTATAGTGTACGATCGTTGAATTATTTCCAAGTGAAAATCGATATTGGTTGTTTAAAACAAATAATTGACAAATTCTTAAGTTACGTTGAGAAAAGTGTGTGTGTGTAGTGTGTACCAAGATAAAAACATATATTGCCAGTTTTGTTTTCATCTGTAAATTGTATATAAGTGTAGTGTAAGTAAAAAAAAAACGAAGGTGAAAAAAATCCAGACATTGTTTTGTGTATATAAACATATATGACATCACCAGTTTAAGTATATTATAATATAATTCGGCAATCAATTGTGACAATTTGTATAGTTAAATTTAAGTGATCGTGTAATTTATAAAAGTGATCGTGATTTGAAAAAAGTAAAAAAAAAAAAAATGGGAAATAAATTATCAACATACTGTGAAGGTTGTTGTCAGTGTCCACCGAAATGCAATTGTTTTGGTAAATTTAAACAAGTGTGGTCACCACATACAAATGATGCGATCACACTAAATCCAATGACAAATGGACCCACATCGGCTGGGGTAGATGATCCGGGTAAGTTTTATTTTTAATTATATTATTTCATGTATATGCGTAAAGTTAGTGTCAGTTAAAATTAAATACTTGAGTTTCTATTGGTGAAATAATGGTTTAGTACATCTGGTGCACGATTATCTTTAGAATTTTATTAGCGTTTTCCAAATGAGTTTTTATTTTTATAATAAAATGTTTGTCTAAATTTTTGACATGCTTGAATTGGTTTTTAGCGTACATACCGAGAGTAATGCCGCGTTTGTGTACAAATGGTAAACGTTACAAGTAATGACCTAAAGGATCCTCTGATGGAACGGTTATCCTGGAAATCTTTTAAGAATATTCAAAAAATTCTCGACATCGCATATAATAAAGAGGTTTAAACTATAGTCAAGGTAACGTTCAGTATTTTAATATGTAAGCCACTTAGCATTTAGTGCTAACAAATTTAAATATTTTTAGAATTTTGAGTGCTTTAGTTAAATTGGTGTTCAGTTTGTTCTTGCCGTGACATGTTGAGAAATGTTGACTAATACCACCTTATGTGCACAACTGTGTTTTTTTAGAATATTTATTTACCTTACAACTATTCCAGTTACCCAATAAATTGTCTCACAATCAAACCAATATCATGGTTAGGAATTACGACATTTGTAGATGACGAAATAAGTCCCGAGGCTAATTATACTAAAACAACATTTTGTAGGCAAAATTATTTTTTATAACTTAATCATAACTCTCTTTTTCCCTGGAGCATTTTTTTAAGGTCTGCAAACTACTAGTTATCATTGGGACCCAGATCTAACGATGGACAGAGCAGCAATTTAAAGTCCAATTCCAGTAAATTGGCCAATGACTTATGTGACATAATGGTGCATTGTCTTGGGAAAGACAGTTTTTCTTCTTCATTTGTGGTCTTTTTTCCCTTTAAACGCCCTAATAAAACCATGTAATATTTGCTATTAATAGATTTTCCATTTTCAACGTAATCAATGAATATTATGCCTTGTACCCTCCATAATACAGAGGCTATTATCTTGCCGGCAGACTGTTGCGCTCTCGGACGCTTTGAGCAAATTTCACCAGCTGCTCTTCACTCAGCTGACTACCAATTTGATTATGGAATAAAATGGTGCATATATGTTTCGTCCATTGTCACATACTGACACAAAAATGCTTTTTATTTTGGGTAAACTGTGCTAAACAGCATCATCGATGCGTTGTTGTTTTTGTTCCATTGTGAGCAAACGAGGCACCGATTAAGAAAAAACCTTTTTATAGCCAAATTTTTATGAAAAATATTGTACACTTCAATTGATATACATACTTATGACCTTAGCTATCTCACGCACTTCCACTTTTCGATCTTTCACTACGAAGTTTAGATGTTTAGAGTTTTATTTGGATGACCAGAGCGCCCGGCATCGTTTGTGTCTTACGTCAATGCTTGAAATCAGAATACCACTGACTAATAGTTGGTTCTTTTCACTTACTGAAGTAATCCATTACCATCACCACATATTTATTTCCAATATCACAATATCACTAGTTGAAAATAGTCCTGCAACATCCATCGCAATCCTTGCAAATGGTGCCCCAACATTGTACTGCTGCATTATACCTCGACTTCTTCGAGTGGACCCTTAACCGCCTTACATTTTCACAATTTTGTCACCATTCTGCTACTGACTGCCAAAATCCCGACCAGTAAAATCATTCTCGTATTAATGCTTACCGATTGGGTCAACTGGCAGTCTGAATTCTGCCAAACCCGCCTTAAACATTCATCCTCGATCCCCAAACTGTCCCATTGAACCCAATATACTTTTGCTACAGGACGTTTTTCAGCGATTTCAATCCATTCTGGTCGGCCGCGCTCTTCTTTTGCTCAATCTTAAAATCGTAGCTTTGTAGTCGTTCGATCCAATGCCTCATTTGTTCCTCTACTTGCATCACTGTCCACAGTAAATGTTTTGTTGGGTACTAGGTATGCTAATACTGGTACCGTACATAATCGTCTTTTAAATTCCTTGAATATGCTTTCCTTCTCTTTGGTCCACTTAAATGTCTTGTTTTTTACCAGAATCGTGGAGATTCTGTCGTCTAGGCCAGTCCTTTATGCTAAGATTTTCCTCATCCATGTATATTCCATGTGTTGTTACTTTGTGCCTTAAATATTTGCCCTCGTCACGGATCAATGTACACTTCTTCGATCTTAGCTTAGGCCTGGCTAATTGAATCCTCTCGAATACATCCTCCAAATACCTCAAGTGCTCATTAAAGTGTTTTCCCATATCTATAATCTGATCCATACACTATGAACGACTTCCAGGGCAACCTCTACAGTACAACTTCCATTAATCGTTCGAAATTCGCAGGCGAGCTACATAAGCCAAATTGCATGACATTAAATTGCCGTAACCCATTTCCTACTCTCAATATGCAAGAATATACGTACTCTTGCTATTGTATCCAATGTGTCGTCGATTCTTCGTAGTTCTTGTTATGGTGTTAAGCTTTCTATAATTGACACATTCGATACAGTATCTTAGACTAGCATCTTTTTTTTACACTCGCGAGCTCCAAAGACTGCTTGATTACTCAATAACCCCTTATGTTTTCATTTCTATTGGCATCTCCGATCCTGAGCCGATCTGGTGTTTTACCATGTTTCTGCGTTACATCTTGTATACACTCGGATTTGATTTTCCACACGTTGTGAAACACCCCGCCCCCCTCGCATTTTCCTATAATAGTCCATTTTTTCATTGTATTTGTCTGATTCATTAAATTATAGAAACTCTTAATCCTATGCCTGGTTGAACTAGGGCCTATCTAATGCCAATTTCTCTTAATTTCTTCTCTTCATTGCTTATTGCTTCCACAACCCACAACTTCTGTGAACCAAAACCTCCTTCTAATCTTCCCTACTCAACCAAACTCCTTGCCTTTCTTGGCCATCCTACACAATCTCATAAGACGTGGCCCGTTTCGCTCACAACCCTAGCATCTGATCTTTTGGTTCAAATTTTTGATTTTCATTGACGATTGGCTTGAGTGTTGTCTCTTTTAATCGCTGGTTCATCTATCTCAGCTTTCCAGATCTCGATTGCGTTGGTTAATGCACAGGTGATAGTCTCTGCGAACGTTGCTTTTGGAGAGAACACTACATCTCTTGTATTCTCGATATCTCGTACACCGTCAATGAAAGAATCGATCTAGATACTCTTCATGTAGTCTAGAGCAATGTTGGAATATGCTAGATGCACTACTCTCATTAGTAATTTCCCATTCTTTTGAAACCGGACTTTTAGCTCTATTCTGTAGAGTTCTCGCTTATGATTGTTTCCATATTTAGGCTCCAACATTTGCATTACTCTACCGTAATCACCATGCTCATTTTCTGGAACGATCCTTAGAGTCTCAGCTGCAATTACTTTTAATGCTACAATCAGTGATTCTAACAATTCTTCTTGATTCCAACAATTTCTGGTGGCTGCAGTTCAAAATTGAAGCTTTAATATGACAAACGATGTTTTTCCATCAAAGGTTGGAGGCTTTAATTTGTCTGATTGAACACGTCGACGTTGTTCCATTTACTTTGACTTCAAGTAGCTTCTTTTCAAGACGTTGAACTATCTGTCGACATTCCTGTTCAACTTGTTAAACCTGCTATTTAACCTATTGAACATCGTTTTTAGCTTCTAGAATCTCCGTTTTAAATTCTTGTAATTTTTCTACCTTATGATCCAAGACAACGGTGTTAAAGAACTACTGGATCCACTTGTATGATTCTCAGCTTCCGTTGGTCTCAAAACCAATGAGTCTAAAACAAAATATATGATCTCTGATCTTAGAGACAAAGCCGCAATGATTTTAGTAGTGGTGACCACACATTTGAAGGAGTAACATGTTTTCGATTCCTCGGATCTCTTGTCCTCATATGATAATTGTATGGCAAGGGATATAAAGCGCATCTTGTTGTTGGTAACCGTACTTTAAAAGTATAGCTGACAAGCATAAGTTGTACAAGGTGATGATCAGACCCGTTGTCGTATATGGGTGTGAGAGTTTGATCCAAACGAATGAGAATGAGAGTTGGTTAAGACATTTGACAGAAGAATAATGCAAATGTTATATGGCTCCAAACGCGACGATGACGAAATTTTAGAAGAAACCTATACCATGAATGACATATGGTTATTAATATGGTCATTGAATGAAAAGTGCACTTCATCGCCCATAAAATTCTTATACTCTTATGCTTCTCGCAATTCTTCAAGTTCATTTACCATATTCTCAGATAAGTGGCTCATATTCGTTCCATCACTATATTTAAGAAAGAATGTCACATGGCCATGGTTCAGTTTTTGTCACCTTTATTTTGATTAAAATGCTAGTTGAGTACAAGCCCTCTTTTGCTTCTATTTATTAGGGATCTCTGTATATGTTTTAAAAGCTTCTTAGACATTTAGTGTTATGTATTTAGAATTTCACCATAAAGCCATAATAATAATTAGTCATAATATTATGTACACTTGTGTAAAATTAAAAAAAAAATAGAAATTCTTTTGTAAAATCTGCGACCTCACTCAAAGTCAAATATACATCGATATACACACAAACAAATTTTAAGAGCCAGTTGAATTCAATCTAAGCACAAATCATTTCTAAATATAAGTCAAATATCATTTTAAATATTTACATTTTTATTTAATTATTATGCATGCATTAAATATTTCAATGTCATGTTCAATTTACGTTCATAGAATTGAAAATTATTTCGATAACAAGGTGCGATTTAGCACTTTTCAATAAACGTATTCGTGCACTGTATATCCAAAATTGGCTAGCATTCGTTTGATTGCTACACATAAAAACTGACATAATATCTAATCTCATCACACAAATTTTTTTTTATATTAAATCCCACAATGAACTTCTATATTAAGAAAACTTGATTTCACTTGATTCATAATTCTTTTGAATATCCTCAAGGCGAAAAGATTATTTGGTGATGTTTAACGAGGTCCTTCCGATCTGTGATTGTCTTCGCTAATTTAATATTAATTTTATATGACATAATCGCAATAAAGATCTTTTTTCGTTGTACGTCATAGTGGTTTTGTTAAGATCAAATAGTATGATTGAGGTGAAAAATGCACTTTGAAGGTCTTCAGTAAATGCCATATTTAGTAAAGCCTACATATAGCTTCTAATTATTGTTATAATATGTACCTAATAATCAGTTAATTTAATGATCAGTTAATTTAATGCACTTAAATACTAACGATATTAAAATATTTCAAGATTTGTTTTTAAAACTAAAATGGAATATGACAAATACAGGATAACATCGATTTACGTATGCCCACAGTTTTGCGATTACATTACAAAGTAAGTAGCATCAAATTAGTGTATACAGCGCTCCTAGATACGATTAAAATTAAATCCAAAATGATTGGTTTTATGAGTAGTGTTGCCCAGCAACAGAATATAGCCTATCTAGAAAAGCGCGAAGACGTTTCATAATTGCAGGGAATAACTCATTGGTCTTTGGTAGGAGAAGCGCCAAGCGAGTTTTTAGGCGGAAAAAACGTGAATGGCGCAATTCACGTAACTTCTTTAAAAGAATCACCGGTCTGCACCATATCTTCAGATCTATAGGTTTATTGCCATTCGGAACTTGTGTTTTTTCTTTCATGTTTAACGTTAGTCCATTCGAAATAGACCACGTTAATGAGGACGTAAATTCTTTTTACGTCCTCATTAATTTGTGCAAATATAACATTAAGGTTTTCCATTGTAGCACCATCACAGATTTGTTCATCATCCGAACAAATTGTATCGTCATATAAATCGTAAATAAACAGCGAAAACATCAAAAAAAAAAAAAAAATAAAAATATCATCAAGTTTTCATTTGCTTTTATTATTTTATTTTATCAACATCGAAAACGCGATTACGGTTTCCCAAATTAAAAAATATATTAGTTCTACGTATTTACGCATGATGTCAGTGAAAACTGTTATACATTTTCAGTTCAGTGTTATATATTTAAATAAAATATATGTCAAAATTTGAAAAAAAAATTTTATTTTTGTTGTATAAATGGTATGACTCCATTTTATGTTTTTTGCCGTGGCTTATCACAATCACAATAAATAATTAAATTAAAAAACTTTCAATTAAGTGAAATTTTTTTTTATTATTTTAAAATGACCGGTTTCGGAAAGTTCTTCCTTTGTCAAATTTTTATTAACTACTGAAAAATTGTCATAATTTGTATCTTTTATATAATATTATATCATACATTTTGTTTGTTTTAGTATTGATTTAATCATCTACTTCTTGTAGGGGATTGTAACGGTTTTTATAGATTTCAAATTCTTCCATTCCGTCCATTTTATTGTCTTTTGAGAGTTTATCTAAGATTTGTAAATTGTGGTTTGCTTTGTGCTGGTTATTGTTGTTATAGACATATTTTCGTTCGAAGTTATTAAGATAAATATTGGCCAAAGTACCAGAGAGAGGGCTACTCATAGGTAAACCTTCAGTTTGAGTGTAATAGTTGTTAAACTTAAAATAGTTTTGTTTTGTGATGACGTTTAGTAGTCCAATTACTTCTGCTATTTTTTTTGTCATCCACATTACTTTTTATGAATAGATCTTTAGTTATTTTCAAGGTTTCCGTGATAATATGTTGGTATACATGTTTATTATATCAAACGAACGTACCGTATAATATTTCAAAGAATTTCATTGGTTGATTTTATATTTTATCTTCAAAGTATTAGTGAAATAAAAATATATTTATTCTATTTTCTTACACTTTCAAGTATAGATGGAGAAATTAAGAATGTATCTGCGTACTCGATGCAACAATTAGGCTTGTAATACATTTGTTTTGGTTTTGATGTATCTGCGTCAAAACCCTCTTTACTACAAGCCGTATTCATTGCATACTCATGCTATTCAATCATTTACACATGAGAATGTATTGTAAGTAAAAAACGTGTCGATATATGATTTAGAATATAGTGTAAAATAAAACAAAAGAGAGTAAAAATTGTTAAAAAAAAATAAATTTAAAAGGTAAAATTGATGTTATCTCTTTTCTATACAAAACACAAATAACAAAAAAAGAGACGAAAAAAATCTCATTTATCCATACACATTAAATAGTGTGCGTAACTTTGAGATAAAAATGTTAAATAGTGGTAGTGGGAATAAGAAAATTATACATTTTTTGGTATGTATTTTCATAGCACCAATACAATCAATTGTGTATATAGGTTTTGTTTATTTGTGTCAACGAAAGTTACAAGACGGCTTGTTATAAAGAGGGTTTTGATCTGCGTACTCAAAACCCTCTTTACTACAAGCCGTATTGTTTGCATACTTATGCTATACAAAAATATATACTTTGATTGTATTGTAAGTAAATATCGTGTTGGGATATGATCGCGATTATAGTATAAAAAAGAAACATTCGCATACCAATACAAAAGAGATTAAGAAAAGAGAGTAAAAATTATCAAATAACAAAAAAAAAAAAACAAATTACATAACCTCAACTTTTACTAATTACACCGCACGATTGATTTTAATAGAAATAAATAATTACAATATTTATATTTAAAATATATTATATATTTTATAAAGATAATTAATAAATATAACTTAAAAATTTCACAATTCACATCATTCACTAAACAAATAAAATTCAATTTGACGTTTAATACCACAAGTAAAGAGAAAAATTCTCAATTATGTTAATGGTGTTCGTGAAAAATACTCAACTATGGTAATGGTGTGCGTTATTTAAAGAGAAAAATAGATTTTGAAAGTTACTAACACATCTAAAGTATATATTTCCACTAATACATTGTAAAAATATATGAGAATATGTGTCAACGAAAGTTACAAGACGGCTTGTAGTAAATATGGGTTTGTACGTACTCGATCCAACAATTAGGCTTATAATACATTTGTGTTGGTTTTGGAGTACACACAACACACCAATAGAATACACACATTAGAATACACACAACACACGAAATACATAAATTTAGGCGCAAATACAGTAATTTTATCATCGTTGATAAACAATTTTCAGCAATAAAATCAAAATGATAAATATTTATGTTTTTCATCAAATTTGACGCAAGTTTATCATTTATCACAAAAAGAGAATCGCGATGTGTGTTTTATCGATGATAAGTTTATTTATCATTATCATTATAAGTAGCTTCTTCATTACAATTATGAAATCTAAAAAATTAGATTCCTTCGTGTAATCGAAAGGAACAACAAATAAATCAAGCATTTCTAAACGTGGAAAACATCGGTTAGGGCCGTATGGTGAAGGATTATATCCAACATTTAATGGATATTTACAACCGTTAATTCTAAGATTAAAAACTCTGACTTTTACAAAATGACGCGGTTAATACATTTCAATTTAAAATAAGACCTAAAATACCTCCACCCACCTTAGAGATCCTATCATGACGTAAAAGTTTGTATCCTGTGATTTCAACAAGGTGACGGGAATTTTGAATCTACGTACATTTAAATGAGCAGTCCAAGCCAGTCGTTTGAAACAATGGAGTCTTAGTAAAATTAGAAAACAAATTACGGAGTCTATTAAAAATTAAGACAGTAAAATTAACTAGATTTTTTAAACACTTAACTAGGAGGACATATCGGTAGAAATATCACCTGGTGGTTTTTACGGTAGTAGTTAACAAAAGGTTTTAATGCAATTCCTGTAAGCCAGACTCCGGCCGGGTAAACCTTTTCAAAATACTGCGGCTTAACCTCAATTTTAAAAGAAATAAAATTTAGATTACTTTTGTCTTTAGTTTTTGATACCAATGCATAGCAAGACAAATCATCTTCAGTTATATTAACCCTGCTTGTTAAATGGCAAATTATTTGCTACTCTGGTTGAAAGTAGGTTGCTACGAAATATTGTTGTTGACCCACAGAGCAAAGACAACCACATCACAGTGGAATCTTTTCTAATAGTTTGTAATAATTGATTAAATATTACAAATCAATTGAATTAACCGTTTTATGACAAACACGTCATATAATCGCCAAATATCTAATTTATATACACTTTATTTGACACAAAACTTTAAAATTATTATAAGTTAGATTCTAAAATAATTGGCTCACCATAAGTGATTTACGGGCTTATAATATGATAATCGAGAAAAATCGATATGAAATAAAATGACCCTTAAGTAGTTCTAAACGCATATCGGCTTTCATAGCTGCATCGTCCAGGTCTTGAGATGGAGACAATTTTTTAAAGATACTTGTTGCATTTGAAACGAAAGTTGTTACTTGAAATGAGAAGGGTTTCAAAATTCAATGTTTATCTTATTTGGGTTACCTCATAATATAAATACATATAGTACTACCATCATAAGAAAAAAAAACAGTTTACCCATTGATATTCCAGATGTCGGGTCGATAGAATATCGTCAACATTTAGAATAAATATATGACATTTAGGCGGATTATACACATAACAATATTTTGATTATTTTTAAACGATACCAGTAGCGACATCTACTCTCAATCATTATTGTTGGAATAACGGCATTAGCTATGGTTAATATAAATATTTTTCTTCATTTAGCTTGCTTTGAATGAAGAACGTGTCTACTATAATCTGTTTACCGCTGATCTTGCTCTAGACTCTAGTGTCTAGAGGTAAAAGAACATTTGAAAAAATTAAAATGCCGGCAAATTTAAATTACAAATATAACAAAAAAACACGACAGAGGTGAAACGCATGAACAGTTCGTAAAAAGGCAAGAAATGATCAAACAAAATAAGCAAAGGACATTTCTAAAGCAGCAGAAGAAGCGGCAAATTAAAGCACGCGAGCACTACATCGTTGTGTAAGAAACGTCACTGGCAGTTATAACATCTGATGAGCACAGGTCAAGAGATGGAAAGAACATTTTGGTAAAACACATTATCAACAGCAGCAAAAAACCCCGGTCATCAATTTAGACCAATAATCAATTTGCACCAATACAAGAACTAGCAACATCCATCCATCAACGGGACGGGAAGTTAACATAAACATCAAGGCTAGAAGGTAGAAAAGGAACAGTAGAAAAAGACAAGTAAAGAATGAAACGTTATCGCGTGAAGATATTAGGCCTTAGTCAATTCAGATGGAAGTATAGTGGTAAAATAAATAAATACAGTAATGGTAATTTCATGATATTCTCTGGAAGAGACATGGTATTCTTAGTACATGACCATGGCGTGAGTATATAGTAACAACTGCTAAAGCAAAGAATATTCAATGCTGCTCCAGCCAAAAAAGCAGATAAAACAACGAAAGACGAGTTTTGGGGGCATAAATCCAATCAAAAATTCTTGAAAAATACCACAAAAATCGAAAGAAGGCTTGACAATTACGATCACTAAAAAAATGACCTAAGGCAGTGTAAGAACTTGCGAGGTATCTTCCGGCGCAAAACAACTACACAAATACTCGAAATGATTATCTTTGGCAGAATCTTACCTGCAATCAATGCCAAACAACTAGGAAGAAGTAGATGTGATCAGTATCACATCAACCATAATATAAATACATATAGTACTACGATCATTAGAAAAAAAAACAGTTTACCCATTGATGTTCCAGATGTCGGGTCGATAGAATATCGTCAAAATTTAGGGTAAATATATGACATTTAGGCGATTATACATATAACAATATTTTGATTATTTTAAAACAATACCAGTAGCGACATCTATCACGTCAATGGGCTAACACACCATGGTAGTACTGTGTGTATTTATATTATGCATTAACTCAATTCGAGTCATCACGAAACAATTGCATGAATGGAATTTCCCACTATATATCTTCAAAACCGTTTATTTCGAAAGCACGACTATTAGGAACGCAATATGCTTGGTGAAATGTTCATAAAACGCCAAACAAAGTGGAACAAATTACAGCACTCGAGAATAACTATTTGTCTAAATGCTGATCCTGATAGAATTTGATAGTGCCCTGCAGAAATTAGATAATACAACCGCACTAGCGGCATTCAATAGGAGGTAAACTCAATGATCTGGATTGCACAGATGATATATATGCGACCTCTCACACAAACACTTTGACATGCAGCAAAAAGTAAAACATCAAGAAAACCAAAACGATAATACTTAATACGAATATACTAATTTCGATGCCCGCATCAACAAAACAACAAATGGGAGATCCACCAATTGATATAAGAAGGATGCCATTGAACTGGAATCCGCCAGTGAAAGTCGAAAGAGCAGCAATGACTTAGAAACGAACTTAGCAGATGCGAAAAAACTTGTGAAATTAATACTCTGCCAATCGTAGCCCCCAATATAGTAAAATGGGTCAGCCAAGTAGACGTCCTATATGCTCCTAAATTGGAGGTTAAAAAATAGAGATTTTATCATACTCTATATAAACAAATTTTATCGGGTAAATCACGAGATTATGAAAATAAGAAAATTGCTCCAAAAAGAAAACAAAAGAAAAAATAAAACATTTATATTCCATTGACCTGTTTAAATTGATTATGTTTAGCTCCGAGAGCTAACCTAAATTTAGATTTGTATATAAATTATAGAAAACGTAACGTTTCTATAGTTTTCCAACCAAGTTTTATAAATAAATCATGAATTTGGGAAATTATACGGAGTGTGTCACCACGATTTATGTATGAAATTAATAAATCTTTGAACCACACACAACCTAACTCACTCACTCATCGACCACTCGGGTTGACTTCAAAGGTGTACATTTAAATTACTATAATATGCTGATCACAATACGAGCGATAGACAAATATGTAGCCACGCGTAGGTGGAATATCGGCTATTGTATGGTAATATAAGTTGGAGTCAGTGTATGTGTATACGTATGTGCAAAAATTATACTATTTTATGAAATATTTATACGTTCCACTAATGATTGTTTATTAAACGCAAATATCAAACCTTGAATTTGCTAAATATGTATTTTAAAGGCTTTTCGCTAAAAGTCTTTTCGTTTCATGTTGCGTGTGCGATCGCGATACATACAAACTATCATATCAGTTTCATTATTGATTGCTTGTTAATAGATTTGATATATTGTGTCTAATAAGTGTTTCTAATTCTTTAATCGATGATTATTAAATTGTAATCCATATATTATTATAAATAATTATATGCTTTAAGAAATAATTGATAGCAATAGTCTATTTATGGAAATTACGATATACGTGATTTTCCGCTGCTTTGAATAAATCAAATTAGATTTGAGATCGGTTTTATACAGCAACACGGCATGCGTTGATTTATTTTTTACAAAGCCTACTAAGCGATGATTTTTTTGTTCGAAATTGTTTCACCATCAATTCAGAATAATGGATCAGTCCATTGTCAACACACACTGTACCCGTTATTAATAATTAATAAAGATTTTTATATGGCATTGCTAGACCGTATCTATATCAAATTGCAGATTTAATCTCAGAGATCGCTGCATCATTTGTATACAAAAAGTATTGATTCTTTATAGGTTAAATATTGTTTCTTGACAGCAAGACGATACGCAACCATTCATTTTTGGATTTAATTTTTACCATACCTAGGGTTCCTTGGGCTGCATCGACAACCGAAGTTTTTAGTACCTCCCATAGAGCGTTCACATAATCAGAGCTTCGTTATAAGACCTTCACAGTTAAAACGTAAGTTTCGTTTTCCTGTGATCTCTGACTTGTACGAAAACTGCCATCTTTGCTTTGCAGTAACCAACAGCTCTGACATAAACACACAATTCTAGATGCCAATGAATTTTTATGGTGTAGACATACTGTACTAGATCGTATATAGTCTAAATTTTTTGTCAAAAATGCGGAAATTATGTGCTTCGTGTGAAAACAGCAAATCAAATTGGTGATTTTAGATAACTTTGTTATTTTTGGCATGTAATTTCAAAATATTTTTACTTTAATCACGTTTTATAAACTATAAATTGTTTATAGTTGATTTTAATGTTAAACACAAGTCTAATACTCCAATCAATAGCGCAATATTAGTTAATTTCTTAGCCTCAATATATAAAAGCGACGATAATAAAAAAAAAACTTATTCTTAAACTATTGCAGCATTTCGAATGAATATTACGAATTTATCCATTTATTTATTATTTGACATGTAAATGTATATGTACATATGTACTATGCATAATAAAATGTCAATGTCACATATTTCTATACACTTTGAAAACTAAGTGTCAGCATGAAAAGAAAAGTGTGTATAGTATCGTGGGCGAGGTGGATTAAGATTTGTTGAGGCTAAAAATATTTTTAACATACAATTGAATCGAATTTTACCAGATATTTCCTCATCGAACAGAAACATTTAAAGTTTGGTAGTTTTTTCTAATCTATTTGATCATTTACATATATAGATAAGGCCAATCAATTTGATTGATTACTATATCGTTCAGCTATGCTAAATAATTTTATTTCGATATAAACACTAGCAATGTTAAACACTAGCAAAATCTATCAGCTTACTATATGTACATATTCAGCACAGTATTTTTATTAAAATCTGTACATCCTGATAGTTTTTTTTACGAAGCATTAGGCGGTTTCATATAACAGTAAAAACTGTACTGTACAGTCCTTCACAATATTCTTTAGTAGTCTCGGTCACCACTAATTTAATTGCGCTTTTAGATAAATCTAACACAATTAGAAAAATTTCTCTCGCTCTGGCTTTCACATCCCATGAAGGAATTTTGCCGCCAGCACTAAGGTCCTCCATCCATCTCAGTCCATCGCTCTCGTCCTCCAGTTTCGACATCCTAATGTATGTAGATTTTGTTTGACGTCGTCAGCGCAATCAAGGTCTTTCTCTACGACGAACATAGGCTGGTTGTTTATGGGTCATTCGGTTGGTCATACACTTTATTGGTCATTCGTTGTTGTGGAGATCGTGTAACGTGGCCGAGCCATCTAACTCGATTGGATTTGATGAATCCTATAATATCGCCGCCTCCAAGAAGTTGCCTTATCTCGTGGTTCATACGAATCCGATATTAGTTGTCGGCGACTTTGATTAAACCAGAGATTGAGCGAATGACCTTCCTTTCGAAGTTCATTTCTCGTTTCCGAAATCCAGCACAGGTCTTATGAGTGCTTTATAAAGTGCGAGCTTGCGCGACTGCGACATATGTTTAGATCGCAATAATTTTGATTGGGCGTAGAAAACTCGTTGTCCGGCAGCGATTCGGACTTTTATTTCTGCCTGCATATCATTCGACGATGTTATAACTACGACCCGAAGTATTTAAAGTTTTCGACGCTATCAAAGTTATGGTCGCCAATTCCGAGATTTACCATGGAGATGTTCCTGGGTGTTGATAACAATTTTGTTTTGCTGCTGTTTACCTCCAAACCAAGTCTTCTTGCGCAGCGGTCGAGCTGTATGAAATTGTTCTTGATATCGCTAGGTCTTCGGCCAACAAGCACGATATCATCTGCATATCCAAGAATTTGGCCTGATTTATTATATATACATCGCGAAGTTTCAATGTTGCTTTTTCTCACTACGTACTCAAGCGCCAAGTTGAACAGCATAGGCGAGAGTTCATCTCCCTGTCGAACACCAGATGCTATTTCAAAGGGGTCTGACACAGCTCCCTCAATTACACCAACTCAATTACGATTCTACATACAGACCGAGGTTGTTAATTTGCACAGAGAAAAGAGTTTCTCTGAAATTCCTAGGCATATAAGCGCGGCCCATAAGTTTTCACGGTTTATACTGTCATATGCCTGTCTAAAGTCTATACACAGTTGGTGTATGGTTATGTTGTACTCCCAACATTTTTCCAGGATTATCCTCATGGTAAAACATTGGTCAGTGGTCGATTGGTTGGGACGAAAAACCACATTGATTGTCGCTAAAGGTGTTTTCGGCGAGAGGAATGAGTCTGGCAAGTACAACATTAGCCAACACTTTGTAAGCAATGCTCAACAGAGCGATACTACGATAGTTTCCACATTTAAGACAGTCTCCTTTTTTGTGCAGCGGACATATGAGTGCGGTCTTCCACTTCTCCGGCAACTCTTCTTGGTACCAAATAGAGACAATGAGATCGCATAGTTTTGTTGCAAGAGTAGCTTAATCAATTTTGCAGAGATTCCGTCGAGACCGGGTGCCTTTCCATTTTTTTAATCTACTAATAGCTGCATCTACTTCCTCTACTGTGGGATATTCAACAAGGACCTCTTCACCTGGAGGAGCTATTGCTCTAATGGGGGTCACTTCGCCGTTCCGATTTAGTGGATTTTGAAAGTAGGTTTGCCATACTGAGAGAACATCAGCCACGTTTGTTCCCAGCTCTCCATTTCCGCCTTTGATGGCTGTACTTCTTGGGTGGAAGTCTTTAGTTAGATTTCTGGCGTTAGCAAAACAGTCCCTCGAGTTTCCTGTTTCCGCTTGGAAGCTGATGTTTTCGATACAAGATCTCATATGATCGCGCTTCTTTTGTCGAAGGTATTTAGTCGTAGCTTGCCTAGTGCGGAGATATTCTGCTAAAAAGCTTCTAGTGTTGTGAGCCAACCATTTTTCACGAAGCTTTCGTTTATTTTCGACGACCCTTTGGCATTGATCATCGAACCAAACATTGCGGGGCCTCGGAGGCCTTCTTCCGAAGGAACTTTGCGCCGCGTTTGTTATGGCTGACTGTATAGCGTGCCACTGCTCCTGGCTGTTAGGAGGAGCTTTTTGTTGTTATTGGGCCGGTCTAAATAATTAGTGACAGCTGATTGGTAACTCTGCAGTGACGCTTGGTCTTTTAAAGAATCGATATTCCATCAAACGATTTTTTGTGCTTGTCTGTTGAACGTAGATGACAGTTTGCATTTATACTTAAATATGACAAGCACATGATCGCGGTCCATGTCTGCACCTCTGTACAATCTGACGTCGGATATGCTGGTGGAGTGTTTTTTAGACACCATGACGTGATCAATTTGATTTTCCGATCTTCCATCATTCGATCTCCACGTTACTTTGTGGATTCGTTGTTGTTACTAGTTAGGTGCAGGCTATTAGGACCGATGTATGATGTATTTTCTGCACTCCTACCGATTTTTGCTTTAAAGTCGCCCACGATGATTTTAATGTCGTGGTGCGGCTTATTGATGACTTCCTCCAGCTCGACAAAGAAGAGATCTTTGATGTCATCAGATTTATCTTCGGTGGGTGCATGTACATTAACGATATTGATGTTGAATTTCTTAGTGCGGAGCCTGACCGTGCATATCCGAATGTTAATAGGGTGGAAGTCGATGATATGATGCTTCGCGCGCTGATGGATAAGGAAGCCAACTTCAAATTCTCCTCCATCAGGCAGGTGTAATGAAGAGTGTAACCATTGGTGTGGTTCTGGATCCCACTCCCAGACCGTCTAATTAGGCTCTTGTAGTGCAAGCACGTCAAATGTGTAACTTTTTGCTTGGTTCGAAAGGATCTGGAGATCTCCAGGTCTTAAGAGGCTAAGCACATTCCATGTTTCGATTTTTAAAGCGTTGTCCATGTACAATTTCCGAGGTCGATTTTGTGATAAATCCGACATGGTAATCCGAGGCCTTTGATTAGGGTTCATAACTTTAATTGTTTTTATGAGAGCAAGTTGTTGGCCTGCTGGTCAACCCGCTTGTTACGTGTGTGGGCCACGTATACTGGAGAGAATATTAAAGCATTCAGTTCTACCTTGAACACTTTGAGCCACTTGATACAAGTCAGACGCCCGCTTCTGCCACACCTAACCTGAAGAACAGACGCTGATTTGGTATTGGTTTTGAGGCACCAATGACTCGTTCTGACATGTAGTGTCCATGACTATAAACAGGATTTCCCTTGCTCGACTCGACTACATCGCCTGATTCATTGCACCACAAAAAGGTATGAATCTAGGACTTCGCCCCCCAATAGGTGTATTTCCCAATTAGAAATATAGCTATATCTATAATAGTGACCATTTCATTCTTTTAAAGTCTTGATTCAACTGATAAAACAATAGTTTTATTGCAGTATTGGATCCTCTTATTTGATGTAATTATCCTAAACATTTATTCTTGATTGCTTTTCTTGAAGATATCTGTTGGGTTTATCGATAGTTCCCTAAATTAAATCTTTATACTTTTTTTGCTCGACTATGATTTTTAGAATTGTTGGATAAATTATGCACGAATCTTAGTCGGCGTGTAAAAATATAATCTAGATGGCATTTTGTTTTTTTTTTAATTTTGTTAATAATTTAGACTTTAGTACATATCGAGTACATATAACGAACAGATATTTTGCAATAAAAAATAAAAGTAAACATTGCTGACAATTATTAATAAAATATGTAATTATATTATATTTTACCGTGTTATTATTAATAAATACCTGGGTGGTCATTTTGTGGTGCTATATCACATTTGGTGATATAAACTGTGATAAAATGAAATAGTCTGTACTTAATCCGTGCGATTTATGGATGAATTATTGCACGCCGCTTATTGATTTGAATGAAAAAGACAATAATATTTGCGGTCTTACTTACACTAGTACAAAAAATGAAAAAAAAAAAACGATTGTGTTGTCAACAGTATTTGCTGTCTTATACATTAGTATAAAACAATTTTGCTGTCAACTTTTGACGTTTTCACACCAAACACGAACTTTGAATATAAATAAACTGATGCGTACTCAAATTATAGCTTATAAATAACTAAAAACATTAAACTATCACATTTATTTAGATTAAGCGTTATCTTAACTATTACATAAACATAATACAACATAAATTTGGTCTGTGTTTGGTTGAAATAATTGTCATTATTCGCGTATATCCAAAACAATTTTGTACTACACTCTCGACATTATTGTAATTCGTCTTGTTTCAAACAGAATTAAAATATTTACATGTTAATTTAAATATGTCAATATTTTATTTGAATATTTTAATTGAAACAAGACAAATCTCGCGAGTTTTGTCAATTTTATACAAATGAATAAAAAGTGATATGTTGACGTTTCTACATAACCTCAAAATTAATCATATGAAGGTTTTATTTGAAGTGCTATCTCATCTAGTGGTATAAAATAATTTTTATATGTTATTTTTTTCCTTATTTTGAATATTTTATATTATTATTAAATAAAATATTCAAAATAACGAAAAAAAAAATACCAAACACAAGAAATTAAATTTCAATATAAGCTTTAACAAAGTTATATCGTATTCTTGATGGAAATTGCGGTGTTCGTTAATTTCTGAGATATTAAATCTTATTTCCATGTAGATGAAATAATCACTCGGAAAAAATTCAGTGCTCTGGATATTATTATTTTTTTTTTTTTCATTATAATATAGAATGATAATAAGGTTTTCCGAACGGAATTTCTGAAATTGATATGTTTACTAGACATTTTGTTGACATTTTTGTCATGCTTTTAGTCATTGGTGACGATACTATCAACACGTTGAGCCGAGGATGAAAGGGTGCTTATATTAGGTTGAGACCTTCTAGTATATAATCTGCAGAACCGGCTTTTTTTACCCAAATTCTTTGATAAGTATTCCATTTGGGAAAAGTTTCAGATTTGATACTCATGCAGTTTTCATCAGTGAGACTAATCCTAAATGATAAGGCATTGAAATTTCTCCGGCAGACAATTTTAAATGACTTTTACAGACAAAGTTTTAAGCAGTCTGCAAAAAAATGCCGTCTCGGTTTAATAATTCTAATTGGAATTATTAGATTTTCATTATCCGAACGAGGCGGTACATCGATTTCTGTTGGTAAATCTGGAGATTGAATTGGGATTGACTAAACAATAGTAGTTGACGAAGTTTGTACTTCAACAATAATATTGATCGACGAAGTTTGATGGCCAGTAGAATTATACTTTACTTTGGAACTGTCTTTTGTTTGTAGCTTAGTTGAATGGCACTTTAGCCGGGGACTACGTGATACGATGTTCATCTACGAAACTTTAATTAATGATTAGCATTGAGTATGGTCAATTCGGATTACTTAATTGCTTTGATAGAGCTGTTCATTTTGCTTTAAAATTCACGCAAACGATCAATACAATCAACACAGAACCATTGTAAACCAGTTACCTCATCCATCATATATTTGATCCCTTTCTTGATGTCACTGGAGTATTTGCCAAGTGACTTTTTTAATTTAGATGCAACGCAGTTGATATAGCTAATTACTTTGTCACACATAAATCTATGGCATGTAAAAACCATTCATCACCAACTAAAATATTGCACTCTATGATTTTTTTTCGACCACAGACATTCTTGTATGAATGTTGTACAGTTAAAAGTGGAACAATTTGAACAACAACAACAATTAGACAACACTTATTAATGAAAAAAATTAAAAAAACACGTCCGAATAGAACGAATGTTAAGGCTCAACTTTAATATTGTTATTGCCAACTTTTTTAGAGATGTGAATAAACTTAATAATGGTTCTTAAATTTATAAATTTTTCAAATCAAATTAGGCTACACTGAAAGTCAAGCAATTCGGTATCGAAGTAATCAAAATTCATTCCGACAAAATCTTGAAATTTACCTTCAAATCGCTTAAACTGTTTCCGAAAACCATGATATATATTTGAGAATCCAAATTTTTGACATTTACTTGATAAAATCGAAGACACGCAAATTATCGCAAGATAAGTTGCTATGATGGTTTTTGACAAATAAATACTAAAAAAATACTGAAAAAATCCAATAATAAAAACACTATATGAACCAAAATTTACATATAAAATAAGTCCTCTCGTAGCGACACACTTTTACAAACTATATGAACTTATCTGAAGATTATGTCGGCATATGCCGAAAATAATAAATTATTATACTTTTCGGGCAGCGTAATTAAAAATTGGGAATGTAAGACAATATTTTTCAAATAAATGTCAACAATTTTATTCACAAATATTTATCATGGGTTTCGGACACAGTCTTAGTTGTCTTAGTTGTTGAGAACAAATAGTACTTTTAACTGGAAGTATTAGGAAAATATTTGAAAAGTGAGTAATTTTCAAACGAATGTTAAGGCTTCCTCAAACTGACGCATTTTTATCGCAGCGAAAGCGGACTGAATTATTTGCGAAATTAATTAACATGGCGGCGCTTATGAATGTGCTCAAACCAACGCGAATTCCTCACGGATTTTCAGCGTTTTTTCCTCGGCGGATTTTATTATAGTGTTGACAGCTTTTTTCCACTTTACCTGCGGAATTCGCTTACTTGTGTCAAAAAAAATAAAAATTAAAAAATTACTAATTTGTTTATTAAAATGTCGAAAACCAATTTTATATGATCTATCTCATGAAGATTATAAAAACATAAGAAAAAAAGATATAATATAGCTGGAAATTGGAAAAGAACGCAATGCAACTGGTAGGTACGTTGTAATTATATTATGTAAATTTGAAAAATGGAAAAACCCCCACGACTATACTTAAGTCAGGGATAGTAGTATTTTGGAGCGCTTCAAGTCCAGTTTCAGCCAGACTTGCCGCGCTACATTGCATGTTATGGTGTAATTCCACCTTTTCTGTGCAAAGGCTATCGTCTCCTTTTTAAGCGCCATAAAATGCGCTGCTATAGGCCTCTTCAAATTAGCCCTTTCCGGTTTCAATTGGAGAATTATACCTTTCCTTGCCAGTTTGTTAGCCCTGCAGTTCCCCAAAACGTCCAAGTGACCGGGGACCCAGACTATTTGGATATTGAGATGCTCACTTATCTCGTTAAGAGATGAGCGGCATTTCAATGCCACCACGGACGTCAGAGGAACTGATTCCAGCAACTTGATTGCCGCCTGACTGTCCATATATATTGTTATATCCCTTGTGGATATGACATTATGCATCAACCAAGCCAGTGCTTCCTCAATCGCTACCACCTCTGCCTGGTACACACTGCAGTGATCAGGAAGACGAACGGATATATTCACATTTAATTTGTCACAATAGACTCCAGCTCCGACTTTGCCGTCTAGTTTTGAGCCGTCAGTGTAGAATTGTATACTTCCAGTTTCTGCTGTTGACCTGTTCCTCCAAGATTGCCTTGAGCTTATAAGGGTCTGGAAGCCTTTTTCAAAGCATAGAATCGGTATTATGTGGTCACTATTCACCAAGTTTTCCTTAAGTGAACTGCCAATCGTCGAGTGGCCCGTCTGTAGACATTTGCACTCAAACACGGCAGAGAGTCGTGCAGCCGTAGCTGCCGCTTTCTGCTTTCCAAAGATGTCGACAGGAAGAAGGTAGAGCATAGCCTCCAGAGTAGGGGTTGTCCTCAGTGCCCGCTTATAAGCAAGCAGGCTGTTCTTTGTACCTTCTCTATCATATTTTTATAAATTTTCTTGTCTAGTGCTGGCCACCACACACTCACTCCATACATTCGAATCGGTCTGACTACAGCGGTGTCCAAAATTATACCCAGAAATCTTGCCTTATCAGTAAAGACCAGTGCCGTGCCTTTTAAGGTCTACCGGAATTGTATATTTCTTGGTGAAGAGTACAAGCTCTGTTTTGGATAGGTTTATACCCAGCCCACATTTGCGAGCCCACTTTGTAATGATTAAGAGTGCGTGTTGCAGGACTTCCCTAATCGAGCTTAGGTACCTACCCGAGATCACGATCTCGTTCGTCATCTGCATACGCTATCACCCCTATTCCCTCCCTCTCCAGTTCCAAAAGTAATCCATTGATTACTATGTTCCAGAGAAGAGGTGATAGGACACTACATTGTGGAGATCCCCTAACTACTCGCCTCCTAGTGGTGGATTCCCCTATCTCTACGTTAACAATCCTGCATTCTAGCATCTGATTTATCAACCTCCCTAAAGTGTAGTCCACATCTAAGAAAGACAGTCCTTCCTGATATCCGTCCTGACATTGTTAAAGGCGCCCTCTATATCGAAGAAGGTTACCATACAGTACTTTTTTGAGTATATTGATTTCTCAATTGTTTGCACCAGGGAATGCAGAGCGTGCCCACAGATCGCCCTTTTCAGTACGCATGCTGAGAAGCCACCCAATTACTGGGTTTTATTTTTGAACGTATGTATACATCAATCAGTCTTTCCAATGTTTTTAACAAAAAGAATGATAGAGTTATAGGTCTTAGGTCCTTTGGGTAGGCCTGTGAATTCTTCTTTTTTAAATTAAGTAACTAGGGCTCGTTGGACTCGTAGATAAGATTTTCCTGAGGTGCGAGGTCTCCGAAACACCTTCCATTTGGTCAGAGAATAGTTTCCAAGACCTCCTCTGCGCCTTCCTTAATTCCTTTTGATACTTTTTAAGGTCCTCCTTATAGGAGTCCCAATCCTAAGCTTCCCTACATCCTTTTGCTCTGTTAAATGCTTTCCTACACCATATACGAAAGATTCCCAAATCCCTGGATCACCATACCGGTTTCTGCTTCTCCTTAGGTATTCTTTTGGGACAAGTAGTGTCCAAGGACAAGTTACAGGCGCTTGTGATTTCCTCTACCAGGAAATCCATCTCCTTCTCTGTGGCTGGGTGTTTCGGAGCATTGGTTGGTAAGAGTCGTACTAACACTTCTCCGTATTTGTTCCAGTTAGTCCTGCTAGGCTTCCTGAAGGCTTTCCGTTGAAGGCCACTCTCCATTCTTTTACCATATGCATAATGGAGTCTGATGAAAAGGAATCATCCAGTACCTCCTGCCTGTTACTAATAAAAGTGGGCTCCTGCCCCACATTACACACTACAAGTTAGTCCCCAATAAGTAATCAAATAAGTACTCACCTCTATCATTGATGTCGGTGCTTCCCCAGATTGGTGAAGATAAATCTGAACCGTGCTAAGCATAAACAGATTAACTTTCTTTCCTTCATATACCCTCCGCTGTCGCGGCAGTTATTTCTCTTTCGGTCCTTGGTGGGACGTCAACATTTTTGACGCTCCCTTCAGGTCCTCCTTGTTGTCTCTTTTTGTCACCCCCCTCCTCCATCGAGTCGACATGATCTTCTTCGTCTGAGTCCAGGGATAGGCGACTACTCGTAGCCATTAATTGCTTTATCGTTGAGCTCCTAACGTCCCGCATGTTAGAACCATCGTCTCTTAGTTCCTCTTCCATTGGTAGGTCTTCCACAATTGCTTCGACCTTATCTTTTTTAAACATCTTTAGGGTAATCGACTTCTTTGTCACTACTAAAACGGACAACCTAGATCCTCCCTTCGCCTTCTCTTGTTTAATGATCTTCCAATTTATCGTCGGAAGATCAACATTGTTTGCCCGAATTTTCCGAATTCTTTCATCCGGACAGGTTGGCTCGATTAGCAGCCAGACGCGTGCCCTTGGTCTGCAAGGGATCTTGTTCCTGTCAACCACTGCTAGCTTCGCGCCTCCCCACACTTGTCCTACTTTAGCTACGGTCAGACGATAAAGGTCTGACGATTTTTGATCGGCGCACGCTGTTAGCTTCACGCGCCATTGGTGCCATCCTGCATCCCTACAAGATGGAGGTGGCCCCGGATTTTCTCCGAGGATTGTTAGGAAAACGGAGTTTAGTGCGTTATACACTAGTCTCCATTTATCAAGAGTAATACTCCCATCTTTTTGACTCCTGTCAATGATGGCTAGTATTACTGGATGCTCCTTAAGGACGCCACTGAACAGTTTTGTACCGTGTGTCCTAGTATCTCCTTGGGCTCTCTGCATTCTAGGTCGCTTACTATCCCCAGCTTCCAATTCATGTTGGGATCGCTGTCTTTTCGACTCTGCTGGCGCCCTCACCGAATTGTCGCCAAAGAAGGTAACCTTTGACCATGCCAGAGATTCCTTCCTAGATGAAGATTTGTGATGTGAATTTCATACATCAAATTAGTTCTGATGAAATAGATTTTGGAAATACTATGATTGAAGAATCATTTGATTTTGAATTTCAAAGCTCAGCTCACTGTACACCAATTTAAACAATTGAACTCAGTGGTACACCCGTAAACATAATAACATGGGACATGGTCATCTCTTTTTAGCCATTGAGTTTCTAGAGTTCCAACTTTATTCATGGGTATTTTAGCTATTCAAGGCTTAATTCAAGCCAAATCTAGCAAACTGAAGTCATTCTCGCTTAAAGATTTAAATCACTTTTAGAAGCGCTTTGCGAGTTTAACATCTTATCCTATCAAAAGTTTAACATCTTATCCTATCTTATCCTATCTTATCCTATTCGCTGAGTGTAATAATTATTTACTCCACAACATAAAACATTTCGTATTGGACCTTCAAAAGAATTTCTAAATAGTATGTAATTCAAAACATCATTGATTATCATTATACATACACATATTGAGATCTGGGATCAAAAAAAAGAATATGCACCTGAAGCAATGCAATTTAAAGTTAGACATCAATAGAAAGCTATCACAACAATTTTTGATACTGCAGCATTAAAATGATACGTCTTCGCGAGCTAAGTGATTAAAGTGATTGGCTTTGCCATCGGTTTGTAGACAATTTTATTTAAAATGTAGACTAGGTAATAATCAACTAATACCATTTAGTGTGTTAAAAGTGTGAATGTGAAGTGAGCATTACGTGACACATATAAGTAGCCAACTAATCGCTCTATAGCAAAAAAAAAATCGACATTCAATTTCACAGCTATGAAGCTGTGTCACGCCAAACCACTATGCCAATAACTAAAATTTGTAGTAGTACCTAAATCCCAATATAAGATGAGAAAGCGGCTGCAATTTCATTCAAAAATGAGGCAAACCGAAGCGTGACACGTTACTAAGCTTTAATGTGATCAATTAGCCAAAACGATGTACAATTTTCATTTCGTTGGTTTTTAATCAAATTTAAAATTTGAAACTCGCAAATGCTAAACGCTTGGTAATGAAGAGAATAAGTTCGTTTATCTAAATATAACTTGAGTATGTTTATAACAAACATTAATTATTTACCATATGGGTTTTGATTTATGTACTTGAATTCTGTAAATGGTCGCGTGTATCATTTACTTAACCATATTCCAAGGTGATATTAAAATTAATAATTGAGTAGTGTTCATAGTATCGTTTTTGTACAATGTTTTGTACACTAAATAGTGTATACTATGCATGTACCGAATATAAATGGCATATGACGGATGGTCATTCGAAACTATTTAGTGTAAATTAATTGTGACAAATTGTTTTTAAACACGACATTATACATATAAATTGTACATTCAGTTGGCGTAAATCCAAAACTATAAGCACTTGTTAATAAATAGGTTTATCGCCTATAGGAAAAACAAATAATTATAAAATATGTCAAGGGCCAAACGATTACATCATGTAATTCCGGAATTCCTAAAACCGCAATAATCATCACTTTTTCCATTTATAGTAAAATTGTAGAAAAATCTGAGTAACGGTTACGAGTTGTAATTTTGTATGAATGAATTGGTTTTGTAACATGAGGGTTAACTTATGTAGGCGAAATTATGTAGAAGTGCATTAAATTATTCAAGTAAGCCTAATTTAGTTATACCCAATCTTTAATGGCATCTAACGAATTGCTCATACATGCTCCAAAAACAGTCGTTGGTCTCGTTTACATTACCATTGAAGTGAACATAAACCTTTGCCAAAAAGAAGATTTTCCTCAATTTTTTTTAACCTGTTTTGGAACCCATAACCCGTAAGTTTCTTATTATTTGTGGCGGGTTGAGGATTTGGGGCTTAGAAGCTCATATTAAACAGTAAAATATTCTTAAGAATCTTGTATTGTTTGAATAACACAAACTCACCACAAAAGTTGGTCACTAAAAATCTGTAAATAATTTGAAAGGGCTTGTTATAAATGAACCATCTTGCAATGTAAGTACATATACTTAATATATTTTAATAGGATGATCTTATAGTGATATACATTTTTAATTGAAATAAATTGATTGGTTATCCTTTTGTTCGAGAAAACGTAACGTTTGTGATTCATTGCACCAATATAATAGAATTTATTATTTATATGCGTGTATCTGGTATATGCAACTAACTGCTTTTGGCAAACAAACGTTTTTATACATCAATCTAAATTTGTATTTACAGTCGGTGAAATATTTTATATAAAATTTTAAATAACTTCTTGACTTTTAATATTTTAGTGCAGAAAATTCACGGTATTGAATATGAATTTTCAACGTAATTTCCGATCATTGCTTGTCTATTCGATGAACCAGGTTCTATCGGTTTCGGTACCAATCTTTTCAATGGACGATCAAACAAGGTCGCTCTTTTCAGAAATCACTTTAGTGGGCTTATATACAATGGCCAGTGTACTTGCAGGCCTTTACATCACTAAAGTATCATGAACCACTTTGGTACTCGTACATCTGACATTACAGTAACAATTTTTCAAATACCTTGAAGCCTTCTTGGGATTCGAACTTACATTTACTCCGTATGCTTTAATGTGGTTCCTCACTTCTGATATTTGAAAGAATAATATGCACTAGGTTTTGCACTAAATTGTATATTCCAAAACTAAACCAAAGATGGCGCTTTTAATGAAAAATCTATGTTATGTTTTAGAATATATAGCAACATTCAAATTATACGAGTCATAATTTCATAACAATCGAACCAAAACATACTGAGTTACTGTGATTTAAGTATCGCTACTTTTACCATTTTGAAAACAATGGAAAAACAGAGTATCGTGTGTTAATGAAACTTTATTTTTTTTTAACAAGGAAACATCACGCAATCACTAAAAATCGTAAAGATCGAAAATTAAATGTGCGAGTGATAGCTGAGATCATAAAGATACCAATTGGTAGTGTGTTTCCAAATCATATTTTCCATAATGATTTGATTTGAAAGAAAGTTATAGTTTTAGCCTCAAAACCACACATTTGAACAGTTTAATGTCATATCCATTATAGAATAAATTACTTCCCAAGTAAAGAATAAAACTCACTATTTAAATTACAAGTTTTATTTTCCAAACACTCACTTTGTTTTTTTGTTTTTTGTTTGTTGTTGTTGTTGATGGTGATGTTCGAGATGTTGTTCGGTTCGACGTCAAAAATGGAATGAACGAGTTAACCTTTGTTTTTTCATCTCGTCTTTATTGTGATGTGGCACTCCATCCTGTGGTGGTCACAGCAACCATTGTAATTCAGCAATGTGCTGAAATATAAATCGTCTTCGACTTCAAGTCGATCGTATGTCAATGTTATGTAAACAAACGACCGCCATTAACATGTCAATTTTAATGTGTGTTGTGATGGTATGTAAATATATAATTACGTTAATTATATATTTACATAACCAACTATTTATACGGCTGAGTATAGTAAACTCAACCGTTACACCATCTTGTTCTACGCCTTATTCTGACTGATTCTAATCTTTAACGGGAAGTTGAGTTTTGGTTCAAGATTTACATTTTTTATACGTAAAAGTCTGTCTCTGAACAATTTTTAATTAGTAAAACTGTAATAAAGGTTATGTTTTTTAATAGCCAATATGCTTAGTGTCATTTATACCGGTGTGTTGTCAGAATAAAATCATTAATAAAATTTATTTTAATGCAATTTAGGGCTGATCTCGAAATATTAATGTCGATCAAATAAAGAACGTAATGAGTAAATCCTCACACCCTACCATTTCAACTGCACGAAGGAGATCTTTTCCTTTTCGTTAAACCGTTCTAAAGATCATGTTAGCAAAATTCAGCACAACAGTGTCTAAAGGCGAGTTCAGTGTTGTCTCCGTTCGTTTGTTTCTTTCGGTATTTTTTACCAATACTATTCGTTGAAAATGACATATTTTTCTAATGCAGTTTTTTCATAAAGGTGGTTTTTATCCAACTTTTATTCTGAACGAACATGTGGAGATAGAGACGTAATGTTAGGTATGAAAGAGATAAAAACCTAAAACACTTACGATTCCAAATATAAAACGAAAGAAGTAATCGTTCTGCAAATCGTTCTGCAGTTTCATCATCAACCATGAATCATTAAAGAAATCTGCACAAGGAACGGTTGAACGAACGAAGACATCACTGAACTCGCCTTAAGTGTAATTGTGGTTAGCATAAACGTCTTTGATTTCCTTTTGGTGAAAATGAAGGATATTTTGTTTGATAAAAATGGCCTCGAGCAATCCCTTTATTTTAGTAAAGTAAGGCTACATCATAGATGTTGGTCTTTAAAAATACACCCAAGAGATTTTAAATTAAAACATTTAGCATTTTAAGCTATGCTATTTTTTCATTTTGTTTAATGGTTTAAGTCGTCCAGTTTTTGTACAGACTTTGCAAGCCAGCAGCAATATTTGTACCATTTCATCCTCATTATTTTTCTTATTGTTGGTTTGTGCAGATGCAGATTTTTGCTTGCTTATCGAGGTCTAAGCTTAGAATATTTACTCTCTTTTTGACAGTATCATGTAGTTCATTTGTTTTTTGGCGTTAACTCACTGTTAATTGTTTTGTAAGTTGAACCGTTAGTCTTATCTGGTATAACTTGCCTCTTAATTAGTTGCTGCATGGCATATATTTTGGAAAAACTCGCACGTTGGCATATACTCTTCGAGGATTTCTTTTCATTCTTTTTTCGAGTCATTGCTCTGTTTTGCGATTTTACGCACAATTTACATTAAAGCATATCTGTAACTTTTTCAAGTGGTTGAATGAACGCTTCTTAAGGTTTACAACCGAAGCCTTAATTCAAACGCGTTTTTCTTTACAGTTTTCCTAAATTATAACAGCATTTAAGTTTGTTAAACCTTCAGAAGGTTTGCTCTTCATTTTTACATAAATAAAGAAAGAAAAAAACTAAGTTGAAAATGTAAGTTTGATTTATGGTCTATATAGTGTCAATGGTTAGTATAGTATCTTTTAAAAGCATTGATGTTTCTGGAAATCATACAAGTAAGTTTGCTGACTGGTAAATCTGCATTTAGCACCATCATTAGTTGATTTTGTTTTGTCTCAGACAAGATTGCAGCTGTAAAGCAAGTAGTTCGTGATTACGTTATCATGGTCCAACTGACAGCTCCTCGTTTCGCTTAAGAGAAAACTTTTTAGGTGGGATGCTACTTTGCCATATGTTCTCCTAACTTCTGAGTAAAAGTTGTACTAAGCTGAAGCATTTTATCCATCCCTTCTTCGATGTTTGGAAAGGCACTAAAAGTTGTAATTCCGTTTATCGAATTGTTTCATGATTCTTGCCACATTATAATGGCTGGTTCCGCATCCCGTAGTTTACAATTTCCTTTGTTTTTAGGTAATACGTAACACTAACAACTCTCTTTTACAACAATATATCAATTGTTATTACGCCAGCTTACACATGAATGGGTTGATACAGGTCTGTAAACTTTTATATGTTTTGGTATATACCAAGAAATATTCCCCTTGGTGAGCTTATTAATGTTCTTTGGTGGTGATAATTCATTTTATTTGCTCACCTATCACAGTTTAATGCCCCAAGTACCACATTGGATGTGTATTTTATGTTTTCTGACCATGTTTGTCAAGTTGTTTCCAACAAGTTTGCAAAATTTCGTGATTTGCACGTTTAAGTGCATATCGAAAAACCTTACCTGAGGATTCATTACTATCATGTGTGCTTTCAAATTTAAAGTAAGAGCTGCCGCTTGTTGAACTACTTGCTTAGAACAAAGAGGTCTGCCTCTTATTGCTACAAACCCTTCAACGAAAATTCCTCGCTCGTTTGTGATATTATTATGCCTTAGATAACACAGTCAATGTGAGTCGCAGAACTGTGAGACTTTAAATGCCTCTAGGTCATTGTTAATACACCATTTTTCATTGTTAACGTTGTCATCACTACCAGTATCGCAGTTCTAGTTGATGTCGCCACGCCATCTACTTTTTCTTTTGTATATTGGACAGGAAAAGATTCCTGCATACTTAGAATATCGATATTCTTATTTTTTGCGCATTGTCTAATTTTCTACAATTTTTACATTTTGCATATTGAACTATACAAACTTACATTAATAGTTTATGTGGGCTTTAATCGACAGTTTTTAAACTGATTTTTGTAATGAAACAATGCCTGTTTACATGCTGGCCTATTATGTTTATCGAAGAGTGCTCGAAGGCTTTGTTAGCTTTTTTACAGCTTACGCACTTTCGGTACGACGACCACCCGATATATCTCTTTTTGGATAATCTTTTATCAGGTAGCGTCGTTACAAGTCCAGCAGTTCTTGTTACTTAATATAAAAACTTAATGTCTTCGGCCATGTTGGTCTCGATTATATTGCAATTGCTGAAGTTACTGACTTTTTTGATAGATGATTAGAGGCTGCAAGACTAATTAACTGCCGCATTTTGGTACTAATTTCCTCGCTATCAGCGAAAAAACTCCCTTCCCAACATAGGTAAGGAAGTTTTTTCTTACCTATGTTGGAGTCATAGGTATGCCATATATATTATGGCATCTCGAGTTGGCTTCCATTGAGTTCTTTTGCTCTTGTTCCTACGGCGAACGCTTGGCTCAAATATGCCAACTAACGCCCTCGTTAAGTTTATTTTGATCAGCAATACTGATTTTCCTTAACGATTTGATTTCAGTCTAAAAGCTAGTATCTCCGTCCTTTACACATGGATTTTACAAGTTTTGGAGTTTACAGTTACCAAAAATGTATAGAATATACGTTAAATATACCAATAATATAGCGTTTTGTAGATGATACATATGGGGTTCCTCGAAATTTAACTGTCACAGTGTACAATTGTCTATGATATTTTATTTTATTCAGCAATTTCTGATATGTACCTCACCACCAAATTGCATGTTGAGTTGCTAAAGACATAGCCATATATTCAGATTTGGTTTTAGACAAAGCAATTATCGGTTGCTTCTTTGACTCCCATTAAATTGCTCCACCTTGCAGTATGTTTTAAATATCCTGCTGTCGAATATCGATCTACAAAATTGTTTGCCCAATCTGAATGGCAATAGCCTCGCTAATGCCCTTTATTCAATGACTTCCATTATAAAACTTTTCAGTCACTTTAAAGGACACTTTTTTCCTAGTCAATGTCCTTACGCTAAACACAACATTTCACTTTTAAACGGGCATTGTATTGCTATTTGTCTCCCCTTTCTCAATGTACTTGGTCCTGAAATTCTATTTGCGCGGGATTGCTTTATGATCAGACGGCAATTAAATATGAACCTTATTTTTACAGCGTTCATCCTTAAAAAACGAAATTACGGCTGACATGCACTTGTGATTTCTCCAAATCAAAACTCGAGAGCCTTTACAATGCTCGCTGTAATGGACCATAGTGTTCTCCTTAGATTTTTATTATATTTCACGCGATTTGGTTTTGAAACATCTATAATGGCCTTGTGTCTTAACATTTTCTAGTTAGACAAATTAGGCTTTTTGTCGGACCAAATTTCTACGAATGATTTGTCGATAGGCAACGACACGGTGATCGATCCAGAAGGTAAGCGGCTGTCTTGACAGCCTCATTCCCAAAATTTGTTGTCGAGCTTTGCGTCAAAAAGCATACATATCCCTCGTTTGACCAATGCTCGATTCATCCTTTCTCGTAATCTCGTAAGAAAACTCCGTGTTGCAGTACTTTCTTCCATTATCTGCCTAATTATTCCAGCATTCATCTTTTACCTGAACCAGTAACCTATTGTTTTTGTCGTTAACTTTGCTGTTTGCGTTAAACTTGACAATTAATCTTTTGCCAAAGTCAAAAAAAAAAATTTTTTTTTTTTGTGTGCAATGCCTCGGCACAAAAAGAACGCCATGAACCGTTGTATTCACTGGACGATTAATCAAGTTTAAGTCGAACATCACCTGTTAATTCAGCTTTTTTGAATAATTTAAGATTTTTACGATTTTCCATCCAACCTTACTTACATGTCATGTGCGTAGAGGTAGTAGAATCTACACACAATCCAATTGATTTACGGTTGCAAACCATCTTCGCTTTCGGACATTTGATTTTGTAGTGACCAACTTCATCACATCCAAAATATTTCACTTTCTTTTCTTTTTTCCGGCCAATACCAATGTGCCAAACTATTCATCATCTAGTTCCATACCAGCACCTTTCAACTTGAGAGCGGGCATAATGTCTAACCGCAGTTCATCAGTCTAGTTGAAACAGGTTCATCACGCAAGATTGCTACACGACGAAGTAGACATTAAACGCAAGTTTTAAATTGTCCTAATATTTTTTAGTCGTACTTGCTTGTATGTGAAAAATTCATAGATTCTATACTTACAAAACAAACGATGCATTGGTTTTTTCTGTACATGTGCATCCAATAATACACCAAAGACCATTAATCTCAAGACACAGTTGAGCAGCAAATTTCCATATCTCGTAATTTGTACTGCTTTTCAATTTTTCGATAGACACAAACGTAGCCGCCATTTTGTAATCCTTTTTTTTATCTTTATAACCTTACTTGATTATTAATGGGGGTCTGGGCCCATAACCTGATGTTAAATTGATTTAAATTGAAATAAAATATGAAATTTGTAAAACGAGCGTCTTTTAATGAGCAACTATAATAACAAAAGAACAACGACATAATAATAAGCGCCTACTAAGCGGCTAAAAAAAATTCATAAATGAAGGGTTTTAAAATGCACATATTATGACTCATTTAGTAAATGTTTAGTCTTCTTTATGTACATATATGTAATACAAATTAATTTGATACTTAACATACATATTGCATCTGTACATAATACGTCATTAACAAGTACTTGAGATATATAAACAAATTGCGATATAGCATTCTTTGTTACTGAAGTAATGCAGGTATATTACATATTTAAATTGGCCGTTGTGTTAAAGGTATGGGCTAAATCTTTTGTTTATTATATCAGTTCCCAGAATTATCCTCCACATTTTAAAATCATTATAATCATTAATCATTGTGCGCGGTTTGACATAGTTTCGTTTCATCTCTGTGCAACATTTATTGCGATTTCTTGATAAAATTAATAAAACGCAAGGATCATGATTATGAATAATTACCAATTGGTTAACCTTGTGTACACGCCATTTAATTTAAGAAAACTTATTATTATTATTTTTACAAGACACACATAAGAACTCAGTTCTTTTTCATTCGCTCAACGTTTTCGTTCGTTTTATATTTTTAAAATATTCACTTAGAATTTTTTATTTTTTTTTTTTAAATTTTAAATTATTTTGTAAAATTTTAACCTCGCTTAGACCATTAAAACTAACAGACGTTTTTCGTGTATTTTGTACCCAGTGTAAATAAAAGATTACCGAATATTTCTAAAAAAAAATGAGTAACGTTTGGATTTGTGCTCAATGTCAACAAGTGATACCGCGCGGTGTTGTTATCTATCGGTTACGTTGTATAGGTCGATGTCAAGATTTATTTCATATACGATGTTTGGGTATGTCCCGCGAAGAATATATGCAATTGAAACGTGATGGTGGAACATGGTACTGTGGTCGGTGTGAAGAACCCGGTTTTATAGAAGAACCCGACGAAGAGGATGAACCTGGTAATTATTTATTATTGCAAAAAAATTTAAGAGATGTTTATATACAAAAAAAAATTTCGTTAACCAAATAAATTTTTAAGAAAAATTATTTTTAGAAAATTATCTTAGAATGTTCGGTTAATCTATTCTTATTTTTAATTAATGAAATTTCTCTGAATTTTTAATTACGTTTTTACGTAGTTCAATATATGTTTATTATATCGATTAATTGCAATGTAAAGTGTTTTGTAAGATTTGTGTATAGGGTTTGCAGTTTGTCGAGGTCTCATATAACGATTGTTTAATTAATTAAATAAATTTATCGGATAAGAATATATTTGTAGAAGTGACGATTAACGAGTAAGCAATATGCAATTTGCTTATGTACACGGTTTTCCAATGGGAGTGACGTTTTATTGTGTTACCAAATTTTGAGACATAGCGGGAAATCATAACAAGTCTAGTGAATATACAGAGTATAGTGTGTATGGTGTAAGTTGCGGTGTCATATACCTTTCTTATGTGTTCTTTTCTAGAATAAAACTCAAGGGCAAATAAGTCAGGTTACGCTACCACTAAAATGTGGAATGTGATCCAATTTTTTATAACTTTGTCGCATAAATCTGGCTGAATTTGCTATAGATGTTATGTTGACTTTGAGGGCATCAATTTTATTTGCAGAGATCAGTGATTTATGATTGTGCTAAAGGAAGAAGTCTGAAGGCGGTAAATTGCACCATCTCGGTGGCCATTTTAAGTCCAGTAGAAATCGCATGGACAGAACGTCAAAACCCACCATGTATCCATATCATCTAGTTTAGACCAAAAAGTTGCTTATTATCGGTGTGTAGCGCTTGCTGTTGACGTTTATGGCAATACCAAAATAAAATTTGATGATTTGTACACGGTGTTCAAAGCTATAACTTTCGATTGTTGTTTGCCATACTCTACTAAATAATTCGTAATAAATTTGGCAAATGTTGCTTTAACAACATGGCAGCTTTAAGAATATAAGATTATAGAATCTATATAGAAAAATCTGACAGTTAGTGGTAATCGATAATGTCCAAAATCCAGAAAATACACACACTAATAATTGAAAAATTTATGGCACTAATGGAAAAGATAAAAGAGACTTTTTGAACCACTTGTTACAAGTTGTGTGAGAACCTTGTAGTTGTCAGTCTAACAAACGCTCGTTTGCAATTCTTATTATGTCAGAAGGGGTTCTTTAATTAAAATTAAGATATTTATAGCAAAAATCTTAAATCTGAAATATCCTTCGACTACAGAATTGTTTTCTTTCAAATCAATTTGTTTGAGTAAACTACTCTATCATTATTAACTGGGTTTCATCACACATGGTTGTTGTAGTGCACTTCATCACACATCTGTTGGCGTATTGCAGACATTTTACTTTCCTTCTAATAGTTTGGGGATTCTGATTTCACCAAAGACCTCCTTTTAATATATAGGCCTAACCGACGCTTAAAACACCCTTATTGGAAAATACTTTAGATTCCTCAAATAATTTATTAAATGATGCTTTAATAATAAATCGATAGATTTCCTATGTTTGCTCACGTCATTCTTATTAAATAATTTGTTGAAGGTTATAGCCTATGCATTAAAGTCGGATTATACTAGTCTGAAGATTAACATGATAGCTAATACAATAAAATTCTTAGATGTTAGGTATACATATTATATATTAGAATGATATATGGTTGCAAAAAAAATTAAATAATTTAGACAAGTTCGATTGGATTCATTAATATTTGGGGTATGTTAAAATGCCAGTGTTGGAAAAAAGGTCATGGTATATTTTTGGTATTTGAATGAGTTCGCAAATTAAAATATTTTTGTTGTCAAATGTTGGTGTGATCAACACAAATGTGTGTGGATTCGAGACGTTAATTTCTCTAAGTGAACCAATCTTTTGGTTATAGTAGACCACCCAAATACGTATATGCGTCTAAGGGATATGTTACTTCTTATTTATTTATAAAAACTCAAAGATCAAACGTTTGATTACTACAAAATTGACTGTTTAGTTGATCTCATAAGAGATTTATCGTTTGAGATAAATATCACATGAATCACCACTTAATTCATTAGTTTCGACATTGGTGAAAAATATTTTTGCATCCAAATTACAATTTTTGTCCCATTAAGGTCAAAATACGTCTGAGTAGCCAGCCTGCCAACCTCTGATTCAAGCATTTAACATACAGAAGTAATTTGTTATATAATCCACATTTAGGCGAGTGTGATTCGTCGAACGAACTACCTGGCACTGTAACGAAAAATGGATGTGTGACTCCCCCCGGAGTGGGCTATATTGTCTGCTCGGCCGGTCGTAGATATTCTATGTGATGACGTCCATACTCCATAGGCGGTGTTAGAAATGATAAAACGTATGAGTTTGTTGAAAGGTAATGTGAAGGGAAGGGTTTCAGCGGTGATAGTGTTTGTGAATGAGAGATTTTTTTGCCAAAGTCCTCGATGATATTGTGTCAGAAACACGCGATGATATCGATTTTGAAGTCCCACAGAGCAGAAGGGGTGCGTCAAAGTCCATGCTGATATATGGCGTCAAGTACTGGCGGTTATTCATATACGGAAGGAGAGCCTCGTACTTAATGATGGAGATGTTCTGCGTTATTGTCCCGGGATGAATATAAATGGATCCGAATACGAAACTGTAGGTGCGCCTATTTATTCGTGTAACGTTTTGCCGCTCATCTCTCGCGTTTCCGGCACATCGCTTCTTCTTCTTCCGTCTAACAATTTGAATAGGACATTATTGTCGGAGACTATGTACAAATTGTGTAGCCTGATAACTGTGCTGAATGCCACATTGAAGAGCTGCTGCTGCTGCTGAGTTAAGTAGTTATAGCCCAGCTCTTGCTGAGGTTTATAAGACCGTTGAGCACGTCGATGCTCGATATGGCTAGCCAACAGCAAATAGAATTTTTTGACAAATATTTTTATGTAATTCGCCTTAATGTATGCATTTTTATAAAACCATCATTTTTTTTAACACAACTTGAAATATGACAATTAGAAAGACAGTCAGGCGAATTGTTTCTGCATAAATTATGTATTTTTCTTGATATCTGGATAATCATTTTAATTTTAATTAAATTAACAGTCGGTTTTTCTTTACGCTAAATTTGACACCAGGATTGGTTCGATCAGTTAAGGCGTTCTTTCGTTATCATAATAAATTGTTCGAATAAGAAGTTCGTAGCGCAGCTTCCCCTACCTCCTGTTAAATAATGCGGAAAACTTGGAGTTTGTTCGTCCCGCATTTAAGGTCTCGAATTTAGTAGCTCGAATAGTTTCCATTTTAAAGATGATATTCTATGTTACCATTGACGATGAATTTTTCATTTTCTTGGATATAGGGTCCTCTTTTGGCCGTACTGGTAACAAAAATTGTTACCCTGGTTATCTGATAATTCTCGAAATTATTTTAATATCCGCTGGATTTAAAAGACAAATATCTATTAGATATTGTCGGATGTTCCGACGGTTCTGCCTTAATACGCCGGTACCCAATGGTGAAATGAAAATAATAAATAATCAGATGACAGATCAATGCAACCAGACACATGTACTGTTTTAAATTACAGAGATCGATATGTAATATAGAGCCTACGGTAAAAGGATATTTTCACTTTTTCGGAAATACTTAAATCCCATTGCGAACAAAAAGCAAAGAAAAAAATCTCAAAGTGCAGTAAGATATATAATACACTCTATCGGTGCAGGTTTTTCTTGGGGTTCTTTGATGATAATCTTTCTAAATCTAATATATTATCTGTGGTCTAGTACTCATTTTACTAGTTAGGGCACCCACATATCTCGAAAAGTATTTTTACACGAACATGAGAATCTGTCTATATTTTTTACAACAACTTTTTACAACCACTTAGATGATCTGATGTAATCCATACCGGAGCACGACGTTAGAATAGTGATTGGTGACTTTAATGCTAGAAAATCAGCCTGACTTATGTGAAAAATAGATGTACTCCTAACATGAAGTAGCGACCGATAATAGGAAGTACTTTGCGATCGCACACGATCTTATTGTTTCTAGCACAGTGCTTCCTCATAAAAACATGGGCACATGGACACACCCGCGCAAGACTTGGCTCCTTTGTCACTCAAGAATTGAGTAGAGGTTAATATGATGACGACACTTGCCGAGTTTTCTTCAACCACGAGATCAGGAATTTAATGAAATTGAATGGTAAGCTGGCTCCGTTATGTTTAGCGACCCGATCCTGCACGAATAGTGCAGAGATCTCAAAGAGAAGATCCATCAGTGGGCTGGCACAGAGTTTGCTGACGGCGACGATAGGCCTCGGGTAGATAACGACTTCTCTTTTTCTGGTTGTCTAAAACAATACGAAGAGCAAGATTGGGACTGAAACCATTGGAGCCGGATTGCTGATTAGGTTCAGACCTCAGCTACGACCTGTAAAACCCGATTTATTAGTAATAATTCTAGATCGAGTTTTTAAAAACCCAAATGACGGCCAGACCAAGACAAAACTTCTGATACGAAGTTACACTTATCCTTATCGACTTTGACGTGGATTATATTCGGATTTCAACAAAATTGCAGTAAATTCTACTTTAGTTATACCGAAAGTACGATGGTTTTCGGTAGCTTAAATTCGATCTACGATTAAGAGTATATAAAATAGCCACCGTTTAATTCGTGGGTATCTTGGTATATTTCAAAATTAATTAGATCAATGATAGAGTGACGTGATCCCACATGAATTTATTTTTTAATCTCTAAACATATAAACACAATTATAGCGCCATTTTTTAATTAAAATTTTCATAATTTTGTTTGTTGAAACGCCATGGATAAAACGTAAAACCAATCATCGAATTATCGCACCGATTGATCTAATTTTAGTTATATGATTTTATGAAGCATAATGGTGTATGTTCATACTAAAATTTATGATTGACGTGTATATAGATGGAATCAAATTTAATGATTATTTGCTAGTGATGAATGATGTGCGTCCAAGAATCATATTCGATCCACAATATTTCACAAAATACAATCATTTATTGCGCTTTAACTGGGTGAGTTATGCGTTATTGTATACCTTTTGTATGTTATTTAAGGTTTTTGAACCATCTCAAATTTTATGTCGGTTCCAGTCTACCTATGTAATTTATCTGTTGTTTTAAATGCAAAAAGAAATTCGCTTAAAACGAAATTCGACGATGTTACCTTATTCTACTAAAGGGTTCTCCATTAAACGTGTTCAAACAACAACATGTTCAAAAAGTTCGATTCCTGATTTGTTACTTCGATATTGTGCAAATTTTGGTTTATTTGTTTCTCTGCTATTTCTTCTGGGGCCGAAGCACGCCAACTTTGGGTCAGTTGTAATATATCTTTTTATTTTACCCGATGTTAAATTTGTATTCATTACAGGTTTGGTTAGCTTCAGCCATAGTTCAAACATAGATGCTACAATAGAATGGGGTCAATTTTTTATCTCCAATTTAGAAGCGTAAGGCGTTTTATAATATTTTTGCATTGTTTTTGCTACTGTGCACATCTTCAGTTTGTTGTTGATTTATATGCATCTGTGTGTTTAACTTTTTGCCGCTTGCCAGACATATTGTTTGTGTGTCAGCAGGCATATAACGGGTGGGCCATTTAAAAGTTTAAATTTAAAAATGCAATAAAATTGAAATTTGAAATTTTGCCAAATTTATTTTTTTGTTATGAAGTACAATTGTTCCGGTTATAGATGGAATATTATTTCTTTCATACGGCTACCGCGGTTGGCCTCACAGTACCCCATTCGATCGGACCAATTTTTGAGCACTTTTTCGAGTGTATGGGGTCGTATCTCGGTGTGGCATCACGAAAGTTCAAATACTCAATTGTCTCTGGTTTGTCGGCATAACACTTGCCTTTAACGTCACCCCACAGAAAATAGTCTAATGGTGTTAAATCGCAGCTTCTTGCCGGCCAATTGACATAACCATTTCGGCTAATTAAACGGCCATCAAACGTTTGACCTAAAAAATCGATTGTGGCATGAGATGTGTGGCAAGTTGCACTATCCAAATATCGTACACATCAATACCATGGAGAGCGGGCGCCAAAAAATCGGTTATCATGGTGCGATAGGTGTCTTCATTAACCGTAATGGTTGCGCCGTCCTCATTTTCAAAGAAATATGGATCAATGATGCCTCCGCTCTACAAGCCGCATCATACAGTCATTCGTAATGGGTGCATTGGCTTCTGTAAGACCACGTGTCGGTTTTCTGAGCCTCAAATACGGCAATTTTGCTTATTAACGTACCCACCAAGATGAAAATGAGCTTCACCCGAAAAGATGATTTTTTTGGCTAAATCGACATCATCGTGCAGTTGGTCCATCTAGCGAAGTGAAAACGAAGCGGATGGTCATGTGGCTTTAACTCTTGAACCAATTGAACTTTGTAAGGCGTCATATCGAAATCTTTTCGCAAAATTCGAAGTAAACTGGTGCGTGATTTATTCAATTCTTGAGAACGATGACGAGTTGCACTCACGTCTTGGCGCATCAACATTGAAACCAGTTTCACTAACTTTAATAATAAACTTGCGTATACCGGGCACTGTTGGTTCTTCTCTGCGACCAAATTTTGCCGACATTTTCGTGCAATTTCCGACCAATTGTCTTTGTTTTGGAAATAAAATTTCAATAAATCCCAACGTTGCTCAAGCGTAAATCGATTCATTTCGTTCAGTGGAGATAATATACTGAATTATGCGACAGAGGGTCTGTTTTTTTTTGATATCGGAGAAATCGGAGAGATAAATTTACTGTCAAATTTTCAGATATGCGTTTTTTTTTAATATCCGAGAAAAAAATTATCTCTCAGTGTCGTTTTTTTTTACGCTCCGATAATTATCGGATACGATCTTTTTACTCTGAAAAAATGTACAGATTATTTTATATTTTTTAGTAAATTTTAAAATGGCGACTCCGATTAATGTTGAGCTATCAGGTGACAAATAAAACTTTAATTTAGGGAGTTTAAAGCTGAAATTCATAAAATAATTTATTATTTTTGGTACTAAAAAATAACACAAAAAATATTTTTTTCGATCTGATAGATAAAACTCGGAGAAAAGAATTATCAGATATATCCGATAAATAATCTCTCTGATCTCTCCGATTACTCCGACATCAAAAAAAAACACGGCCAGAATAGAATGACATAAGTATTACCAGATTCGAAATAGCCGGTGGTTCAAATTTAAACCGATAGATGGCCCATCCTTTATCATCGGCGAAATCGAGATTATTGAGTTCATCTGTTAATTCCACTATCACACTATGCAATACGATCAAAATCCCGATGCATGTTTGTACGATAGTCAAAAGTCGTTATTTGGTTGTTTATATTCGGTTTGTATTATTTCTTCAAGTATTCGTTTTTGTAATCATATATGATTTTCTTACTAGCATACCGGGGGTTATTCTCATTCTCATGAATAATGTGTAATCTCTTCTATCTCATCTACTCAACCCACATGGGGTCATAGTGTTATTTATTATTATCATTGAAATATTATTTATACAGAGTCCTGATCCCCCGCAGTATTATCTTAATCAGACAACCTGTTCTATATGGATGAGCTTGTACATGCAGGAGTATTCGTGAACGGTTTTATAAATAAGAGGGGATTATCGAATTCTCTTCAATCATGGCAGCAACAGAAATGAAATTGGATTTCTGAGATAATTGTCGAGAATGGTGGCACTTGTGATCCCAATGAATACTTCTTTACATACAATTATACGCTAAACTTTGCTCTGTCTTAAAAACTACTCTGAAAAATTCGCAACTGTACATTCACTAGCTTTGGCACACAAAGTTTATTCCTAGGGTCTTATTTCTAGAACATAGTCGTTAATAGTATCATGGCTGGCGAAGTCCAATATGAAGTATTTGCAGATGATAAGGAAATACTATTTTCCGGAATATAACGACAAAACATTCAGGAAAAGCGCAGAGTACCTACAATAGGGTACACTCGACATTGGAATATCTTTACTTGATAAAATTTAGTTGGTTAAAACTGTAAAATTGCTTAGAGCGAATTTCGAACAAATACTCGGTGTAACCGAGTATGCCTCAGTATTTAATTAACGTCTGAAGTAGTTCTATGTCATTGGCAGCCATTGAAAAAAAGAATATTGGACATCCGAATTTCTACGCGGAATTTTTAATAAAAAATGTCAAGAAATATTAAGTGGTCGAGGCCAGGTACTTATCATATAACGCTTATATTTAACAACCACCTTTTATTTCTTGATTTATGCTCTTGATCAAAAGTAATTGTTACGTCTTGCTAAAATATTAACTTTATAATATCTAGAGGGTAAATATGATTAGCAATTTTAAGCAACATTTCTAAAATAAATCAAACAAAATAATAAATCAAACTAATTTAATTTCACTGGTAAAATAAGTGATTCATCGATTTAAAGAGTTCAAATATTTATTGAATGAAATAACTCTTGTAATTAAGTTTTGGTTGCCAATTTTTTATTTTCTTACGTATTATGTCGTGAATGCATCATCATATTATTCTTATGTTTAACACTTGATGAAACGAAATTCTTTGAAAACTCAAAAATAATGACCCCCAATTGCGGATGAATGCAGTAACAAAAACTTACGTCATCGGTTTAAGATGTTAATGACATTATGGTGCGATAATCGATCACACTTTTTGTATAACTTGTTAAGGATCGTGACTGGATTAACTTGATCTATATTATTGTCTGTTTTCTAATGCCTAAAAAGTTATGTTTATAAAAAAATAATAATATTTATATATATATATATATATATATATATATATATATATATATATATATATATATATATATATATATATATATATATTTCGATTTGACATTCTTGTGATATTTCTTTATAGTTCTGACGAATCATTTTAGAAGTCTATAGAGTGGTATTTCTTTATGCTGTACTTAAACTTGCAATTTTTTTTAGCTTATTTTTTTCTTGCTGTTCAAATGGATCAAATAATCAAAGAACTTATGATGTACATCATATATTTTACTTCCAGCATGGCGTCGTCATCACTGCCTTAAGTCGATTGTGATCAATTAATTTTTTTTTTCATTATTAAATTACTGTTGGTGTATGCATTAAAAACCGGATTTTTTTTTATGAAATTTGAGCCTTTATTGTGAAAAAACGTTACATGATTTTTTTTCAAAGTATTGTCCATCGCTACCCACTACTTTTTCCCATCTTTCTGGCAATTTATGGATTCCATCACAGAAAAACTGCGCCGGCTTGGCGGCCAAAAACGAATTCGAGCCAATTTTCGATACCTTGAACTGAAGTGAAGCATATTCCTGATAGGGCATTCTGCATGGATCGAAATAGATGGTAGTCGGAAGGAGCATGGTCTGGGCTCTAAGGCGGGTGAGGCAGAATTTCCCATCCGTTATTCCCCAGTAATTATTGACCGGCGCCGCAATCTGTGGCCGAGCATTATCGTGGTGGAAAATGATTGACTCGTGTCTAGTCGCATACGTTGGCCGCCCTACCTGGATTTTCTGCTTCAATCGGATCAATTATTGACGATAGAGTTGGGCATTGATGGTTTGGCTACTTGGCAACAGCTCATAGTGGATCACACTAGCTAGTCCCACCAAATGTACAGCATGACTTTGGCCCCGTGAACATACGCTTTTTTGCGCTTGGGATTATCGTATTGGATCCATTTGTCATCGCCAGTGATAATACGATGCAAAAACAACTTTTTGTGGCTCTCGAGTAGAATTTCGGATATTCAAAATCGTCTTTCCACGTCTCGTGGCCACGACTCGTATGGCACCCAATTTCCAATCTTTTGGATGAATCCCAAGGCTTTCAAACGTATGGAAATTGTTGCTTGATCAACTCCCAATGATTCTGCAAGTTCTTCTTGCGTTTGACATGAATCTTGATCGAGTAATGCCTCCAAATCTTCATCTTCAAACTTTTTCGGCTGACCAGGACGCTCTTTGTCCTTGATGTCAAAATCATCACTTTTGAAGCGACTAAACCACTCAAAGCACTGTACTTTTGCAAGAGCATGCTCACCATACAAATCCACGAGCTAACGATCACTTTCAAAATCTGCTGGCTATATCTTGCTATGACCAAAAAATGCTCGACGCACTTTGCTCAGCTGGTTGTCTTTATTCTTATAGCATAGTCGATCTATGTTTATGCTTACAGATACTTCACAGTTGCCAATCTCCACAGATTGTTCAAGTGGTGTGTGATTGATGTTAACAGTTATGTTTTTCACTTCCGCCTCGTGTCACATCGGTCGTACTCGAGTGTGAAATAAGATCAAATCACATTTGGTTTCGTTTATTTTAATACACCATATATGTGTGAAGTTGGTCGATAGTGTAATTTATTGCTACCTGGAAATTCATTTTCATGTCTGTCCGGTATTTTGACGAATGTATTCTTTCGCTACTGTTTAAGTCCTATATGTAGATGTCGTACACTATGATGGATGTTTCATTGCCGTTTTAACATGATAACGTTTTTAAACTCAGAACTAAGGCTAGCATGTTCAGAAAATCGAATGCAATTTGTCTACTCACTAAGTATAAGATATTACTTCATTCTAAATATATAATTGCGTAGGTTCATCTTTAATCTCGATGCATTATTTTTTGTATTTTGTGACACATTGTGGTCAACAGGAGGCGGGGGAGAGCCAACCGCGAACCTCTGATTCGAGCGATTTACCGTGGTAGCGAGAGAATGCATTAACTGATCGAACCAATTTTGGTGTCAAAATTTGCGTAAAAAACAGTGCAATTTAATTAAATTAAAAAAGCTGGTATTACAATAATGCATACATTGAGGCGAATTACATAAAAATTTGTGTGAAATGAAACAATATAAAGTAGTACATATTAATAGTAATAGATGTCGTTCTCTATGCCGCTCTTTATGACTATGACAGAACAGTAGCCAATTTTAAAATTTCAAAACAAAAAACAAAAAAGGAACATCACCGCAGAGACCTTGCCCTTTATATTTCTCGTACCATCGATCAATACTTAATCGTTTGTACACCGCCGATGGCGCGGTTGCTAGTAATAAATAAATCGATTTTAATAAATTCATACAGTCTATCATTTCTCACACTACATATTTACGTTATCACGTATCACTACGGCCGTGCACACGACACAGGCACCTCGTTTTTTTGTCACAAATTTATGACCATAATAAGCATATCAACTAACAGGAACATGAGGTTATTATGTTGGAGATGATAGTCTCGTATATTTTTACCAAATTCGACAATAGACTTATAAGCAAACAACTATCAGGGTTAACCTCCTGTTTATTTGTTTTTAGAATTGGAAAAATTCTTGCATTTTTCCAGCATGCTGGGAAAGATCGGTTGATTAAGTTTGGTGTATTACACAACCCGTATGACTTCTCCGAATTGAAGCATTTCAGGATACGGCTGTTAGTTTAAGATATAGCTGGAGTTTATGAAATAATGATATGTGATTTTGCATTGGCGATATTTGTAGTTGTGAAAACAACGAATATGCTTTCCCTATTCCTGGATCCTGGATTGTATTATGTTCTATGTAGTATCCTATTATGCTGAGGTTTTGAATATTGTCGTCGCTGATATATTTTTTTGAGTGATATTCAGTCGATATTCAATTTAGAGATTACAGTTGTGTCCTTTTTCTTTTTCTCCAGGCGGTTGATATTCTTGTTCACTTTCTCCCTATTAAATCGATTAATTTTGGCAAACATGTCACGTCCTGGTTTATTGGCTTAGAATTTTGATTTCCAGTATTTATTTACGTCAATTTTGATGTTTTGTATAATTAGTTCATTTGATATTTTTATTTATGTTTTTAAAGTGGTCAATTGGTATGATGTTAAATTGTCCATCTGTTTGATTCGTTTAATGGCTGTTATGAGTTTTCTTTTGTTTTTATATAAGAGTTCTATTATTTTATTTGTATAACACATCATGTTGTTTTTACATCTTATTTTAGGTCTATTATTAGTAATGTTATTGTTGATGAGATTGGTGATGGTGGTTATGTGTTGTGATATTTCGTTGTCATCGATGTTGTGAGTTGATGGTATGCTGTTTGTATTCTAGTTGTAATCTAGAGTTTTGTATAATTGTTGAATAGTTTCTGACCAGGTTAGCCAGTTAATGTTTCTGGTTTATAATGTAAGTTGACATCCATCTGTATTGTGGTGCTAATTCATTGCAAACGACTGCTGTATGCGCCTTTTAAAATGTATTCTAAAATTCGATCATCATATTATGTGGCATACAAATATATAATATAATTTGAAAGTTTGAGTAATAATTTCTTTGCAAAGACAACAATCGTAAGGTCATTAATCAGACAATTTTTTATTTATATAAATACAGAGTGAATCATTTGAATTGATACAAACAAATAAATCGGAAACCAGCGACTCTAAAGAAAAATGGTGTAAGAAACATTGATGGGTTGCAAAGGGAAGGTACTTTTAAGGTAGTTCCAAGGTAATTTTTAAATTGGGTACTTAATATAACTATTTACCTTTCAAAATAATCTTTATCAATATATCTACAGACATTTCTGATATGTTATTTTATATTTACTAGAGTGGTTGGTACCTCATGCGATATAATTTCTCTTTTAAGGTAAAAAAGTTATTCACGCCACTCTTTTTAAAATTATTCACAACTTGGAAGCATGCTAAGTCGCTGGTGTTCGATGTATTTGCTTGTATCAATTAGAATGCCTTACTCTGTGTCGGTATTTATGTATATACGACGATGCGATTGTTATGTCAAATCTATTTTAAAATATTTAGTATTTGTCAACATAAATGTAACGTCATCCGATTTTTTTAAAATGTGCAGTGTAAATTATTATATATAGTTAATTTTTAGATTTACGTAATAATTGATTCATGACATTGAAATATTTTTTGTGGTATGAAAATGATAAATTTCTTTGGAAAATTTACCCACATATCACGAACCAAATACTGAATTCAATGTCAGTGTACATTTTTAAATTATTAATGAATTTTACATATATGCGATCTAATGACCTAATTTAATTTTAGTTTATAGTTTTTAATTCAAAATGCTTAGTTTGTTTAAGCCTTCTAATAATATTCGAATTGACTAGAAGAGGTAAAGCCTCTTCGTTAGAATGTATATGCATAGTCATTTTTGATGATTTCTTGTCCAATTTTGTATTTTTCCTGCAACTAATTCAGCCTTTAATTTTTTATGGAGATCGATATTCCTAATTTATTATTACGTCTATAATATTTTGGAGCACCCCTAAAGCTGAATTCCGAAGGCCCACACGGATTTTAGGAGTAGATAGCTATAGTCTATTACTAGTTGATATTTTAAGATTTAGACGTAGTTCTTGATTTTTTGCTTAATATGGGGTTTCACCGTAGTTCAGCGTCTATTACCACGCTTTCTTTTCAACTATTGGCCTTTTAGTTGGATGCTGTTTGGTAATAGGTCATTTTAAACTTTTTAAGCCTTTATAACGACGGCGGTTGACGTCATTATTTTAATTATTCAGATGTAGATGTTGTGCAAAGCAATGCTCAGTTTCGATCTGATGAGGAATCGTAAATAATTTTGTTAAAAATTATTTGTCATCTCATCAGGCCATGGCGACCGAGTGCTATGTGTAATAGCTACTTTACGCTCTATATATATTTATGTACAGTGTACATGTAGCGTTAGCGAATTATATGAAAATTGCACGAAATATCTGAATAATTTTAATTGTGTGTGTAGCGATGGTCGCTACAGTACTCCTCTGCGAGTGATTGTTCTTACTCTGAATTGAAAGTAATACCGTAAATGAAAAGTGCTTCTTTGAAGCTTAACACCGTTGGTGAAAGCCATCGCGATCTCGTAGGTAACCAGTGGTTAGGGAGAACTCTTAGATAGGCTTGTTGCGGTATGTGACGAACCCATGTTGAGTTAAGAGTGAAGAAGAATGAATCAGAAGAAGTGTTGCATGTTGCATATCACGTCGGGGTCACCATTATAGCAAGTGTTGTAATCATATGTACGGATGAGTATTTTATATATACTCACCCGCTACATGACTTCGCCCCGAGTAAGCATCCCCCTGTGGTGGAAGCTACTTAGGCAAAGTTTATAGTTTACAACGGGTGATATAGTATATCTCGACCGTGGTGACGGGAACTAAAGCTAGTTGCAACCGTGTGTTTAGAAACAACAGTGTTGTTTCGTAAGGGAGACATTTGTGTCTCGACCGTGGTGACGTGAACTATGTTAGTTGCCACCGTTCTTGCGTAAACAACAGTGTTGTCTTACTAAGCTGGTAGAGCAACAGTGTTGCTCCCATTTTCCAGTACCAACAATTCTTTGTCGTATTGGAATGTGCACGGTGGTGCACAGTGTTGTGCTGCCGCACCGTGTCTGTTGTGGTAAAAACATATTGTTTGTGTTGGTATTTGTTTTACCGGGACCGGTGCCTCTGGCCTGTGTAACTGCACAATTGTTTGTCTATTTTTCTGACGACGACGACGCGATCTGCGTGTGGCAGTTCTTGTCGCTAAAATAGTGGGACGTTGTACAGCTTGCCTATATACTTGTGGTAATGACTGCGTGCGAGCCAGAATCGACTCAATACGAGCCAAACGTTGTTCGGTCGTACGTGGAGGACCACTTTTTGCTGTTTTTGATCCCAATGTTTGGGTTGCTACCGTCCTAGTTGGACGTGTCGACGGTGTATGCTCAGTTTGCGTTTCTGATGAAACGTGAGCTCGTTTTTTTAATATCATGCCCTTCGGCAAACTACGCGGTGCTGGAATTTTGGTCACCTTTGCCACCTGTGGTGGTTGTTCTGGTGCTGCCGAAGTAGCTGCATTAATGCTAGCTAGTAGCGTCTTTTGCCTTATTTCGGTCAGCGTTAGCAAATCATCTTTGTCGACATCCATAGTCGCTATTGCTGCAGTTTTCGACATCTGCAATTGACCAAATATATATAATAGTTTTGGTACTTGATAAGTTACCATGTTATTTGCTGTGTAATTATGCATGTTACTCTGGCTATGGTTTAGCGGCCCACGGGAGATAAAGCTTATCTCGACCGTGGTTGCACACGGGAACTAGAGATAGTTACAACCGAGGTTTGTATTGTTCTAGCAATTGTTTGCTTCATTTCCTATTACTGACAGTGTCTTATTTAGGAAGTTGTTTAACATGTGAAAGTTTCACACTTGTATGCGGACTGTTCGGAGTTTTCTTGTTGGAGAAAGTTTCTCAGCGAAAGAAAGAATTCCGAATGCCGGTTTTAATCTATCAATGCTGATAGATTGATGTTTGTTTTTGACGTCAAGTACGAAATGTTTCCGTAAACGTCGAATAACCTTGTATGGGCCATCGTATGGCGGTGTCAAACCTGTGCGCACTTTGTCTACTCTAACAAACACAAAATCACTAGTGTCTAGTGATTTCGGGACATGTATGTCCGTTTGCTTGGCTACACGAGTGTTTTTGGGCACTAGGTTGCTCATACATGATCGTAGTTGTTCGATCATAGTGTCAGTTGTACTGAGAGGTAAAATAGGGTTATCTACAAAGAATTCGCCAGGCAGCTTCAGTGTTTGTCCGTAGACAAGCTCAGCTGGGGAACATTTGAGATCCTCTTTTACAGTAGCTCGGATACCTAGTAGTACTATGGGTATCTCGGAGCTCCAATGAACAGTGTTACATCGGGATTTTAGTGATGTTTTCAGCTGGCGATGAAAACGCTCAACCATACCGTTTGATTGAGGATGGTACGAGGTGGTTCGGATCCGGTTGGAACCAAGTAGCTTAGTTAGCTCACCAAACAGTTTGGATTCAAACTGTGCACCTTGATCGGTCGTGATGTTAACCGGTACTCCGAATCTGGAGATGTAGTTCTCAACAAATGTTCGGGCAATCGTAACTGCAGTGATGTCTCGTATGCAGTACGCTTCTGGCCATCGTGTGAAACGATCGACACAGGTGAGTAGATATGTGTATCCATTAGAAGGTGGAAGTGGTCCCACTATATCTAAATGGATATGTTCAAAGCGTCCCGGTGGAACGCTGAAATGCCCATGTTGGGATTTAGTATGTCTTGTGACTTTGCATCTTTGGCAGGACAAACAGGATTGCGCCCAGTGGGCCACGTCCTTATTCATACTGGGCCAGAAATATCTAGTAGATATTAGCTTCCGAGTGGCTCGGATGCTTGGATGCGATATATTATGCAGTGCATTAAATATGTTTCGTCGCAGTGGTTCTGCGATATACGGGCGGTTGTTGCCCGTTGAGTTTTCGCAGTAAATAGCTAAGTCAGCTAATTTAATGCGTTCTAATTTCCAAGTGGAATTAGATCGTTTTGCGGAACCAGAAAGTATATCCTGAAGTTCCGTGTCGGTTTCTTGCGATGTTGCAATTTGCTTCATGTCGAAGTGAGTCTCGACAGACAAAGTTTCGTGGTTTGATGCTCGAGACAGTGTATCGGCTACCACGTTATCCTTGCCTTGGATGTGTTGTATGTCAGTCGTAAACTGAGACACAAAATCCAAGTGGCGAGTTTGTCGCGGGTTGCGCTCAGCCTTGGATTGAATCGCTCGAGTGAGCGGTTTGTGGTCGGTGTAGACTGTAAAATCTCGACCTTCGACATAGTATCGAAAATGTTTAATTGCTTGGTAGATAGCTAGTAGCTCTCTATCGAATGCGGAATATTTTGTCTCAGCATTCGAAAGTTTCTTCGAAAAGAAACCAAGCGGCTCCCAATCCCCATTGTTACATTGTTGCAACACGGCGCCTACAGCAGTGCTTGAGGCGTCGGTTGTGACACTAAGTTTAGCGTCATGTATTGGATGTGCTAATAGTACAATGTTTGCTAAAATGGTTTTTAGCTTGTCGAATGCCTGTTGACATTCGTCTGGCCAGAAGAAGTTTTTCGGCGTCTTGGGCTTCTTTAGTAAAGTAGCCAAGTGAGTGTGGATAGGACCTAAGGTTTCCGCTATCCTAGGCATAAACCTGTGGTAGTAATTTATCATGCCGATAAATTGCTGTATATGCCGGATTGTTTGTGGAGCTGGGAATTCCCGAATGGCGTTAATTCGTTCAGTGGACGGCAGAATACCATTCGGAGTAATTTTGTGACTAAGGAAGTCGAGAGAGCTAGTGCCGAAAACGCATTTTTTTTTTTATATATAAACAAATCCATTTTATTAAACATTTTTTTTTTTTTACATAATATAATATTAGTAACAAAATATGACTTAGATGGTGGATCCATTAAAAAGGCCATCTATAAAATTATATAAAATAAAATAAAACCACTGTCCCAAAAATGGGCTCTCAGGTTTTTCTATTCGTGTAAACAATAAAGTTTTGTAAAAAATTTCAAAAAATATTCAAAAATTTAAAATTGTTAGAAATTGTATATGAATAAAAAAAAGAATTTTTATATAAACTTAATGTTGAATTAATTGACAAAAATAAAATGTTAAAAAAATTTTTGGTCAATATCTTTTTGATTAAATGAACTTATGAGCTAATAATAAATAAATAAATAAACATTCATATGCATGATACACTCCCGAACACATTCACATACACACAGACACACTATAAAAGTAACAAAAAGATAAAACAAAAATTGGCTATATAAAAATTGTTATAACATAAAATTTTGAGGTGGTCAAAAGGACCCAAATTAACAAATGTAAGTATCTACATATATAAATTATTTATATGTAAAAAATTTTAAATATATAAGAAAAAATAGTATAAAAAAAATAAAAAATTTTATTATTATTTTTTTTATAAAAATCTCGTAGATCATGATGTTGATGCAGGATCTCTCGACGTATTGTTATCAGCAAGCCACCAATATTTCTCGCATCTTTCATTGAATTCATTTTGTTTTTTTATTACAGTTGTGTCGAAACGGATATGTTCGTCTGGATTTTCGAATTTTGCCGGATCAAACCATTTTTCATTTGGCCTTCGTTGAACATGATATATCAATGGAATGGCCTCTTTGTTTTGGATGTATCCTTTTCGATCTAGAAAAACGAATAAATTCGGTCCCGGTACTGTTTCCGTTGTTGCGTATCGTTCTGTTAATAGTGTATCCAAATAATATGGTCCGTATATCAGTGAGTTTTCATAATTTAATGTCGCTCGTCTTATATGGTTTCGTGTTAATTTTAGTATGTGTACGTCAATTCGGTCCGAATCGAAATTTTTGTATTGTATTTTATTTGATATGTAATGTGTAAAGTCCGTATTCGCTTTTCTATATAATCCGTTACAATGTCGGAGGCATTTCCGTTCGAAAGTCCTGTATCGTTCCATGTATCGTGGCGTGTGATTATACCATACTTGGCATCCGTATGTCAGTATTGGTCTTATTAGTGCCTTGTATGCTATAATTTTTATTTTATTGTCAATGTGTCGACTGTAAAATAGTTGTCTTGCCCCCATAAAAGCACGTCGTGCTTTTTCCTGTTGTATCGTCATGTGATTGGCCATATAGCACTTATTGTCGATATTCACGCCCAGATATTTGATTGTTTCTTTTAGTTTTATTGGTTGATTGTAAATTTTAATCGAAAATTTTTTCCAATTTCGTTTGAGATCGCGTTGCGCATTTTTTAGGGGTTGTCGAAATAAAATTGTTTCACATTTGGCCGTATTAATTTCGATATGCCATTTATTTAAATATTTTTCGAGATAATTTAGAGCCGATTGTATGTTTTTTTCGATATTGCCAACGATATAGTCAGAACTATAAATAACCATGTCGTCTGCGTATGCACAAGTTTGTATAGTTTTTGAATTTAGAGTCTCGTCTTGTATAAGTTCGGCCGTATAAATATTAAATAGTATTGGAGCTGTAATGGAGCCTTGTTGTACTCCATTTAGAATTTTGAATTTTTCTGTCGACTGTAGTTTGCCTGTTGTTACGAAAAAATGTCGATTGTACAAAAGTCCGTGTATGATTTGTATAAGGTCATTTGAAAAATTCATTTTTATTAATTTTGCTATTAGTCCGTCTAGCCAAATAGATTCGAAAGCTTTTTTAATGTCAATCATAACGGCACCTGTAGAATTTTTAAAATTTAAATTATGTGTTACGTCCGTCATTAATTTAGTTATTGCATGAATAGTATTATGTCCGTACCGAAAACCAAATTGATTTTCTGGCATTAATTTTTTGTTGTTGACATGGTCATTAATTTTGTTATAAATTATAATTTCGAAAATTTTACCTAAATTTGAGAGGAGACTAATGGGCCGATAACTGTCTGGGTCCGTAGGTGTTTTATTTTTTTTTAGTATTGGAAAAACTCGAGCCAGTTTCCAACAATCTGGAAACGATTTATTATTTAATAAATTGTTAAATAATATGCATAAATCGTTTATGATCGATTTGGGTAAATGTTTTAAAATAATGTTGGGCAGTAGGTCCGGTCCGTAAGATTTTTTGTTGTTGGCCAAATTTAAAATGTCCGTTAGTTGGTCCACAGTTATAAAATAATTTTGATCGTCGTGTGGTTGTAACGGTGAGTTTGCTAAATTTATTGCCGAAAAATTGTTTTTGGTATGATGTTCATGTCGAAATTTTTTGAAAAGTGGCTCAATTTGATTTTTTATTTGATTTTCGTGCGTTTTTTCACCTAAATTCGGATTTGTTATTGTATTGTCCTCTATGTGTTTTCCAATAATGTTGAGATTTATTTTTTCGTTGTTTAATTGATATGTATTATTGTCCGTATTTTTTGTAATTAGGGTCCAATCAATATCGAAATTTGTGTATTTGTTTGTGTTCGATTCGGGTATGTCTAGTCTTTTGATGCCAATGCTGTCCGTCTGTTTTAATTTCTTAAATTTTTTAATTTCCTTCCACATTTTCGTGCCCGGCCGAATACCCTTCATAATATTTGTCCAGTATAATTCAATTTGTATTTTAACGTTTTGTTCTATTAATTGTACCGTCCGTTTAATTTCGGTTTTCCAATTCTTAATTTTGTCGTTATTGTCGTTGAAATTTGAATTTTGTCGTAATAAATTTCTTTTGTATGTTTTGATTTTTGTAATCAAAAACGATTTGTGTCGGTAGAGTCTTTCAATAATAGGATTTGAATAACAAACCATATTATTGATCCGTCTTTTTTTCGGTGCGTTAATTTTGATATTGTCTAAAATTAATTTTGTGATTTGTTCAATATATCCGTTTATTTCGTCGTTTGTTAAATTTCGGTTGTTTGGAATTAAATTTTCGTCGAAACGTGCTGTCATCCGATGTGCTTTATCTAATTTTTTGGTCCAATTGTCCCAGTCCGTTCCAACAAAATTGTAACGTATTTGTTCGTTATTGTCGTCTTCGTCATTGGTACCCCGTTCAAATTCACCAACACCCTGTATTATAAGTTGAATGGCCCGATGGTCACTGTCATAATGTAGTGTCGGAATTTCTTGTGCCGAATTTTGAGAAATTTTTATGCGCGCATCAATTATTGCCAAATCAATGAAATTACCGGAACGAATCATTGTTGGTTTGTCGCTTTTGAATAATTGTGCTCGATAGTCCATGGCATTGTCCGTCATCCATTTATTGAGTCTGTTCCCGCGTGAATTATTTACCGCGTTCCCCCAATTTGTATGTCTTGCGTTTAGGTCACCCGCAATTATATAATAATTGTTTGGGCTTCCTAAATTCAAGTTGTCAAAAATTTTATTCCATTCGTCTAAAAATTGTTCGTCGGTAATAAAGTGGGCATTGCCCGTGCAATAAATCGATATTATAAAAATTTGATTGGCCGAACATTTTAAATTTAATTTAATGATTGCGATTTCAAAACCGTTCCGAATTGTAAGCGATTGCGGTTCAATAATTTTATATTTTAGGTCCGTTTTTATGAGAATTGCTGTACCACCCCCTTGTTTCGAATTTATTCGGTCCCGTCTTATAATATTGTAGTTTTTAAATTCGATTTTGTGTTTGTCGTTCAGTTTCGTTTCGTTTATGAGTAAACAGTCTGGATGGTGTGTATTTAAAAATTTTAAAAGATTTAGTCGTCGTGTAATGCTTACAATTGAATTTACGTTTAGCGAAATGATTTTAAATTTTGACAGACAATTTTGTTGTTGTTTGCGAAATGAGTTTTGGTTTGGTGAATTTATAATTGGGTAATGATCTGTAGGAGTTGTGAAATTTGTTCACTTTGTGCGTCCATTATTTTTGCCATTTTATCGATACGCGCCGTTAAATTTAAAATAGTCGTCTCGTTATTATGCTGTTTTTGTTGCGTTTGTTGTTTGGTTTTTGGTAATGATGGTCCACCTCCCATCATTTCCGCAAAAGTTCCGTTCTCTTTGGAAACTTTCACCGAGTCAAATAATTTTGGCATTGTTTTAGCATTCTGTTTTTTTTCGTCGATCCGTTTTCGTAATTTGGCCAACATATTTTGATATAAAGGACAACCCTTGTATGAGGCTGGATGTCCAGTTTGTTTACAGTTAATACAAAAGATGGCATCTTTTGTAATTTCATCGGTGATTGTGCATTCACCAGGTAAATGTTCAGATGCACATTTAACACATCTAAATTCTAATTTGCAATTTGATGCCGTATGACCATAACGTTGGCAATTTTTACACTGGATTATTGCATCCGTTTTATTTAAAATTTGCCACGATACTTTTTGGTAATTTATTACTTTTATTTCGTAAACATAATTTAATTTCGTGTCTGGGGTGAATTGGACAATATAGAGCGGCAATAATTTTTTGTTGTTGTCCGTCCGTCGGGAATGCATTTGTATTATTTTAGTAATTTTAATATTGTCCGTTTCGATGTCGGTTTTTAGTTCTTCTAAATCTTCGTTTTCGGTCAGTCCCCGTAATACTAATGATTTCGGTTTCAGTTCCTTTGGTGTAAAAGTATAGAATTTCGTTTTGACTTCGTCAAAAACAGTTTTAAAATTGTTGTAATTTTCAAGTGTGTCGGTCGTCACAGTATGTTTATTTGAATTTACTCGTTTGATTTGGAAATTTGTGATTTTCATCCCTTTGGCGAGTGCGACAGTATTTTTTATATCTTGCCCAAAGATATGTAATGGTGGTGGTTTTTTTGTTGATGTTTTTTTTATGGGCGTGTCATTTTCATTCGTTGCCGCTGGCATATTTTTTTCGTTATTGATATTGTTTATATCAATATTTATTTGGTTATTGTTTGGTGATTTTTTTGCAGTGGTATTAGTCTTGCTAATGCTATTGTTTGATTTTGTTTTTTGCACCGTATTTTTGTTTTTGATTTGATTTTTGATATTTTCGAATGGTGCGTCGTTGTTGTCTAATTGATTTTCGATATCGAGCATTTCTGCTTCATTCTCTTGGGTGAGACACTCAAATTGATTTTTTGTTAATGGAATTGGGTCGTCATTCGTTTTTTTAGTATTTTTATTTAGGTTTTTGTAAAAATTATTGGAATGAGCATCGGCCAATTTTTCTTTGAGTATTGTAATCTCGTTTTTTAAATTTTGAATGATATTTACTAAGGATAAAGACTCACCCGTCATAATTTCTTCGGTTGAGTTTCTTTTCTTGGATCTGCCAATCGATAGTTTTTGGATCATTGTTGTCGGTATTGCTGGTGTTATTGATGAATTAGATGATGTTGTTGTTGTTGTTGGTGATAGATCAATAACGATATTTTCATCTTCAGTATCGTTTGATGTTGGTAATGGAATATTTGAAGGTAATGATTTTTCATCCGGTTGCGGATGAATCATTGCGATTGTGGAGATCATTTTATGGGTTTTATTAAGATTTAAATTATTTTTATTAATTGACGAAAACGTTTCATTACGTTTCGTATTTATGATTAACGAATTTAGTATTTTTTTTTTTTTTTTTTTTGTTTAATATTGATTTATATAATATAAATTTATACGTATATATAATGACAAAGCGAATATATATGAAAAATTTATTTTAATTAGTAATTATTTTAAATTTATTTGTATTAACGTAGAAGTGTTCACACAATAATAACGAAGAAAAGTTCACACAATAACGAAGAAATCTTCACACAAATAACGAAAAAAGAATATTTCGCATTCAATAACGAATGTAAGGAAGTAATAATACACACAATTTAACAAAAATAACGAAAAAACAATTAAGTAAATTGCACGTGCACAAAAAAAAGTTTGTTGTAAATTGAACAAATGCAAGTTGTTTATTATTTAACAAATGCAAGTTTGTTTATTATTAAACAGTTGACTGTTTAAAGAAAAAACGTTTTGTTTCTATTTTTATTTTCCATAAAGGCCCAAAGGGACACTGGGGCTCACTTAATTTGGATACGCAATATATAATTTTTTTTTTTGCAGAATATTCAGTGATCACATATATATATAAATTGAAATAGTTATCACTAATTGTTCATTTAAATCATTGATTGAGGCACTTTGTGAGCAAGACTCTGGTTGGACGGACCGAGAGCTCCACACCTTAATGTTCACTTATTATTAAACAATTTTTTTTATTTTTATTTTTTTTTTTAAAGTTAATTTAATGATTTTATTGTACACATTATAGAAACATGGGTAGTCCCATACTAGGGCTCCCGTTAACGAAATTTAGAAAAACTGTTTGAATTTAATTTATTTTTTTTTTTTGATTTATTTTATTTTAGTCCAGAAATAGATAATTTAATTGATAACACAGTTTTTTTTGTGCCGAAAACGCATTTCGCACTGTTGATGCTCACCTCGTATTCAGAAAGTTTCTGAAACAATGTTTCCAGGTGAAACATGTGTTGTTCTTCCGAAGTTGAAGCTACTAGTATGTCGTCAATGTAGACGAACACAAAGTCGAAATCCTTGACGATTTCGTTGATGAATCGTTGGAACGACTGTGCGGCGTTGCGAAGTCCAAATGGCATTCGAGTAAACTCGAATAAACCAAATGGAGTAGTGATTGCCGTCTTGTGAATATCCTCAGGTGCGACTGGGATAAGATGATAAGCTCGGACCAAGTCGATCTTCGAGAATATCTTACAACCTTGTAGGTGCATGGAGAAGTTCTGGATGTGGGGAATAGGATAACGGTCAGGTACCGTTACCATATTCAACCTGCGGTAGTCTTCACATGGTCTCCAGTCTTGATTCTTCTTTTTAACCAAGTGTAGTGGACATGATACTGGCGATGCCGATGGCCGACATATACCTAGTTGTATCATATGTTGGAATTCCGTTGTAGCCGCTTTGTGTCGGATCGGATCCAATCTTCTTGGTCTGGACACCGGTAGATGTCCTGTAGTCACTATGTGGTGTACTACATTATGCTTAACGGGAGAATTGTAATTCGGCGGAGCTGTTAAAGAAGGAAACTTCTTTAATAGCTTGCCGTACCCGTTGTCAATCAGGAAGTTCCTGGGCGAAGGTGTGTTCGCTAGTGTCTGTGACACATTGATCGACAGTTGTGTGACTGGATCAATTAGCTTCCTGTTCTTAAGATCGACTAGTAAGCCGTATTTCTTAAGAAAGTCAGCACCAATGATAGGACGATTCACGTTTGCGATCGTGAATGCGTGCGGAAAGTTCCGTCTTAGACCAATATCTACTTGCAGCAATTTGCTTCCATAGGTATTGATGGTGGTACCATTGGCGGCTGACAGAACTAAGTCGGTGTTGACTTGAGTTCTGTGATATATACAAGTTGTATAGGGAATGACGCTTAAGTCAGCGCCAGTGTCTATCAAAAACGTGAGTTTGTTCTGATAGTCCCTTATAAATAGGCGGCTAGTGTAATTCGGTCTATGGTCAGCCGCGCCAACCGATAGACCTACTAGTTTGGGGAATTGTTATCCATCACTACAGCCTTTTGTTTTGTGAACCTGTGGTTCACAGTTGTGTTTACCTGTGATTTGGGAAAATCACATGATAACTTACAATATTCGGCTTTGTGTCCGAATTTTGTATGATAATAACACCGTGCTGGTAGCGGGCGGACTAGTCTTATTTTTGAATTCGACCTCCTTCCAGTGGAAGGTGTACGTGATCGTGTTCGCCAGTTGGTCGCTGGACTAGACGCTCGAAGTTCTAGTCTGTCTAGTCTGGAATTGAGTCTGTCGAGCGTGCGAGCCAGTTGCTCGTTGGTGCTCGTACTACAGGTTGTAGTATTCCCATCGTGTCTAGTAGGCACGTGGACAGACTCCATCCTTTCGCGGGACCGTGACACGTGGTGAACAGCGCCCACCACATGTGTAGTTGGCATTGCCTCGTGTAGCCGGTCGGCTATGATAGACAATGCGTCTGCCTCCTTATCCTGCTGTGGGATCAGTGCTATCTGAATAAATTCAGGTAGTTTCCTGATCCACAGTTGTGTAATAAGTGTCGCATTAAATCGGCCAGTGGCTAGTGATTTAATGCGCCGTAAGACTTCCGATGGACGTTGGTCGCCCATTTCAGTCTTCTCTAGCAGCGCTTCTAATTTCTTTCTGTCTGAGAGCGTTGTTCGCTCGATCAGAACAGCTTTAAGGTGTGCGTATCTATTTTCTGCAGGAGGTTCCTGCAGAACATCATCGATCATCACCGCCTGCGTAGGAGACAAACAACTGATCGCCTGAGCGAACTTTTGTTTGTCGCTCGTGACCTTGTTCGCGTCGAACAGTATCTCGATCGTCTTGAACCAGGATTCCGGATTAGTAATCCAGAATTCTGGGAGACGAATGCCAGTGGCTGAGATCTTGGTCACTTCTAGTTTGGTGTCATCATCACCATGAATAGACATGTTGTCTATTTCGTCGAACAAAACAAAACAAATGTACAAAAAAATAAAATAAATTAAATTAAGGCTGCGCGTTGCGTGATAATTTAAACCACGTGGTTTAATTATTGGCCGTAAAAACGGACGTCGGGGTCACCAAATATAGCAAGTGTTGTAATCATATGTACGGATGAGTATTTTATATATACTCACCCGCTACACCTTCTATAACGAATATTTAGAATATTTGGCTTTTTGACAAATTTGAAAGATATGTACTTATAGCTGTATTGTTAATGGATGTATCTCTCTTGTTATTCGGTTGTTTACTACTGTTTTATCTTGGGGAGCTCTGGTTTGATACCATTTATTTCTCTCTGATCTTTTCCATCGCAATAAGTCAATTATTTAAGGATAATTTTGTGTTATACTTTTACCTTGTATTATAGTAGAGATTCTCCATTCTGATTGTTGAATGTCCTTAAAAATTGGCCAATATCAGTATCTAGTTTATCTATGCTCTTTCCAATGGAGTCATAAGTTAAATTTTTTTATCTTACCAAGTCCTAAAATAGTTTCAATAAGTGCTTATTACTAAGTTTGGTTGTTATTTTATTTTGTAAAATTTTTTTACTAAATATCAAAGTGATATAGGTGAGTGATCTAAGTTCATTTCGTGACTTTCTTCCACTGTAATTTAATGCTTTGAAATATTTCCCGTTACAAACAAGTTGATTAAATCCGGTATACCTGTTGATAATGCATATAGTTATTGTATTTAATTACTTTTAAGAGTTCTTGTCCTTTAAGCATTGTTAGTAGTGAACCCAAGTAAATGTTTTTCCATCTTTGAAACATCTTTGAAACATCTTCAACTTTACTGAAGAAAGCGGTTTCCTATTTGACTTTTTGCCACTTTGATATAATAAAATAACTGTAGATTTGCTGAGCTGAATAATTTATTAGGCTGACTAGATATTTTCGTTCAAAGGCCAGGTACTCTATATTTTCTAAGATTTGCCACTTAAAATTTCCTATACAGAAACAAAAGTCGGACTACCGAACAAGAAAAAATTTGTGCAGGGACATTGGAGTACGGCGAGTAAACGGCATTCAGTGTGAGTAATAGGCTATAGGTATAGTTCAATATTATGCAATATGGATTAATGGAGAGAATGAAATTTCACCCGCCTCGAATTTCCCTTTTATTATATTTTTATTGCGCCATCGTCATCGGGTAGGTGGTAATAATATAATCTGATATCCTTTGCTCCTACAATGAGGTCATTTAAGACCATCGGATTGCAGAATCTTTTATACTTTATATCTGTGTCCTCAATTTACCTTCGTAACTATGCAGGGCCCTTAAAGTTTTTGGTTGAAATTTTGATGTTGCCGTGAACTGGATCTGCTTAGTTGCAACTAAATCTCTCAATTGGTACTCTGTAGCTGGTTTCTATTTCTTAACAAAATTTCTTTTGTTTGTCTGTTTTTTGACTGTTTTCGGCTATTTTCGCGAAAGTAATTCAATAAGTTTTTCCTCAACAAATTGCTCTTTCGATAATTTTTTATAAGGAGGGAATTATAACTCGATGCAATCGCTTTACTTGTCCATTTCCAGATGACACCCTAGTTGTAATAAAATGAAAGTTAATTTGCTCCGTCTTGCAAAGATTCTTAAATTCTTTGGATTGAAATGCTTTTCCATGGTCTGCATTTAGTAGGGAAAAGTTTTAAATACAGCATTTTTTATCTCAAACATGACATATAGATAGTGTTTCTCTTACTAACTGATAAATATTGGTCGATATGATAAATTGCTAGTGGTATTTTGCTTTTTGGAAGGATACTAATGACAGCCATGATACATGGAACAGAATTTTTTATATATCGTAACCCGCTCTATCAGGTTAAGAATGTAAAAATTCCGATTAACTAACTCTGCTGTCTTCTTGGACTCAAAAAGTCCTTTATTATAATAATTAAAATATAATTGAATTACTTCCACCGCATCTTCTTTGGAGCAACTATAGTGTAGGCGACCTGTTTAGTATCTTGATGGGGTCTTTTGACTTAAAAAAACACTAGAAGAACAATTGATGTTCCGCAAATTTGAAGCAAGATGACGAGTATTCCTATCTTACAGGTATCAGTTTGTAGTTAAGTTTCCGCTTGCATCGAGTGTATATATGTAAAGTAAAGGTCAATCCTAGTAAAGTGTCATTCACCAATCCTTGCAATTAAAGTCCGAAGAAATGCAAACGTTTCCGAACGGTGTTTGTCCAAGTAAGGCGGTTGGATCATAAGGTAATAACAAATGTAGTTCACACCATTAAGGGGAAAATTGCAACAGTAAAAGAATGGCCCAAAACTAAAAGTTTTCTTTGATTTTAAAATTTTGAATGACTTTGATTAGTGAATGACTTAATTCGGATAATCCATCAAGCTTATAACTTTGAGAGAGAAACGAAAAGAAACGGTGCACCGAATTGCCGATGCTTTATCAAGGAAGAAATGATATACGGTTTTTACAGGAAAATACTAGCCTGTATCAAATCAATAGTATGGCTCCATCGGATTCGGTCCCGAGCTTGTTCTTCATACTGTTCTAGAGTTCTAGACAACCCGAAGAAGACAAACTGATTTTTATCCCGAGGAGCCTTCGTCGTAGACAGCGACTTCTGCGTCTCCCAAATGGTCTCAGAGAAAGCTGCACTGTTTAGGCTAGTTTTTTGACACCGTTGCCATTCAATCCAATTACATATCTGCATATGCCAGAACCTGTGAACGAGTGAAAGCGATCTAGGAATGAACAAGAAATTGTAGTAAAAATAAGACAACAATTCTACTGGTTAGGAATTAGAAAGTAAACATCTGTGATGGAGCTATATCAAAAATGTTACAAGTGTGTGGCATTAAAGAGGCTTGTACGGAATAGCTTAGAGACTGTGGCGATCATATCTAATCGCTACAAAATAATTAAAATTTTCAGATGTTTCATGCAAATTCACATAATTTGTTAGTACTACATATGCCCATAGTAGAATGATATAGTTTGAGCATTACTTAGAGTTTACATAGGCACTTGGTCGCCATGGCCTGACGAGGTAACAATTAATTTTTAACAAAACTTAACAAATTCCTCTTTAGATCAAAACTGAGCATTACTGCGCCCTCGCACAACATGCAAATCTGATTAATAAAATATCGACACTCATATTCGTCGTTATATTGGTGGCCCGACGTGATACAAGTCGAACTTAATAACAGGAAGCTGATTGATCCAACCACACAGCTGTCGATCAATGCGTTGCTAATACATGCGAACACACGTTTATCTAAGAACTTTCTTTTTTAACAGATCCACTGAGTTACAACTCTTCCTTAATCACGATGTAGTACAGAGTGACTACAGGACATCTAACGGTATGTAAACCAAGAAAATTGGATCTAATCCAACATAAAGCGACAACTACGAAATTCCAATTTACGATTCAACTGGGTATCATACCTGTATCATACCCATTACACTTGGAAAAACCAACAGATTTAAGAGGAAAAACCAACAGATTTAAACATGGTAACAATACCACACCGTTACTTGATTCCCACATTCAAATTTTTCCATGCACCTACAAGAATCTTATTCTTTAAGATCAACTTGGTCAAAGCTTCTATATTTAATCCCAGTAGCACCAGAGGATGTTCATAAGACAGTAATCACTACTCCTTTTTGCTTATTCTTTAATTTACTTGATGGGCTACGAAATGCCACAATTTTCTTCAAATGGTGTTATGTCTCAATGTTATGAATTATTGCCATTCGGATGTTTCCAGCTCCTCAATCAATTAGGCATATACAGCAATTTATCAGCATGATAAATTATTATTACCCACGTTTATGCCTATGATATTGGAAATTTGAGCACATATCCATACCTTTTTGGCTGCTTTACTAAAAAAGGCAAAAAAGCCGAGAAACTTTTTCTGGCCGGATCTATTTCGAAGGTCAAAATTTTAAAATCTGAACTAATTTAAAACCGCTCACTAGAGTAATTCAACTCGCCACTTAGATTTTGTGTCCCAGTTCACGACGGATATACATCATACAAGGCTATTGTGGTTGTCTATACACTGCCTCGAAAACTAAACCACGAAACTTCAGCTGACTTTGACATGAAACAAATCGCTAAATCACAAGAAGCTGACACTGAGCTATAGAACATACGTTCTGGTTCCTTAAAGCAATCGAAATCGACATGGAACATTGCACAACTCATGCGTCAAACTACTTTCGACGCACTGCATAGCATTTTGCATTAAAGTATCCGAGCTACTCAACAAGATAGTTCTGGCTCAGTATGAATCAGGATGTAGCCCAATTGATGAATCCCTATTTATCTTGCTAAAAAACAGGTTTTGAGACAAACATCTACGTCGTTATATTGGTGACCACGATGTTATATGATACAAGGTCATTGAAAAAAAATGAGTCATGAATCGACATAATTGATGTTTCTGAAGGCTAAACGAGTGGCAACGTTACCCGTTCCATCGTTGTACCACTAGGTAAAACCAATTTTAGAAAGGATATACTAGGAGATAAAGACTTAAGGACAAATAATATAGGATTTGATGAAGTGCATTTTTTTTTGCCTTACCACCTGCAAGAAGAGTCGTTCGCCTAAAAATACAATCAAAATGGCGGTGTTAACTAAGTTAACCAAAATTAGTGAATTTGGAGCAATTGGTTAGTGAAATAGGCAAATTGAAGGCAAAGCTAAAGAAAGGTGTGGTTATCCAGACAGATATTGGTAGTATTTATATATGGTTTCTTGATACGAACCCTAGCAGCAAAACGAGACAATATTTTAATTTATACAGCAAAAGAGGGTATAACATTAAATAGAGTATGTTGAATACTTTAGTCTAAGCAAAGAGTAAAGAGTAAAACAAATGAAAAAGTAAATAAAAATCAGACAGGTTCATGCCAAGTCAGTGGTAATGTGGAAAACATTATGTAGTTTGTAATTGCTGACGATCTAAAGCGGCTAAAAATTTTTTTGAAATGAAAATCGATCCGATACAACTTTGCATATCCGGTAGTCTATAGAATTATACAAAATGTTCGGTCTAGGTCAGCAATCGCCTTTAAATCTATAAATAAAACCAAATTTTTTTAAAGTGGATAAAAAATGGTCATAATAATACGACGATAGTAACGACGATGATCATTGAGGAAATTTGAATTTGTTCCATAATCACAATAAGACTCATAATTTCACTACGGTTTAAAATTTATAATTGACGTCACTTCAAAAATTTGATCTGATCACTCGTCATTCATCATGATTCGCTCAATTATATTTAAAGCTCAATGGTGTATGTTGATTTTGGCCCAATATCTATTATTCTTGATTAACTATACATACACTACATAAAATTGTGGTACGCGAAATCCGAATAAAATTGAAATATAAACAAATTTACATGAAATAATATTTTCAGTTAGCATTTAGATTTAGATCGTAAACGATCAATCTATATTTACGCGTATGACTTTTAAATTTATTTTCTTTTGTAATTTTTTTAAAACTATATTGAGTGTTATTTTTTGTGTTGAGTGAACTGTTTAAAATATATTCAAGTATGGATAGTGTTCGGGATTGGGTTGATGGTACATTTCCAAACAATCCATTTCGAAAACCGCGTAAACCGGTTCGTGCAATTGCAACATGGGAACCAGCTATTATAGTAGTACAAAGTAAATAATATAGTTCTAGTGATAGTTTTGTGACCAATATCTGTTTAAATCTCATCTTTTAACACTGTCATCGCGATCGATATACAAACATCGATCCATAAAAAAAGATGAATGGCATTGAGATTATACGAGTCTTATTATTATATGTTTGCTCGAGCCTACCTTTTTGTCTCCCCCGTCTGTGTAATTATCTAAAATATAAATATCTAAATTTTCTTTATTCTTGTATTTATATTTGTTGGCGGTTTTTATGGTCATTTAAGATCAATTTGAGTAATCGTCTTTTTTGTGTAACAATCAAGTGTGGCATTATATAATATTTGAATGAATCTATTTGTGTGAGAAATTTTTATTAAAATCTAATTGTATTTGGCATACAACATTTAATACTTAACAAAATATTTGCTTAGATTAGAGATGATAGTAAAACTTATAGATGGTTATACACTAATCTTGAGAGCATCAATGATCTCCAAGCATTCAATTAAAATCTTTAGTAATGTTTAGTTTCGGAATACTGATTTATTGCTTTATTACCAGAATTGTGGGCTCACATAATAGTTCAGCTAGAATCAACTATTTGTGTACTGTAGGTGGTCAACTACAATAAATTTACATAATAAAATAAAAACAATTTGATTTACGATTTACTCACTTTTTCACTTTTAATTACATTAAATAAAATAAACAAAATATCAAGTGACAAGAATTCAACGTTCATTTATTATATTTACAATAAAAATATGGTTGCGTTCAGTTTTTTTTTTGTATTTATATCATCATACCTTTAATATTTCAGATCTTGGCGCACGTGCGTATTATAACAATTTTAAATGGATTTTTGATGTTTGATTGCTAAATATTTAATAATAACTTTTTAATATTAAATTTCAACTAAATATTTCTGAGGCAGTTTTATTGGATATGTTTATAGTTGATCTATAAGTGGTTCTCTAGAGTAGCGCGTGCATTTATGAATCATATCGATAAATTCGTTTCACAGTTGTATACAATATGACTTGCAAAATATTTTTCGATTCATAAAACTATTTTAAAATTACTATATATTTTGGATTAGAGCTGAACAGATTAGTTGATAGATAATCCATATATGGGTAGTACCTAACATTTAATTTTAGAATTATTTTGATATAAATTTAGTATCTAAATATTAACTAGTTTTAGGTGTGACATCATTGATTTCTAGTATCAATTTTATTAATTTATTTATTGGCGCATTCTAATGCGAAAAGAATGTATAGTACTTAAAAATGCATAAAAAAAACTGTAACACCTTCGCGTTTTAATTAGCATTTTAATGCAACAAGATGAAATAACGAATCTTATTCACCACGCGCTGATCAATATTCCATTTACTTGGAATATATTTTGTACTTATATAAGTACTCGTATTGGCCGCTGTGGTTGGGGAGTACTCGGATGTATCGTAAAGATCGTTTAATCGAAAATGATATTCTATATATTCTACGATATTATATACGACCCCCATTCTAATATATAAAAACACATAGTTTATGATGGGCATGAGGTTCTAGAATATACATATGATATTTGTGTGATAGGACTGAACGGAAACGGTTTTCGGTACTCCCGATTCATTATCATTTATGACAATAATATGGAAGGTGACAATAAAGCTTATATTTTGCAAATGCCTGCAAGCTAAAGTTGTATAATGTGTTGATCAGTTCGGTTGTCATGTATAGGTGCGTGACTTAGACCCTTAGGGATGATTATGACAGATGGTTGTTGCCATTTGAAAGAACTCGAGATTAGGAATTTTATACGACCGATTATTATTGCATATTATCATTGATTTTGATTTTAAGCATGCTAGTAACACTTAACGGCCATTTCTAATTATTTTTCTCTCTCTTTACATTTAACATAGATGCGCCACAAGTCGATGTGCTGACAATAAATTCAGTTGACCTTTGTATAAGGGAAAATGGGAAACGCCATCGCACTGATCGTTTTGATTTGATGCGACGTGAAAAAGCTTCGGCAGGTTTAGTAGCCAAATTAGTCGTACGCCGAGGCCAAGCATTTCGCCTTCGATTACACTGTAATCGACCATTTAAACGTAATACGGATGCTATCAGTTTAATATTTACCGTTGACGATCCAAAGGATAAACCAAATTATGGAAATGGTACACTTGTGGGCACTGCACTTAAACCACATGCGAACGAGTTGAGCGAAGAATTAAATGAATGGAGTGCAGCTATTGATTCGATTCAAGGTGATTTACTAGAAGTTATTATAAAACCAGCAGCCACAGCCTCGGTAACAAAATGGAAACTAGATATTGATACGAAATTGTATAGTGGTGGAGCTAAAAGTTATTCGTTACCGCAATCTTTCTATTTGTTGTTTAATCCGTGGTGCGAATCGGACAGTGTCTATATGGAGGATAAATCGTTGTTGGAGGAGTATATAAATGGGGATACAACACTTATTTGGCGTGGTTCCTATAATCGACTTAGACCATCAATATGGAAATTGGGTCAATTCGAACGTGACATATTAGACGCGGCAATGGCCGTGGTGGCTGGACCTGGAAAAGTAAGTGCCGTGTACCGAGGAGATCCAATTAAAGTGACACGTAGTTTATCAGCCGCTGTTAATTCCGTCGATGATGACGGGGTAGTTTTTGGAAATTGGAGTGATGATTTTGCAGGAGGTGTCGCGCCAACTAAATGGGCTGGATCGGTTGAAATTTTACAAAAGTTTTATAAATCAATGAAACCGGTTAAATTTGGACAATGTTGGGTATTTGCCGGAGTTCTATCGACTAGTACGTATATATATTTTAATAATTTTAAATTTTAAATCTAACTTTTGACATAATTTTATAGTTTGCCGAGCACTTGGAATTCCAAACAGAATTATTACAAATTACTCATCGGCTCATGATACGCACGGGTCACTAACCCTAGACTATTTTATTGGTCAAGATGGTAATGTAATGGAGGAGATGAATACAGATTCAATTTGGAATTATCATGTTTGGAATGAAGTGTGGATGGATCGGCCAGATCTTGGTATAGGTGCAATGGGTGGATATGGTGGATGGCAAGCGGTAGATGCAACACCACAAGAAGAATCTGACGGAATGTATCGTGTTGGCCCGGCATCCGTGCTTGCGGTTAAATTTGGTGAGGTACGTATGCCGCACGATTGTGACTTTTTGTACTCGGAAGTAAATGCCGATAAAGTGTTCTGGAAATATGCTGGTCCCGCAAATCCTGTTAAACTGTTACGAAAAGATGAGCTCAGTATTGGACATTTCATCAGTACTAAAGCGGTGGGTCGATGGGAACGTGAAGATGTCACAAACAATTATAAATTTGCCGAAAAGAGTAGTGAAGAACGTACTACAATGCTAAAGGCTTTAAAACAATCGAATAACATGTTTTCAAGATACTACTTGAATGAAGAGTTCAATGACATTTACTTTGACTTTGAGCTAGTTGATGACATTAAAATTGGGCAACCATTCCAAGTCGTAAGTGTATAGGACGTCTATAATATTCGTTTTCATATATTAACTTAATTTGGCCTATTTTTAGATTCTTCAAGTCAAAAATCGTTCAAGTGAAAAAACTCATCGAATCAATGGTTCACTACATGTCGACACGGTAAATTATACGGGCCGTAATCGTGACCAAGTAAAGTTCACAAATTTCGGTATTGAAGTCGAGCCAGAGGGTGTAGAACGTTGCTTATTGGAAGTTTCATTTGATGAGTATTTTAAGCATTTACGTGATCAATCATCGTTTAATATAGCGTGTATGGCAAAAGTTGAAGATACCGAATATGAATATTTTGCCGAAGATGATTTTCGAGTACGAAAACCCGATATTAAATTTCATTTCAGTGGACAACCTAAATCGAAAGAACCTGTTGATGTTGTGGTTAGTCTTGAAAATTCCCTTCCAATTCCGTTGCGAAAAGGTGTATTCCAAATTGAAGGTCCAGGTATTGAGAAACCAATTACAGCTAAACTCTCTGAAGTTTCGGTGGGTGGTTCAGCTGAATACCAATTTCAATTTACACCGCCATATTCAGGCCGCGGCACACTTGTCGCTAAATTCAATAGTAAAGAAATGGACGATGTTGATGGATTTATTGCGTTCGAAGCTTTGCCCAAAGATGAAGATATCATCACAAACGGGAACGGTACAGCAGAGTACAGTAATGAAATTATATCACGTAACGATGTAGAAGAGTAAAATTTTTGTATAAAAGTTGTATGTACTAATATCTATATGTGTCTTGACTAAAATTAATTTTGATAAATTTTAATTTAAATTATATAAAGTTTTTTTGAAAATAACGAAAATATCCGATTTTATTTTATATAGTTTAAAAACATTTATACTTTTCCAAAGCATTTATTTATATTTAAAATATATTTTTAATAGTAATTATAATAATTCTTAATTATGGTTCGAGTATTAGGTTTGTACTAAAAATATTACTATGTATTTACTATAACTACTTTAGTACGATTCATCACGTAATCGAAAATGGACTATGTGATCTTGTTAATAGATAATAATTACCGTTAGCATTTAAATCGGTGCTTTCCCCCATTTGTATGGTTTCCGTGTTGTGACACATAAAATTTTTAAAATTGTGCCACGAATCACATTTATGCGCCATAAACGTATAATACGGATTGTAAATTGATTCGATAAATAATAATACGGCCCGTCGATGACTGCATATTAAATCTCTTATGATTAGGTAACTACATCCGGGTTGAACCGATTTCCCATTGTTTGGATAAAAATCAACATGTCCAATACTATCTGGAATCGCGATCGTTCCACCGGCTGTATGAATCACATCGACAAATTGCGCATCATTTTTATCTAAACATTCTGTATCCTTTTTATTTTTAAATCCCGGAAATGCTGGATCTAGCCCAGTGATTCGACCAATTTTATTACCTATAACATGATATCCAGCAATTCCCGCCACATGAGCGCCCAAACTATGTCCAACGATATGAATTAAATCATGACTAGTATGTAAATCTTGGATCAAAAAATTTATAAGTTCGCCAACATATTTTCCAACTTCGGGTAAATACGAAACGGTTGAAGTATAAATTCGATATGAAATCGGTTTCCAATCAATTCCGATCACATTATAATCCGTTGTTTCCAAATATGCTGTAATCATACCGGCGATTGACGTTATGTTTACACTCGATATCCAACCGTGAATCACAATTTTTGTAGGTCGCATCGGATTAAATTCGTTCACAAAATTTACCATACTTAAAGATTTTTCTTTTGTACTCTGGATCACAATTGGCACATCGTACCGTGCATACAAATAGCTATGCACATAATTTTTCACTTCGTCCATTTTTAAGTTGGAATGGCTCTCATAATCCGACTCATACTCCTCATCTACAAATCGATGTATGTGCGGAAATGAAATACTGTCGACAAAAACTGCAATGACAGCATTAATTTTATTATTTGTTTATTTGATGATACACAAAAAATTAATTTAACAAACCGACCTGGAAGTGCTATCGCAACTGAAATTAACAGCTGATAATGCATTTTACAGTTATGCATTACGTTTTGTTTGTTTTAAATTTTTTGCTAAACAATTATACCACTTTGAACTTAAATTACTGAGTTTATCACTTTGTTAAATGTTTGTGTGCTTATATACTTGCTGGTACAAACACAACCGCTATACCGAGTTAAAGCCGAATGGATACTGCGGGCAACTAAGAATTTAACATTTAAAAATGTTAATTAAATATTATCGTTGTAAATTATTCGTTTGAAAGGTTAATCCAAATACGTTCGAAATGATAATACATTTAAGTTGAGTTTCAATTAATATATATGTGTTCGGCATCTATTTCGATAGAATTATGTTTTGTGATTTTAAATTCATAATTTCGGAATTTGTAGTGATATTTATAAATATCACTCGATTTTTTTTGTTGATAATTTATTCGCCTTAATCTATGCTACTGCTGTTAATTGTGATTTGAGTATTGGATTAATCAGTGTCACTCAAACTTTTGAATGTGATGCCTATCAAAGGTGTGAAATGAGTGACATGGTGCGCTAGCCTATCTTAACTGTGAAATTTATTTAGAAAACATATGATGGTTAGTCTATCAAATTTGTGGAATTTATGGCACAATTCGGAAACTTCTGAAATTCATTAATTCCATGATGGATAGACTATCATTTTTGCCATAAATCGAACATTGCCAATAACCGGAAAACACATAATCATCATGTGTTTTCCGGTTATTGATTAGCGAGTCAAATCTGTCAAATTTATAACGCACAACGAAAATTTCCAAAATCCAAACATGATGGTTAGTCTATCAAAAATCTCAAATTTATGCCATAAATCGATTATGCCATAAATCGAAATTTCCAAAATTTCGAAAACCCAGAAAACACACGATGGTTAGCCTATTAAAACTGTCAAATTTTCAGCTGTAAATTGAACATTTCCAAAATTCAGAAAACACATGATGGTTAGTCTATGAAAACTATGAAATTTTAAGCCATAAATCTAAAATTTCCCAAATTCAGAAAACAAATGATGGTTAGCATATCAAAACTATGACATTTAAGCCATAAATTGAACATTTCCAAAATTCGAAAATTTCCAAAATTCTATCAAAACTGTGAAATTTATGCCATAAATTGAACATTTTCACAATCTAGAAAACAAATGATGGTCAGACTATCAAAATTGTGAAATTTATGCCATAAATCGAAAATTTCCAAAATCTAGGAAACAAATGATGATGATTATCATATCAAAACTGCAAAATTTAAGCCATAAATTGAACATTTTCAAAATCTAGAAAACAAATGATAATTACCCTATCAAAATTGTGAAATTTCCAGCCTTAAATTGAACATTTCCAAAATTCAGAAAACAAATGATGGTTAGCATATCAAAACTATGACATTTAAGCCATAAATTGAACATTTCCAAAATTCGAAAATTTCCAAAATTCTATCGAAACTGTGAAATTTCCAGCCATAAATTAAACATTTTCAAAATCTAGAAAACAAATGATGGTTAGCCTATCAAAACTGAGAAATTTTAAGCCATAAATCTAAAATTTCCCAAATTCAGAAAACAAATGATGGTTAGCATATCAAAACTATGACATTTAAGCCATAAATTGAACATTTCCAAAATTCGAAAATTTCCAAAATTCTATCGAAACTGTGAAATTTCCAGCCATAAATTAAACATTTTCAAAATCTAGAAAACAAATGATGGTTAGCCTATCAAAACTGAGAAATTTATCCCATAAATCAAAAATTTCCAAAATCTAGGAAACAAATGATGGTAAGCCTATCAAAACTGTGAAATTTATGCCGTAAATTGAATATTCCCAAAATTCAGAAAACAAATGATGGGTTGCCTATCAAAACTGGGAAATTGTTAGCATAAATTGAACATTTTCAAAATCTAGAAAACAAATGATGGTTAGCATATCAAAACTATGAAATTTAAGCCATAAATTGAACATTACCAAAATTCGAAAATTCCCAAAATTCTATCGAAACTGTGAAATTTCACAGTTTAGAAAACAAATTATGGTTAGCCTATCAAAACTGAGAAATTTATCCCATAAATCGAAAATTTCCAAAATCTAGAAAACAAATGATGATTACCCTATCAAAACTGCAAAATTTATGCCATAAATTGAACATTTTCAAAATTCGAATATTTCCAAAATTCTATCAAAACTGTGAAATTTATGCCATAAATTAAACATTTCCCAAATTCAGAAAACAAATGATGGTTAGCATATCAAAACTATGAAATTTAAGCCATAAATGGAACATTTCCAAGTTTCGAAAATTTCTTAAATTCTATCAAAACTGTGAAATTTATGCCATAAATTGAACATTTTCAAAATCTAAAAAACAAATGATGATTACCCTATCAAAATTGTGAAATTTCCAGCCTTAAATTGAACATTTCCAAAATTCAGAAAAGAAATGATGGTTAGCCTATCAAAACTGTGAAATTTATGCCGTAAATTGAACATTTCCAAAATTCAGAAAACAAGTGATCGTTAGACTATCAAAACTGTGAAATTTATGCCATAAATCGAAAATTTCCAAAATCTAGAAAACAAATGATGATTACCCTATCAAAACTGCAAAATTTATGCCATAAATTGAACATTTTCAAAATTCGAATATTTCCAAAATTCTATCAAAACTGTGAAATTTATGCCATAAATTAAACATTTCCCAAATTCAGAAAACAAATGATGGTTAGCATATCAAAACTATGAAATTTAAGCCATAAATGGAACATTTCCAAAATTCGAAAATTTCTTAAATTCTATCAAAACTGTGAAATTTATGCCATAAATTGAACATTTTCAAAATCTAAAAAACAAATGATGATTACCCTATCAAAATTGTGAAATTTCCAGCCTTAAATTGAACATTTCCAAAATTCAGAAAACAAATGATTAGCATCAAAACTGTGAAATTTATGCCGTAAATTGAACATTTCCAAAATTCAGAAAACAAATGATCGTTAGACTATCAAAACTGTGAAATTTATGCCATAAATCGAAAATTTCCTAAATCTAGAAAACAAATGATGATTACCCTATCAAAACTGCAAAATTTATGCCATAAATTGAACATTTTCAAAATTCGAATATTTCCAAAATTCTATCAAAACTGTGAAATTTATGCCATAAATTAAACATTTCCCAAATTCAGAAAACAAATGATGGTTAGCATATCAAAACTATGAAATTTAAGCCATAAATGGAACATTTCCAAAATTCGAAAATTTCTTAAATTCTATCAAAACTGTGAAATTTATGCCATAAATTGAACATTTTCAAAATCTAAAAAACAAATGATGATTACCCTATCAAAATTGTGAAATTTCCAGCCTTAAATTGAACATTTCCAAAATTCAGAAAAGAAATGATGGTTAGCTTATCAAAACTGTGAAATTTATGCCGTAAATTGAACATTTCCAAAATTCAGAAAACAAGTGATCGTTAGACTATCAAAACTGTGAAATTTATGCCATAACTCGAAAATTTTCAAAATCTAGGAAACAAATGATGATTACCCTATCAAAACTGCAAAATTTATGCCATAAATTGAACATTTTCAAAATCTAGAAAACAAATGATGGTTAGACTATCAAAATTGTGAAATTTATGCCATAAATCGAAAATTTCCAAAATCTAGGAAACAAATGATGATTACCCTATCAAAATTGTGAAATTTATGCCAAACAAAAATTGGATGGAACAAACTAAAGGCTATTACAGTGTGGAATATGTGAATTAACGAGCTGTGATACATACTCAAAAATACATCAAATTCAATCTGGCATAAAACAAGACAGTGTCCTTGGCCTGTTAAGCGTTAAAGCGTACTGTTTGCTAAGCAATTCCGAATTAAAAAAAAAAACCCTCAATTGCATCTCAAAAACATATATTTTTCAATTTATTCCTGCGAAACCAAAACTTTATAATTTTCATGTCATCGAAAATGGACTATTCGAATTAGTTCGCAAATAATATTTGCCATTTGCTGTCATATCGGTGTGTTCGCCCATCTGAACGGTGGTCGTATTATAACACAATCCATCTTCGTAGCTTTCCCACGAATCACACTTGTACGACAAAAATGTATTCTCCGGTTTGGTTATTGTTTCGGTGTAGTAGGCTATAGATCGTCGGTGGCTGCAATTTGGCGGAAAATAACAACCCGGTTGAAATGCCTTTCCATTATTCGGATAGAAATCAGCGTGTCCAATATTATTCATCATAGCCACCATTCCACCGGACGTGTGAATTACATCTACAAACGTTGCATGTCGTTTATTAAGACATTCGCTACTTGAAATACCCGGTGATGCTGGATCTAGCCCAGTAATTCTAGCTATTTTGCCATTTTTAATATGACCACTAGCGATTCCAGCCACGTGTGCACCTAAACTGTGCCCGACAATATGAATTAAATCGTGACTTGTACCAAGGTCCTCGATTAGATAATTAACTAGTTCACCAACATATTCACCGACATTGGCTATATATTTAACTGTTGTCGTATATAGTTGAAATGTTATAGGTTTCCAATCGATTGCTAGTAGATTGTAGTCTGTCGTTTGGCGATAAGTCGTAATCAATTCATTTATAAATGTTCGATTTACGTTCGACATCCAGCCGTGAATAATAATTTTGGTCGGACGTTGTGGATTAAAATTTTGTCGAAAACTTTCCAGTGCTGACACATTTGTTGTTGTGTTCTTGATTACAATCGGTGCACTATGCTTGATATACATATATGTGCGCACGTAACTTTTAATATCATCTTTGTGCAACTTACAGTCAATCAATACTTAAATGGAAAATTAGAACTTGAATTTCGGTATAGTGGTGACTAGCATACAAAACTAACCTGGTAATATTACAACAAGTACACAGCACAATTTGAAAGTAAACATGGTGTCTAGTTCTTTTCTGGTTGTGGTCACTTTTGAGTTAACTAAAACACTAATCTTTTATTTTAAATAATTTCCTATAGTTAAATTCCAAACGTTATCTGTCTGCGATGGGGTTACGCACAGTTCAGTCAAACAAACGATAAAATTAAATCTGTTTGTCATATCATTTTGTCATGTTGTTGTGAAATAAAATCTAAACCTATAGAATGCTATTGATTATGATTGGTGATTCACCAAACTTAAAAACATACTCGTATATCGATTATCAATCGTCGCGTCGCTAAAATTAAAAATCGCAGGCTTAATAAAAATTAAACGCCTAAATGTATATTTCATAAATAACAACAACAAAAACAAAATATTGAGCGTAACTCTAATTTCTTGATTCAATGGCAAACGGTGGCTTATCATTTGTTTCTAGATAGTAAAATCCTCGTGCGGTGCTCGGTGTTTGATCACCCATCAAAATTTGGTGGCCACATGATTTCTGTTTTCTTTTCGTTTTACATTTGCTCGCATAAAACCCGTCATTATCGAGTATCGATTCAGCGTAGTATTGGTGGGCCCGTGAATGTCTGCATTTTACTATGGAAACAATTTTTATTTTGATTAAACATGCAAGTCTGATCGAATTTTGTACTTACTTCCTTCGAAACTAAGTCCCTCCTTGCATCCAGGTTGTTCACTACCACCGTTTGGAAAAAAATCTACATGCCCCAGTGCCGATGACATTCCAAGGTAACCCGAACACGTATGTATTATATCGACAAATTGCGCATCACTTTTATCTAATCGTGAATTATCGTCGGTGAGATATTCAAAACCGGGAAGTGCCGGATCAAGTCCTGTAATTCGTCCGACTTGTCCTAATGTTGTTGAATCACCGGCATAACCTGCTACGTGGGCACCCAAACTATGTCCGATCACATGAAACGTTGACATGTCCGCTTGTTTATAGTACACTAGATAGTCGATTAAATTTGCTAAACATTCACCGACCACTCGGGTTTGTGCCGCAGAAATTGGATAAAACGGATTTGATGCGATCGCACCCCAATCAATGGCGAACACGTTACAATCGATGCTTTGTAAATAGTTTTCTTTGGTAATTTGAATGAAGTCACTTTTGGTATCGGATTTCCATCCGTGGATGATGAATTTGGTTGGACGGGACGGATTAAAGATGAGATCGACGTTTGATAAATCTTCTAGTGCATCGGAACGCTCTCTGTGTAATTTGAATATTTTTGGGTCGTTCGAATTTTCTCTGTAATTAAATTTGTATTAATGGTAAATACCATTATTCAGTGACAGAATAATATAAATACACATAGTACTACCATCATAAGAAAAAAACAGTTTACTCATTGATGTTCCAGATGTCGGGTCGATAGAATATCGTCAATATTTAGTATAAATATATGACATTCAGGCGATTATACATATAAGTATATTTTGTTTATTTTAAAACGATACCAGTAGTGACATCTATCACGTCAATGGGATAACATAACATGGTAGTACTATGTGTATTTATATTATGGTGACAGTTAAGTTTAAAAGCAATATTAAAATTAAAGAATAATCCACACGATCATGCGCCAATACCATCTAACCATTTTTAGGCCGACTAAAGACAGACATGAAATTATTAGAATGATAAAACTAATTCGATTCATATACAGCTGCGTCACATCGAAAGGATGTCAGACACTATTCCAAAAAAATTACTGGACAGCTAGCGAGTTTAAGTCAGTTTGATAGGAATCTTATTACACAACCAATGTTTAGTTATTATTTTCAATCGACGATGGATGAGCACTTTATTGACTTGACATTTTTAAATGAAATCAAATCAAGATGAGTTTGTTAAGGTTTTGATTTGATGATATCTTGATTGCTTAGTTCCGTATAAAATTTTTAGGGCACATCAAATTGAGAAAATTTAAGGTTAAAATCTCTTTTTCAATATTAACCTCCTCATGCGGTAGAATCAAACTCAACTTTGAATCGTTTGAATCGGTTCGACTTGATTAGTTTCAGTAATGTTTAATAAATCTGAAGGCCAACATTTTGTTTAATAATTGTATAACGATTATTACTATTAGAATCCATCAAACTAGGATTAGACAGTAATGAAATTTGATTTAAATCTTATTATTTCTAACATATATCAAAACTGTTTTGTTTGAATAGTTTGATCAAGGTTTGAATAAAAATTACTTGACTAAAGTTTAAAGTTTATAGTATTTTCATGCCATGTTTGAGTATCGTTAATGTTTAAATAGAGTTTGATATATAGTTTGATTGAGTTTGAATGGAACTCAGTGAAGTTTGAAAGAACTAAAAATATTTTGCGTTGTTTCAACATTGTAAATTGTTATAATTTTTAATTAATTGTTTTGATAACAATCACAACCAATTTGACAAGTTTAAAGTCGATATTCAAGCTATTTTAAGGTAAGTGGTTAAGTTAATTCAAGTTAAGTGGATTTACCTTGTTTGTATTTCAGTTCAAAATTTTGATTATACTTGTAACAGAGTCTAGATGTGGTAGTTGCGCAATTTGATTTATTTAAGTTATTAATATATTTACAGTTTGTGCATAGTTTGAATGGAGTTTGATAGGATGTTTGATAGAACTAATTATATTTTGTTTTGATTCATTATTTTTTTATACATTTACAGTCAAAACATTTACAAAAAGAACATAATATATTATAAGTTTCAATTTAAGTTTGATTTTAACCAATTTGACCTTGATCAAATCGGCCTAGCCAATGATATTACATAACTTGTAAATTTTAAAATGTTTTGATCAAATGGTTAAACAAATGGGACATTTGATTTTTCTTGAGTTTAAAAGGACTTCAGTTAAGATCAATTCATTCAAATCAGGACAACCTGATAAGTTATGTGCTTCAACTTATAGTTTGATTGCAATTATAACTGATTTGACAACTTTTAAGTGAAATTCAGTGAAATTTGAAGCAAATTTGACAAGCATATAGTCGATTTCAAATTATTTCATCATTGGTTGAAGTGGCAAATTCAAGCTTAACTGAATTGGCCTTTAATTAACAAAAACATTGATTGACTCTTTTTAGTTGGTTTATTAGATTGATTTAATGAATGCTGTCGTGGTCTTAGTTTGTTTGTATTTCAGTTAAAGTTTTGAAAAATTTTCAACTATTAAATTAGAGCAAAAGAAGTACTGTTGATAGAACTATGGTAGACCTACAAAATTATTTCAAATAGTAAGGACCCATTAGCACTTTGATAAGATACAGTTAACCTATCAAAATATGTTCAAATAGTATCCAACTTTTATTTAAAAATAATTTAAAAATATTTTGTTATTTAAATTGGTTACCACAGAGATTATATTTTCTTTGAACACTTTTATTAAGGTTTGAAGAGAAATAACTTGACTTCTATAGTATTTTTTCAGTTTGGTACAATGCTTGAAACATATTTGACATTTTATATTGGAATCCGGGTCTAGACGTGGTAGTTGAACAATTTAATTTAACTCAGCTTTTAATATATTGACAGTTTGTGCCAATTTGTTTTGAGTTTGATTGTTGAGTTTGAAAGGAGTTTGGTCAAGTTTGATAGAACTAAATATATATTTTGTGTTTCAGTTTAAGTTTGATTTTGACCTTTTTCAACTTGATTAGTTTGCCTGGATTGATTTGTAGTTTTTAAGTAGGTTTTTCAAAAAGTAATTCAAATACTTAACATGCACGGATTTTTATTTAGATATATAGTAAATTCACTTGTTGCTTGAACACAAAGTTTGAACAGATATTACTTAGCTTGTAAATTTACAAAAAAGTTTGATCGAAAGATTGAAAGAAATCGGATGTTCAGTTAACACAAATTCATTCAAAACGGGACATCCTGCGATAAATTATGCGTTTCAACGTGTAGTTTGATTACAATTATAACTGATTTGACAACTTTTATTTAATTTGACACAATTTTAATCGTTGCATTTATTGATGTTTATGCTTGATTGTGTTTCAGATTGCCATCAAACTTGATGGAAAACAGTTGAGTGGTTCTTATTCTTAAAATGGATTGAAATTAGGGTTTGAATGTTAAGTGACTTATCAGAATTTTCAAATACAATGCAATCTGCTAGATATGGAGACTTAAATAGCCCAATGATTCATTATTATAAGACTGATCAGCATGACACAGGATTTAATTTTCTACAAAGTTAGTTTTGATATTATATACGTCCTTGTCGTGGTCTCCGGTAATGGTAATATTAATAATGTAATATTAAAAGCTAAAATTGCATATGAGAACAAGTATTTTGTAAAGTGGGCCCCAGGGGAAAACGAATAGCTCCGCCTTTTACGTAAATTCTAATTGCTAATGATTTTTAAGAAACATGGCGAATAAATATTGCCATTAAATAATTATTGCTAAATATAGAGAGTCAGTTCTCCAGGTTAGATGCTGCTTAGTATGTACAACAATTACTCGCTTGACTGGGATCATTAAGATGTGACCACATCACCCGAATGTAGCCCATACATGTAAAATTGAGTTAAGTCAGTGATGCACCCTGGGACTGAGTGAAACATTATAGTGACGTCCATAAGAAAATGTACTCGAAGTTTTCAGAGGAATTTACAGTCATATAAAAAACTTAAAGCGTAATCCTACTGGAAAATATCTGAAAACCTCTTTGATACCCTCGCGAACCAGTTGGTAGTAGTGTTGAAACATGACTCAAATTAGGAATTTTCCATCTTCAAAATTGTATTTGCCCGATGGGTACAGAAAAGTTGTAGCCGCCCTTGAAGCATAAAATATAGCCAACGATACTTATAAGAATGCCAAAGACATTACAGTTGGAATAAAAGGGTTTTAGACCACCGTGTGAATTGATAAGTGCAGAAATAAACTCTTACTGATTCCATATGTAAAGTAGAACTAGAACCCGAAGTATTGAAATTTAAGAGGAAACCCGAAATCTATTACATTAGATAATTGTCAAATAGAATGGTTGTAGTGGAGGAGCAACATACACGAAAATCAGTTCTCTAATGTACAAATTGGCAGGTTCGGAGTTACCAGCGATTGCAAGCTGGATAAACTCGAAGGGCAAAATGCAGTAATTTTGGAGTATCAAAAATCACAAATTAGCAAAGGGGTTGTTAGCCTTTATAAATTTGCCAATTTCACTGTTTATTCAATAGCACACGTAATAGTTGCCCGATTGTGATGAATGAACCGCACCGCGAACTACAATAGATGCGTAGTATACAAAGAGTTAAGGAACAAAATTCTCCACGACAAAGAGCAGGGAAATACCTGCTACGGTTATTCCCAAAATATTTTATAAAAAACAGTCAAACAAAACTCAATCCCAGACTCAAACGTAAACCAAGGACCCTATAAAACGATAAATATAAAATGATAAATACCGTTAATGAACCCAAGATCAAGGAGTACAGCTTTTACCACACTAATCATCTTGGTGCATGGAGAAATAGCTGTTATAATAAAGAGTAAAATAAAACATTATGAGCTCCAAAAATACTACGAGAAACATATTCAAGCAACTAGTATCTGCCGCCATCGAAGCACTCAATCCAAAACGAGCGATTTGTAAATTACTTCAATACGTTGGGAGATAAGTTCCTTGCAAGGGGTGAATACAACGCCGAACAGATCCAATGGGGTTTAAAGCTAATATCCCCGAGAGGGAGAAAATTTAGAAAATGTATGCAAAATAAACACTTGGTTCACGTATTTGGTGGTAGTCAAACACATTCACCATAAAATAACGCGCAAACTCCATAAAAACGCGCAATATACGTAGATAATGACAACTGCGAAGATAACCCAGTTTCAAAACAAAGCTAAATAAAGCCATAAAAAGCCTAAAATAACTGTATTAAAAGAACGTGATAAAAGTGTTCAATACTACGTCAATGAGCTCACAACGACAAAAGTAACAGATCATAACTGTGCAAAGCCACGAGCAAGCTGAAGTGTCCTACACTGCCTTATAAATGCATCAAATGGTTAACTTACTTTTTGAATGATATAATGAAAGCAGGATATTTCCCCGTAACCTAGAAATGTTTACAACTTATTAGGTATACCTGGTAAAGATAAAACGATAAAACAGTTTGCTACCGACCTTCTCCAAACTCTTTAAAAAAATGTTATTGAAAAAACTTAAACCAATTCTGTTCCACAAAAAAGTAATACCAGATCATCAGTTCGAGTTTAGAGAAGAACACGGAACGGTTAGGCAAGTTCATAGATTTGCAACTGCAATCATAAACGAAAAAATTATTGTTTTGCAGTATTCTTTTCTGGACATCACTCAAGCTTTTAATAAAGTATGGCCTTAAGGACTTATACACAAAGTTAGAGTGCTGCCCCCGCCATGTTTTAATGCAATCATTGAAAGCTTTTTGGTGGGCCGAAAATTTCTGTTGAAATATAACTAGGCGCAACCAGCAACTGCAGCGTACTGGATACAATTTATTTATTTGATCAATAAAGCAAACCCTGTTTCAACTATTACGGATGACACAGGAATCCTACCTGCCCTGTAAAGTCGTAGGCTTCTTTGTCCAGAGGGACAAAAAATTGAGTTAATGTGTGCTGGGCTAACTTGTCTGGAGAGACAGATAGCTGGGTTGGTGGGTGCTAGGCTACCTGTTCTGGAGACACATAAAGTTGGATTGGTGAGTGGTAGACTCCCTTATTCGGATGTATAAAAAGTCGAGTGTAGGTCACAATACGAGACTTGTTTGTACATTATACACAGACGAAGTGATATTCGTTAGAGCTACCACCGTAAAAGCGTTAGATGATTAAGGTAGTATGTTGATCTCTGAGATCAGTGGTGAGTTAGGATAGGCCAAATATTAAGTTAGAATTAGGCATCACGTAAATATTTGTATGTCTCCACATAACTCGGGGTCTAGTGGCAAAGAGAGGTAAATCAGCTGTAACTTTACCAATGAGTCAAGCATCCAAGTTAGCAAACATTGGGGTTCTAACTACAAGTACAGGTAACTTACCTGATGTACTCTGGCAGGCACGACATACACGATTAAGGTGTAGGAATACAGCTAGAAGCAAAACAAGCACACCTAGAAATACGGAAACCACGAAGCAGCCGATCAATAACAGCAAGATTAATAACAGAAGCATTAGTCAGTGCTATACCCACCCATACGGTAGATGTTGATGACATAATAAAATATGAGTTCTATGAGCAAGTTTGCTATCGACAATATCTAGTGCACACCTGAATGACATCAACATTGTCCAGGGAGATTTCAAAGCAAACATTGGCACTGCAATCATGGGTAAAGAATCATTAGAGATAGACTCATTGGATACTGTGTCACAAATCAGTTATTCATAGGTTCCTCACAAAAACATACACAAGTACACTTGGTGGATGTTGCCAGATGGTAGAAGAACAAACCAAATAGATCACGTAAGAAATTGCTATCATCCCTGCAAGTTGTTAGAATTAACGATTACCTAACCAAATTCGTATGATAATTTCAACCAGCGACGACGATATTTAAAAATTAGCAAAAATGGCCGACAGTCTGATGGAATTGGGTGATTTTAATCAAGTCAACGCAGTATCCAATACTATTGAATCCACATCCGCATCAGCAATGTCGTCACTAGAGATGAAAGTAAACGAATTAGTGAAACGATTTGATAAATTACAACATGCTGACAATTATCAATCACGACAACGATCGAGATCACGAGGATCATCTTCTCATACTTCAAATAAGAAGCAAGAATATGAACAGTTTTGGTGGCATTACACATTTGGTGAAAAGACGCGGTAATGCCGACTGATTCGGTCGAATGAGTATAAATCGTTTATACATTTCGGATCCTAAATGCAAGCATCGATTTTTAAATGATACGGGTGCGGATATCTCTATTTTACCCCCGAACAGTGAAAATAATCGTAAAATATTAAATCGATCGAAACTTTTCGCAGCAAATGGGACACAAATTCACACATACGGCGAAAAGAGATTATCTTTAAATTTTGGACTTCGGCGAAATTTTATCTGGAACTTTATCGTAGCCGACGTAAAACAACCTATCATCGGATTGTTGATAGATATGAAACAAAATCGTTTGATAGACGATGCAACCAGGTTGCCAACAAAAGGTACACCAACGACAGAATCAACGTTAAGAATTACAACATTCGATGTCACAGATCCATTCTCGGATATTTTACGGGAATACAGGGACATCACAGTACAGCACGACCACATAATTACAAAAGATCCAGCTTTTGTACGCCCTCATTGACTCGCGCCAGACAAATGGCAGGTGACTCACAGCTAATTCGAAGACCTAGTACGGAGAGGAATCTGCCGTCCGTCTGAAAGCAATTGGGCTTCCCCATTACATATGGTAAAAAAACAAAATGGAGAGTGGCGTTCTTGTGGCGACTACCGTCGTTTGAATTCAATTGCGGTACCGGGTCGTTACCCTTTACCATTTATACAGGATTTCGGAAACATTCTAAATGGTTGTAAAATATTTTCTACAATTGACCTTCAACGAGCATATCATCAAACCCCGGTGGTCAGAAGAGGCAGTTACAACTTTTCAACTATGTAAGAATGACCTAAGTAATTCAACCTTATTGGCGGACCCGGTAAGCAACGCAGACCTATTTTTATTTACGGATGCGTCAAACCATGCCGTTGGCTCATGTTTAAACCAATCTGTAAACGGAAGTGAGCTGCAGCCTTTGGGTTTCTAATCAAAAAAATTAGCAGAAGCCAAACAAATGCGACACGCCTACGATAGAGAATTGACTGCCATTTATCAGGCTGTGAAATATTTCCATCACATGCTGGAAGGAAGAAAGTTTTGTATCTATACTGATCACAAACCGCTTACATTCGCATTCCGGCAAAATAAAACTGTCAAGAATTAACGGGCGAAGACAACTTCGAGAAATTGGCAGCAGCGCAACACCATGATCCAGAATTAAAATCAATACTGGACCGAAATTCAAACAAGATATCCTTACGAATAAGCCACTTTATTATGCCGGGTACAAATATAAAAATTTATCATGATTCTTCACAAAATCGTATTCGCCCGTTCGTCCCGATAGAATATCGCCAACCAATCATCAAACAATTACACGAATTAACTCACCCAGGGGTTCGTGATACCCAAAGATTGATTTGTGATCGATTCGTTTGGCCGGCGATAAATAGGGATTGCCAGGTATACGTGAGGACATGGATGCAACGTCAACTTTCGAAAACTACTCGACACAACAAATCAGCAATATCGAACTACGTTCAGCCAAATCCCAAGTTCGAGCATATTAACATCGACATAAGAGGACTCATGCCACCTTCAACTGGGAACAGGTATTGTTTGACCATCGTCGATTGGTACAATAGATGGCCTACCGCAATTCCTATGGAGGATATCACAGCCGAAACAGTTGCGAGACACCTTATCTCGGGCTGGATTTTTTTTGGGGTTCCCATTAAGATCTCATCCGATTTGGGACGTCAATTTGAGTCACAAATATTCAGAAAAATTAATCAAACACTGGGCGTTTAACATTTAAAAACTACGCCATATCACCCTCAAGCGAATGGGATTATCCAACGGTGGCACAGAACGTAAAAAACTGCAATCAAGTGTCATCAAAACAATGATTGGACCAATCTAATACCACTGATTCTTTTAGGTTTACGAGTTGCTTACAAGGACCTTATACAGGACCATACGAAATAATCAAACGTTTTGGCAAGTATTTTGTGATAGAAAATTGCAATTCAACACAAAAAGTTTCGGTTGATCGTTTGAAAGCAGCATTTATTCATAAGGTCCATAACACATAACATGGAACAAACAACAACAACACCAATGACAGGAACTGTACCAGATACGTCGAAAACTCAAGCAGGTATTACATCGTCGACCACTACAACATCAGAATCAGCTTCAGTGAAAACTACAAAGACGGTGACATACTTCAATTAGGTTAATCGGGAAATACTTTTTTGAAAAGACTTTTTTGAAAAGGCTTTTTTTAAAGGCTTTTTGCTTTGAAAATTGACTGTACAAAAATGGACAAGTCAATTTTGCGAAATAAACAAAGAAGAATAAACGTACCGAGCAATTGGCCCCCTTGGTTAAAGCTGCGGTGTTTGGGACGGGAGGTACCTGGTTCGAATCCAAACGGGAGAGGGTTGCATAAGGAATTTTTCATCACCTGATTACGATCGGTGATGACGATGAACACAACTATGACCCCCGTTGGAGTGCAGAAACCATGGACCGAACCATCGTCCATGCCAGTACAGACTGGCTGGAGCAATGCAATGCGCAGATGGATATTTAAAACGCGAACCTGTATTCGCGCGTCCTTGATTTGGCTAGTAATGGCGTAAAATGGGACGTTAAGTTAACCGCGAAACAGTTGGGAGAGCTTCGGCCCCAGAACATATTGCATGGAATAAACACTAAAAAAAAAAGAATAAACGTATTCAATAAAGTTGCTGAATTGGACTAGACAACATCCCAGATGATCTACTAAATAATTATATATCTACAGCAACAACGGTTCTAACATCCTTATTAGCGGAAGGTTAGGGTAAAGGAGAGTGCCAGAGAGATGGAAATAAGGAATAACTAGAAAAATTCCGAAGAAAGGCAACTTAAGAGAATGAAAGAATTGGAGAGGAATCACCTTCCTCAACAGCGTAATGAATGTATTAATAATGACCATCCTGGAGCGTATCTTACCTGTAAACAACAAAAATTAACAGGCCGGCTTTAGAACTGGAACAAGCTGCTATGATCTCATAAATTCAATTCGGACATAATTGAACAATCTAACGAATGGTGTATGTAGGCTGTACCTACTCTTTGTGGATTTTGAAGAAATTTACCGAAGTGGTGGAAATAGAGTTAAACATAAATACCAAGCTACGAATATTCAATGGCTGTGTAAAATCAGTTATACTGTATGATTGTGTAACATGGAAGAATACAGACAACCACACGAAAACCAAAAAAACACGAACAAGGATATCCTCCTGCAAACAATGCAAATTGATATAGAGAAAGAAATTAGGAAATGAAAAAGGAGATGGATACGACACACACTTCGAAAGAAGGCAAGAGGAAAGTTAAGAAATTATCCTTTTAATCTTTGGTTTTAAGTGATGAAACCGTTTGTTTTCCTCTTACAAAATTATTAGTACATAGCCTACTTTACCTTGTGTACAATTCAAATATAACGTGTCGTCGTACATAACCGCTCGAATCTTTAAACATTAGTAAACTTGTATCTGCATTTGGTACTAAATACATTTTTTCCAGATTACCATCGCCAGTTGGAAAAAATATCCAAGATCTTCCATAATCCAAATCGTTCATCACGGCCAACAAATTCGATTCACTTAAATTACACGAAATCAAATTAATTAAATTAATTAACACTATAATTATTTTCACCATGGTTTAGGACGAAATTTCCGTTTATAACACTTAGTTCGATCGAACGGATTGATTTGTACTAAAACGTATTTATAGTAAATTAATTATTAAATAATTTAATAGGAGAAAAATATAGTATTAAAATTATTTTAATATTATTGTCGTTTTCGATAAGGAAAATGTACAAAAGAATTTCAAGTTTCCGAACAAAATAATTAATTAACAATTTTTTTGTTTTAATTAATAATCATAATTTTGTATTTTGTTTTAGTACAAAGGAGCTATAATTCATAACTTTAGCGTAAAGTTTTTTTATTGCTACTGGAAACAATTTTTTTGTTGTTGTTTCGTTCCGATTATAATGACTTCCGGTGTGCGATAAACGCGCCTCATTCTATGGGTGGAAAATGTTATAAGCAAAAAAAAAATTGCATTGAATTGCAATTGCATTTCATTGAACTAAAGTGCTATGCACTTTTTTCGGCGTAGTATAGTTCAAAGCTGGTGAACGATTTAAAATTCGCTCGCACCTCGGCAAAAATAGTAGGCCGATCAACCTAGAATTTAGTAAAACCATAATCAATTTACTGGTCATTCGCACCTTTTTACAATAAAAATACTTTCAATTTATTTCAAAAGGTAATCAAAATTATTTGTCTACGTCTTATCAATGCTATAATTAATTAAAAAACTATATAAACAAAAATAATTAATTTATAAAATTAATTTAAGTGATATCGGGGTTTGAGTATTTACTAAATATTTTGATTAAAGCTAAGAGGAAGTACTGCGCTTATTTTAATTATAGTTGTTTAGTACTACGGGTACACGAAATAGTCCGGGTGTTCGAATCCCCAACGATAAATTTCGTTTATAGTTCTCAACAAATTCGGCATCTTTCTTTTTCGGATTCTCTTCGGCCTGTCTTGGCGGCTCATTAATTTTACTAAAGCGATTCCATTTTCTACTATTATCATACTCGTAGTTATCGTAATCGGTCAAATCTTGGAAACCGTTGTCCGGATAATCAACGATCCTATTATTAAAATCACCATCGAGTTTACCCCATTTATCGATCATTTGTTGGAATGGATCACTATTTCCGGCACCGTTTGTCGTCAATTTAAGTCGTAACCGATCGTTTTGGCTTAGATTCGTCCAATGTCCGAGTGCATATGGTGGTGTACTATTGGTGGTGATCAAATACATTCCATGTCGTGTATCAAGATTGCAATGTTCACCACCTAATATCGGATAGTTGTCGGGTGGACACATTCCTAGTAAATAATTAATGTAGCTGCTGCAATGCCATCCCCAAAAACCTTTTCGACTGTTGATCGATTCGCAAAAATAGTCGGGCGCACGCTGATGTGAGCACGAAAATGGATCTGAAATGATATATAAATTTAGATTGTAATTTTAACGGTACCAAAATCATTTACTTTTATGGGTCCACGGACATCCCGGCTGCAATATTCCACCATTCATATAAAAATCGACATGACCACAACGTTCGATTTTACCTTGTACCAAAGCATTCGTATGATAAACATCTACAAATCGTGCATCGGACGCGTCCAATTTATTCTCTTTGGTGGCGGTTGCAAAAAGTGGCATCGCTGGATCCAACCCGGATATACGTGGAATCTCGAAATATGGTAAATTTCGTGCCACAAAATTAGTAACTTGTGCCCCCAACGAAAATCCGATCAGATGAATATCATCCACACCAATATCGAGTAATCGCATTATAAGTTGTGCTATACACGCGCCAACATGTCGCGTATTATGCACCGCCATAATATAACATGGTCCTGGTGCTAAAACGCTCCAGTCCACGTAAAATAAATTAAAATCGCCACGCTGAAAATATTCATCTTTCATTTGAATCAGCGGATTGAGAAACATGTCCGAATTATAGCCGTGAATTATGACTTTGACGGGAAAGAATGGATTAAAGTACGAGTCAGTTAAGTTCGATTCTTCAAACGTTTGGCCAACATGTATGTATTGACGATCGTTAGGGTTGTCACGTGTAAATAAATAAAATTTAACATCGATATCGGGACAGGTGCGATTTATTGCCCAGGTACATGAGCCAAAGTTCCATGTACGTGATCCCCTAAGTTGGGCCGGCTGTGATTTTGTTTGTCCCGTATGTGATGGATTGATGCAGTCTGTAAAAAAATTAAAAAATCGTTATTGGAAGGTACTAATTTTGTGATTTTAGTTGATGGTTTGTGTCAACGGCAACAATATGTTTTTAAGGTTAAAGTTTAACTCAAACTGATAAGAAATGGTAATTTTTATTCCAGGAATTGAACGCACTCAATAATAATAAGACGTCAAATGCTTTTAAGTAATTTAGTGGCGTAGCTTAATTACTTGGATGCGAAACTTCAATAACTTGTAAGCTGTGTACAGAAAAATTGCTCTTTTATGATTCCAAATTAAACTTTTTAGTAAAACATGATGAGTACAAAAAAAGCTTCGGAAAATTTTTGAAAGTCTAAAAAAGCGTAAAGCTTTTCGAACATGATATTTGATGTTTATTTAAAAGTCAATTGATGTTTCCAGTCTCCTGGAGGGAGACTCTCATGATTCTTTCGGGGTCAAGAAATGGATTAAGTTGCTTAAGTTGGTATTGGCTTGTTGCTTTGGAGACAGCGGTATTATTCAGTAAAATCGACGGTTTGCCAATATATAACTACTGTGGAGTTAGCCGCCTCAAGCTCCGCTGACGCTAGTATCCCAATTTGCTTCACTTTCTGATATTTCTTGGCCTTGGAATTGTTGATAAATCTGTTTACGTATGACAAGATCCTCTTCAATCTATAATAGCTCGAGTATTTTTTACTTAAAACCATGATGACGTCATGGTATTTAATTCAACTGTCATAACATTATGTACTTCTATTTGTATCTCCTCTTTGGTCTGTGGTATCTGGGGTTGATCTGGCCAATATTGTTCTTCTCTTGCCAACCATGCTGGTCCATCGGCTGGATTATATCTGGATTATGTCTTGGCTGACTAGAAAGCCAATCCAGGGCAATTTTTGAATCGGTCCACATTGTCACCGAAGATATAGTGATCGATAAAGTGTCCATTAATTGTTGTACAAGTAGACTCAGGAGTACGGCACCCATCATCTCAAGCTTTGGTATGCTGACTTGCTTTAATGGAGCCACTTTAGTTTTGAGACATATCAAGTGTGTTACATATTCTTTCTTGACTTGTGATCTCACATAAATCGCAGCCACATAAACCCACTTACTTGCGTCACAAAAGCCGTGTATTGTTATAGTGGAGCATGCTTAAATGCATCTAGGAATCTTTAATTCTGGCGTTTGGCAAAGGTTATTTCTGAGATCAATCCATGCTACTTTTGATTCTGGCGGTAACTGCTAATTCCATCCAATTTTTAGCAACCATAAACTTTGAAATATAATTTTTATTCTAATTGTGATTGGAGATAGAAGTCCCAAAGGATCGAACATTTTGCTCGCTTCCGAAAGAAAGCTTTCGTGTCCTGTAGATTCACTTGAAAGATGAAGTTATCTGCGTTGGCATCCCAGGCTATTTCCAATAATTTTACCAGCTTTGTATCTTCTGAAATGATTTTTAAGTTTGCAGGGTTAGGATTATTCAACGGGTTTCTCATATGCGAATTGTTGGATGACATTTTCCTCAGATTAAAACCACCACTACGTAAAATTTCTACTACATTATCCTTAATGTTAATTAACTGCGTTAACGTTGACGCGCCAGTCATTAAATCGTCAACGTTCATATCATTTTGAATGGCTTTGCTTGCTACTGGATATTTTTCTTCATGCAAATGTGCTAATTCTTTTAGACATCTGGTGGCCATAAATGAAGCAGAAGCCATGCCATAGGTCACCGTAGTTAAAGCGTATGATTGAATTCTTTTCTGCTCATCTCGCCACAGGATTTTGGCGCTTAGAGTCCTCTCTGTCTACCCAAACTTGACGATACATTTTTTCTATGTCAACCACTAACACGTGTGATGCAGTCGAAACCGCATAATTATTTGAAATAAGGTAGATTGAAATTTCGGTCCTATCATCAAATTCTGATTCAAAGATACACCTATGGCCAACTTCGCAGACGCGTCAAAAACCACGCATAATTTTGTTGTGCTGCTGCTTCTTTTTATAACCCCATGATGCGGCATGATAAACGACTTTTGGAGCTCTATGTTGCTAAACTCGATTTTCTCCATGTGCTTCAAATTCTCATACTCACTAAGAAACTCTTTGTACATCTGTCGGAACTGATCATCTCGCCTAAATCTTCGTTCCATTGTCAATAATCTCGGCAGTGCTTGATGATAAGTTGATCCTAACGTCTTCGAAGTTTCCTTAAAAGGTAATTTGGTGATAAACCTTCCGTCTCCAGCCCGCCGTTTGGTGGATTTAAACCATTCTTCGCAATTTTGCTCTTTTTTGGTAAGCTTGACTACTTGAGGAACTTCTTCAATTGCCCAAAAACGCTGTAAAGTAGTATCAATGTCTACGATGGTTGTAAATGATTGTGTTGCTTTTTCTGCGTCTGTATCATGCCTTCCTCCTACTATCCAGCCCAATTTAGTTCTGTTCAATACTAGATGCGATTGGTTCAAATTAATTCTATTATCTTCAAACAGTTCGAATACGATATCTGCGCCAAGTAATACTTCAATTGACCCGAGTTTGTAGAATTTACGATCAGCCAAATTAAGGCCCGCTAATTCTGTCATGTTAGCGATATCAAATTCAAAACCAGGTAGAGGAGACGTAATCTTTGGAATTATGAGCGCTTTCAAAGGTGTTAATTGAGTCGAATCAAATCTTGACCTCAATCGTAGAGTTGTACTTCTGTGTGATGCGCTGTTTATTTGCCCGATCCCTGCAATTAAGCTTCTGCAATTCTGACGTGGTAAACCAAATTTTTGGACTAGCGATTCGGTAATGAATGGTGCCTGTGAAGCCGTGTCTAGTAAGGCACGGCATGATTTTGGTGTGCCGAACTTATCCAGTACGTACTGGCTAATTGGACGAAGGTCAAAATAAAGCACAGACAACAAAATATTGATTTACAATCAAATCCTAAAATTGGTCTGGCTATCTGGTATTCAGCTTTGGAGCTGTACTAAAAATGCTAACTTCAAACCTATACAAAACTTCCAGAATAAGCTACTTTGGAGTATAGCCAATGCACCCTAGTACATTCATAATAAGGATTTGCATCGAAATTTGGGGATACCGGATCTAAAACACGAAATAAAAAGATTTGCAACGAAGCATGAATCGAGGCTATTGCAACATGTTATTGCGGAAGCCTCTCGGCTACTGGATAATGAACACATGGTTAGAAGACTAAAGAGAACCAAACCCTTCGAGCTCGTCAGTATTTGAGCAGCTACCTATTAACGAACAGGCATTGGAGTCACCTCATTATAGTTTAGTTTTTAAGAACTATCGATGTAAATTATAATTGGTTCGCTAGATAAAAAAAATTATCATAATCAACAAACCACATACAATTTAAATAATGCTGACCACATGGGCATACATTAATTCTAGGGAGCAGCAAAATGGGATGATATTTTAAATACTATAACGATGTAAATGCTAACGTAAACCACAATTATGAGATTGTGCATCAATGAAACCAGTAGTCTTTCTCCGTGGTTTTTCGATCGAATTATAACCTTAAAAAATCGCAAATTTAAAGCTTATGCTATAATGATAAAAAGTGAGGTAGGTCTAACATATATGTTTGACAATATGAGCAACAGGACTAACCCAAGGAAATATCTTAAAATGTCGTGTCTTTTTTCAATCTGTAAACAGACCAATAGGCAATAATGTAACTGTAAGCGTTAAAATATAAATCTTTGCCTTTGATATCATTGATGAAATAATTATGTCTGAATTAACAGGCTTTGGCAACAAAAATCACGCTTACCTAATCTACGAGTATTACTAATTTTCAAGCGTTAACATACTAAGATTTAACTAACGCTGCAAATAATTTTCCACTTTTGCCATGTTTATATATATTTATATAAGATGGCAGCACTTCTACTTTACAATTATGTTATACTTTCCATATGATACAGTATGATGGCACCACAAACAAATCTCGATTCTCACTTAGCGACAAAAAAAATTAATTAATCTCGAACTATAACAGCAAATTTAAATTCTTTTAATTTAATGAGTTAATGAGGACACTAGCCTTAATCCATTTAGTGTTTTTGATGAGGTCAGGATAATAAAAGATTATTTCAACGATGGTTTAACAATAGATTTTAGTCATTAATGTATATAAATGGACATTGAAACCAACTCAGGAAGTATTTTCTACCGCATAATTTGTTTCTGTAGTTCAATATTTTTTTCAAGTTCGAGTGTAAATGATCGTCCCTGCTATAGATAGTATTTTTATCAATGGATATGTGGTTTTTATTTGTGTTTCAAGAAGAGTTGCGTTAACATAGGCTCAAGAAGAGTTGCGTTAACCTGCCATTACCATCAAGTTATACTATTAATATTATAACAGTTTGCTAGTGGAGACTCGCAATTAACATAACATTGCCATAAGTCTACCATCAAGTTATACCATGATGGTATAACTTGATGGTAGACTTATGGTATACAAAATTATGGCATTTTGTTATTTTCAAAATGGCGCCATTATGATTTTACCTTGAAACTTTGTGTTATGCGTGATATTTTAAACCCAATTTAAAAATAAAAAGCAAAAATATATTAAAATTATTAAATTTCTATAAAAACAATCAGTATCTATTGAATATATCGAGGTTATATACTCCATAAATACTCATTTTCACGAATGCCTCCTAAATGTCAGATTTATCGTACATTGACCACACGAGACGCCATCTTTAATAATTTAGTCTTATGGTAATGTAATGGTAATGGTATGATTTATATCAGGTGGAGACATAGGGTAAGAAGGTCGGGTGGTCACCGAAGAAGTCAGTTGATAGTGGTCAGATTAATATTGTGTCTTGCACAAATACGGACTCATCTTACCAACATAGCTTGCAATAGCAAGCGGCTAACCAAAATATCGTGTTATTCAGGAAATGTATCTAAACCAAAAACAGTTACGATTTGTTGTGCATTTTACGCAAATGGAATCATTCGATCAAACTTCTTCGAAGGTAGTGTTGGAAATGCTGTTACTGTGAATTCCTAGCATAAACGATCAATGTTGAGTGAGTTTTTATATCCAAAATTAAACCATATTTATGTGTCATCTCTTGCGAATTGTTATTCATCCTTCCATAGAACAAGTTTCACAAAACTATAATGATGATGATGCTCCTTGTGCAGTGTTTGATGAATTCGGTAGTGAGAGCCGTTCAAATGTAAAGCGATCCTCTTTATGCTAAACTAAATAAATTTGCTGTTACAATATCAATTATTTTTGGTGAGGTTGAATAAAGCGTCGCCCGCTTATTTAATATTGTTACGATATCCCTCAGTCTTATTTGAATATTTATAAATTCTCTTGCGCCAGGAACAAGACGTGTTGAGAATCTGCGTCAATATTTATTGCGAGCTGGTGATGCATTGCCATCGCAAAATCCGTATATACAAAATGGATATTAATGTACTCCTCACTCTCACCTGTAAACTATACCCCATAATATTAATTTTCTTAAATTATTTAGAATTTTTGATCGACAACACTGACACAATCACACAAGACTAAACAATTTCTCAAAACTATAATGAAAATATTTAATTTTTGTTTTTTCAACATTTAAACAAAGGAGTTGAAAATCATCGCCTACTATATTTTACATTAGATCATTAAATCTTAAATATAGTCTATACAATTACCAGCTAAATAAGACTAAGCTAGTTGCCTAAGCTAGTTGTATATTATATATATATATATATATATATATATATATATATATATATATATATATATATATATATATATATATATATATATATACATATATCAATTTTGGCAATTTTAATTATTCACACAACGCACGAAATCTAACTGAATAATTTAAACACAAACTACTAACGGTAGCCAAAGACGTGAGAATTTAGACATACAACTAAATTAAAGTGTTTCTCGGCGCATCGCAGCCAATAAAATTCCGTACGAAAATCAGAATAAAATTTTAATCACAATATACATAAACCTAATCATGTTCAAAAAATTCACCGACAATCAAAAAACTATAAATCAAATTTAATTACAATTTAAAAAAGGCTTACATAAAACAACAATAAATATCCAAATTGGAATTTTATGATAATTTAACCATTTTAGCGTGACCATAATTCCTATATAGTTTTGCACTTATCTTTTAAAAAAACAAAAGACCACTTTTTAACACACAATTAAAAACATTAATAAATTACAATTAATTATGATTGACTATAATTTAAACTATACTACTATTTAAATCACACCACTAATTTTAATATTAACAAAAAAAAATTTTGTATCATACAAAATTTGCATACATTCATTTCACTATTAAATTGTGTCCACTATAACTACACACGTCAGTCGTCACAGTACTCAGTACACAGTAATACTGTTCGGTCTCGTTTACTTAAGTGTAATCACTGGAAAGAGAATTGTTTTCAGTTTTTAGTATGCCTTATCGATCGCATAATTTATTTTATTTTTATTTTTATTTTTTTAAATTAAGAATAAGAATAAGAATTAAAATGACGTAAAGGCGAAGAAATTATAAAGAAAATCGAGAGATAAAATTAAATTGGGTTTTAAATTGTTAGTGCATACCAAATATTTTAGGACGATGGTTTTAGTCATATATAAAGAAATTTAATGATCGGTAGATGTGAAGAATGATTGTAGAACCTGTATCGCAAAAAACCAATTGACCCAAATATGAACAAAGAAAAAAATACTGCTAAAAGAAGGTCGATGGAAAACCGATGGTCAAAAAGTCGAGACAATAATTTTATCAAAGTTTAATAAAAAAATTGATTATCTGATATGTTATAAATGCACTAAATTATGGATTCTAATTATTTTGTATGTTGTGTACTACCAAAAGAATCTAGTACTAATTTATTTTATATAATTGAACTAATTTAGTACCTGTTTGTTTTGACCTTTATAATCACAACAAAATTGTCAAATTATCTTTTTTTTATATACCAGCATTCAGCGGGAGATAACGTGTATAAGAATTAAATTAAATTAAATTAAAAGATAAATATATTAAAATAGTATATTTCAATAAGTTAATTTATTAGTGATAAATTATAAAAGTGGCGACGAAGATGGGATGATCACTAAGAAAAATATAAATACCCGAAAGACATTCCGAGGTTTATAATTATTCCGACTTTACCCTTCTGCTAAACCCCTAAAGCTGAATACCGTAGGTCTATATTGGTTTTAGCATTTGTCTATATAGTACCAGTTTATTTGTATTGGATGTATTTTGACATTTAGTGATTATTTCTGGTTTAACCCCTTGACGCTATTTTGACTCCAAAATAATTTATGAAAATGTATGCATATTTCAATGCAGTGTTTATGATGATCTCGAGAGCTTTCAATTAAAGTACCACTCATCAAAATCGGACCACTATTTCGTGTTTTATTGCATAATTTGTGGATTTTCGCAATATTGTGGGCTAACCCCTTGTCTTATTTCTTGGCTCCAAAATAATTTGTGAAAATGTATGCATATTTCAATGCAGTGTTTATGATGATACCGAGAGCTTTCAATTAAAGTTTCACTCATCAAAATCGGATCACTATTTCGTGTTTTATTGCATAATTTATGGATTTTCGTAATTTTGAGGGCTTACCCCTTGCCTGATATTTCGGCTCCAAAATAATTTATGAAAATGTATGCATATTTCAAGGCAGTGTTTATGATGCTACTGAGAGCTTTCAATTAAAGTATCACTCATCAAAATCGGACCACTAGTTCGTGTTTTCTTGCATAATTTATGGATTTTCGTAATTTTGTGGGCTAACCTCTTGTCCGGTTTTTTGGCTTCAAAATAATTTATGAAAATGTATGCTTATTTCAATGCTGTGTTTAAGATGATACCGAGAGCTTTCAATTAAAGTATCACTCATCAAAATCGGACCACTATTTCGTGTTTTCTTGCATAATTTATGGATTTTCGTAATTTTGGGGTCAACCCCTAGTCTGATTTCTTGGCTCCAAAATAATTTATGAAAATGTATGGATATTACAATGCAGTGTTTATGATGATACCGAGTGCTTTCAATTAAAGTACCACTCATCAAAATCGGACCACTATTTCGTGTTTTATTGCATAATTTATGGATTTTCGTAATTTTGTGGGCTAACCCCTTGCCTGATTTTTGGGCTCCAAAATAATTTATGAAATTGGATGCATATTTCAATGCAATGTTTAAGATGATACAAAGAGCTTTCAATTAAAGTGTCACTCATCAAAATCGGACCACTATTTCGTGTTTTATTGCATAATTTATGGATTTTCGTAATTTTGTGCGTCAACCACTTGTCTGATTTCTTGGCTCCAAAATAATTTATGAAAATGTATGCATATTTCAAGGCAGTGTTTATGATGATACTGAGATATTTCAATTAAAGTATGACTCATCAAAATCGGATCACTATTTCGTGTTTTATTGCATAATTTATGGATTTTCGTAATTTTGAGGGCTTACCCCTTGCCTGATATTTCGGCTCCAAAATAATTTATGAAAATGTATGCATATTTCAAGGCAGTGTTTATGATGCTACTGAGAGCTTTCAATTAAAGTATCACTCATCAAAATCGGACCACTAGTTCGTGTTTTCTTGCATAATTTATGGATTTTCGTAATTTTGTGGGCTAACCTCTTGTCCGGTTTTTTGGCTTCAAAATAATTTATGAAAATGTATGCTTATTTCAATGCTGTGTTTAAGATGATACCGAGAGCTTTCAATTAAAGTATCACTCATCAAAATCGGACCACTATTTCGTGTTTTCTTGCATAATTTATGGATTTTCGTAATTTTGGGGTCAACCCCTAGTCTGATTTCTTGGCTCCAAAATAATTTATGAAAATGTATGGATATTACAATGCAGTGTTTATGATGATACCGAGTGCTTTCAATTAAAGTACCACTCATCAAAATCGGACCACTATTTCGTGTTTTATTGCATAATTTATGGATTTTCGTAATTTTGTGGGCTAACCCCTTGCCTGATTTTTGGGCTCCAAAATAATTTATGAAATTGGATGCATATTTCAATGCAATGTTTAAGATGATACAAAGAGCTTTCAATTAAAGTGTCACTCATCAAAATCGGACCACTATTTCGTGTTTTATTGCATAATTTATGGATTTTCGTAATTTTGTGGGTCAACCCCTTGTCTGATTTCTTGGCTCCAAAATAATTTATGAAAATGTATGCATATTTCAAGGCAGTGTTTATGATGATACTGAGAGATTTCAATTAAAGTATGACTCATCAAAATTGGACCACTATTTCGTGTTTTATTGCATAGTTAAAATAGTATCGGGATTTTTTTATTCCATCACTTTTATGCTCGAAGCTTTCGCAACTGTAGCTGTAGCTACCAAAAACCTATTCTAAAATTAATGCAAATGTTTATAAAATAAATTTACAATTTTTAAAATTCACCAAGCAGTGCTGAAAGATCGCGAGACATTTGATATTTTAATTTTTTTTTACTATACTTCTATGTACAATATGTCTAGAAATCTATATTCTAAGCACAAATTAATCAAATAGTTGTTGTACTCGTACTCGTATGTGCGTATGTAAGACAATGGCAAGTAACAAAAAAAAATTTTGAACGGTACTTAGGCACATTAAATTGTAAACGAACAATCAGAGTTATTTTAATTGGATTCGAATTTGATTTGATTGACATAATAATTGAAAGAAATAGTTTTGGAATGTACTAACCAAATTTTTGTCGCAAATCAACCGACTAATATACTTCGCGGTTTTCCATGAAGGGTGTTCAACATGTATATGAAAATTTTAGGATCACATTCATCACGCACTCGGCCGCATCGCCAAATGGACACACAATCAGCTCGCTCATTCGTCGATAGATTGATATGCATATCCAGGTTATGCCGGGTTTCAATAAAAGATACTATGCACATTTCAAATTATCTGTCGATTCATCGTACCGTACGCCAATAAGACTTAGCTGTCCGAGTTCTAATGGATTTGGGATCACAGATCAGCTTTATGTCAGCAAGAGTAGCAATTAGTGGTATCTGAGCCAACGATGCGCCATTGTCGCATTCAATTGTTGCATTTGTTTGACAATCAGCGTCCTCTCAACTGCGGATTGATCTCTTGCTTGGAGCTGATGTTTCTGGAATGATCCAAACGAATGGTTTAATCATCGGTGTCAAATTTTCGTCCTTTGCCCAGCACACGGAATACATGGAGCACAAGGGGACTAACCAATTGATGAGTTTCACGGTGACGATTGAGAATTATAACATCGTCGACAGCTCGCTCAGATTATTTTGGGAGATTGGTTTTTCAAGAGTAGTCAACTCATTGCAGAATAAAATAGGTTCATGCAAGATTAGCATTATTGCCAAATTAGAATCTTCGTATTGGTCCCACACTTTAAGACGACATTTTGGAAATCCTTAACCGTTTTTGCAAACATAACTTCGCGTTCGTAGTAGACATCAAGCTGATCTATCGACAGATTCTACTGCTACCCGAGCACAAGAAATATCAGCGAAATGTATGAAGGAATTCCTCAAGAAAACCAGCCCAAACTGTTGATTTTGTCCCGTTTTTTACAGCACTGCCAGCACTCCGTATCGCATGTAATTTGAACCATCTATTAGCAAACACGAGATAAACAGAAGAGTTTTTCAATAGTAGTCGAAATCGAGAGATTTCTACTTCGACAACTTGATGATCGGTTCCAACGTCTTCGTGAATTTAGTCGTTTAGTCAATAGACAAATGGTGGCGATACTTCGATGTGGTAATTTCGAACTGCGGAAATGATCCTCGATCAGCAAACATCTTCTCAGTGAGATTCCTTCCGACTTCCACCACGGGATCGACTTGAATCGAGCTCAATTTGGATAAATCAGTGGCAACTCTTGGACTGCATTTATCTTCTTTGACATTACCATGGCTGCGTATCTCCAACCACCATCATTGTACAACCATCTATTGTGGTGAGCAGTTCTCTTTTGGCTGCAAGAAGATGTCAATTAATAACCACGTCAGAGGATCGGTGACACTTACACTTACCTCGATGAACTTAAAATAATGCAAAGCTCTTTCCAATGTCAACGTTTCAGCACGCAATTAAAAGGTTCATAACCGTACTACGGCTCAGTTGGTCATTCGAATTCTGGGTCAAATTGGTTTAAGCAATCCCTTTCGCTGCCTAATGCACCTATACTGAAAAGAAGTTTATTTCTGTCACTGAATTTTCCATAGGGACCATACACAGGGAATCATCCGTCAATTCTTGGCAAAGTCCATCAACTTACCCACTTAATAGTTTCAGTAGCGCATTGCACAACGCTATACGATGCTCCACAGCTGTTGTTGGCTCATTTATAAAAGCGCTACTGGACTCTTAACATCAAAACCTTTGTGCGGTCTCACGTTCAAAATACGTGGTTTGCTTGAGCCAGCAAATGATGGTGACTCTTTCAGCGCATCGTGATAACCTTTCAAGGCCGTTTCTCCTCAGTGGCTTGGACTGTGCCAGTGCAATACCGATCAAATTATATATAAGAGTCGTGGCGGTTCATCGACGAAATGTTACATCTGCCTATTCGGCGGTTTAGCCACAACATTTGGAGCTTATATCTGAATTCACCACAAATATCCAAAGCCTTTTTAGCGATTGTGCGACCAAATTCATCGGATCCAGTTGTCAACTAGCATATTCCTACAACAGTAGAGCCTTAGACAATCTGGAACTTTATTCATTTTTGACGTGTCATGTCGGCAAAATCCTACTCACTTTTGAGGAACTAACAATGCGCAATCACGACACCTGAACCAACATTACTCGAGGTAAAAACAATCCGTCTCAACCGTTTTTAGCTAGTTCAAAGGATATACCAGGATTTCTGAAGAGTTTAATCGCTAGAATACCTTGGTCGCCTACAGCACGCCTTAATGTGGTTAAAAACCAATGACAACTTGGTCATCTGCTAACTGGTGCTCATTGAAGAAGACATTGCTTGAAGCTTCAGCTCTGAGCAAAATGACATGAATGATTATCCCGTCACCTCAAAATGACACTGTGGTCAGACTAACGAACAGATGAAGTTCGTTACCGAAAAAACTATGCAAACCTATTGGAAAACTCCTTATATAGAAAAACATTATGCTCCGGGATGCACCAGAATTTTATTTTGTGTCTTATGCTTACAACAACAAATATTATGGTTACATAACATTTCTTAATTATAGCCCGTTTTTATTTCATTCGTGTACTGCTTGTTATTTAGCACATCCAAACCAAGTGCATATGGTGGTCGCTTATTTGTTGTAACAAAATAATTTCCACTATACCTAAATATAAAACAATTTACGGTTATTGCACATTTTCCAGTTTTTTGTATGTGCGTATATTGGTAAGTATATCATATGTGTCTACATAAATTATAAAAACTTACGTCTTTTGGCATGGTTCGCCCATAATAGCGATCAAATTTTTATTCGTTCGTAACTCTTGGGGATTTGTACAAAATCCTAATATGTACATGAAATAGCTTTGACACTGGAATCCAACGAATTTTTTCCGACTTATTATCGATTCGGCAAAATATGCGGTCGCCATCATATGACTGCAGAGTGGACGATCTAAATTAATTATAATTGTAAAATGGTTATATCAATCTAGGTTATAAATTATGATGCTATACTTACTACGATGATTTTCACATCCTGGTTGATATTTACCACCGTTCACATAAAAATCAACATGACCGGACGACTCAATTTTACCGAATATTCCCGAATTTGTATGTATAACGTCGACAAAATCAGCATCCCCTTTATCCAACTTACCATGTTCAGTTGCGGTTGAAAAAAATGGTAGCGCCGGATCAAGACCCGTAATTCGGGCAAATTTTTGTCCCATCAATTTTTCCAGTGTATTGCTCGCAAAACTAATCGCATGCGCCCCTAAACTAAATCCAATTCCATGTAATCGCCGTATATTAAATCCACGACTCATCAGCTGCACGTTCATAATAAATTGAGCGATACATTCACCCGATTGTTTTGTGTTGAAGGCGGCCGACGGATAACATGGTAGATTAGCTAGCCGACCCCAATCCACAACAATAACGTTCGTATTTTTTTGCATTAGATATGCTGCAAAAATAAAAACAACAACATACCACGACCTTTACTTATTAGATTCCGCGAATAAAAAAAAATTCAAGTTCAGTAATGTGTGCGGATTGATAATGAAATAGAAATTAGTCTGCTACATAAATTAGTCGCGCGTCGTAATCACAATCAAAGCTACTTAAAACATTAAAATTGGTAACGAAATGAATAATGCATATCGCAATCATCATCATTTAGGCGTACTTACCCATACGAATCGCTTTTGTTGCATTAAAATCCAAATCACCACCATACCCATGCACAATGATTTTATTTGTTTTCCGTAGATCGATCCATGGCGGCACTATTGGATCGATCGAATTTAAATAAACTTCGGTATCATTCGGACGATCACTCGAAAAGATAAAAAATTTGATAACATCGCCCGAACATGGTTCTAAATGTTGTAAGAGACATGGTCCGATCGCGATCTCATGACAAACGATACATTGCTGTATGTTAACTGTTACGACAATCACTAGAAATGTTAAACTTTTATCAATCGTATTATTCATATCGTGTGCGCACTTCTTAAAGGTAGACTAACGTTAAGTTTTATAACAAAAAAAAAATTCCGAATTGAATTGAAATTTGTTGTTGATATTTATTGGAAATATAATTTTTGTTGTGACGATATGTGACATGAATAATTTTATCGTAAATATGGCGGTATTATGGTGAAATGTTAGCTCGGTATGTGGAATGTTTGGAGGTCTTAGAATATATAATAATCTGATCAATTGTATGACGGTATGATCATCATTTAATATGAACTATTTAGATAAGAATTACAATTTTTATTTCCCAAGAAATGACTGATTAAAATCATACGAACGAACAGCTCGGCCACTTAATATGCCTAAATATGCTATTTACACAATTCAAAACCTCAACGCAATTTTGTATGCCCACAAAATTGCGAAAATCCATAAATTATGCAAGAAAACACGAAATAGTGGGCCGATTTGATGAATGATACTTTAATTGGAAGCTCTCGATATCATCATAAACACTGCATTGAAATATGCATACATTTTCATAAATTATTTTGGATCCAAAAAATCAGGCAAGGAGTTAGCCCACAAAATTGCGAAAACCCATAAATTATGCAATAAAACACGAAATAGTGGTCCGATTTTGTTGAGTGATACTTTAATTGAAAGCTCTCGGTATCATCATAAATATTGCATTGAAATATGCATACATTTTCATAAATTATTTTGGAGCCAAAAATTCAGACAAGGGGTTAGCCCACAAAATTGCGAAAATCCATAAATTATGCAATAAAACACGAAATAGTGGTCCGATTTTGATGAGTGAAACTTTAATTGGAAGCTCTCGGTATCATCATAAATAATGTTTCGAAATATGCGTACATTTTCATAAATTATTTTGGAGCCAAGAAATAAGACAAGGGGTTAGCCCACAAAATTACAAAAATCCATAAATTATGCAATAAAACACGAAATAGTGGTCCGATTTTGATGAGTGGTACTTTAATTGAAAGCTCTCGATATCAGCATAAATAATGTTTCGAAATATGCATACATTTTCATAAATTATTTTGGAGCCAAAAATTCAGACAAGGGGTTAGCCCACAAAATTGCGAAAATCCATAAATTATGCAATAAAACACGAAATAGTGGTCCGATTTTGATGAGTGAAACTTTAATTGGAAGCTCTCGGTATCATCATAAATAATGTTTTGAAATATGCGTACATTTTCTTAAATTATTTTGGAGCCAAAAAACCGGGCAAGGGGTTAGCTCACAAAATTGCGAAAAATCCATAAATTATGCAATAAAACACGAAATAGTGGTCCGATTTTGATGAGTGATACTTTAATTGAAAGCTCTCGGTATCATCATAAATAATGTTTCGAAATATGCGTACATTTTCTTAAATTATTTTGAAGCCAAGAAATAAGAAAAGGGTAAAATTACGAAAATCCATAAATTATGCAATAAAACACGAAATAGTGGGCCGATTTTGATGAATGATACTTTAATTGGAAGCTCTCGATATCATCATAAACACTGCATTGAAATATGCATACATTTTCATAACTTATTTTGGAGCCAAGAAATAAGACAAGGGGTTAGCCCACAAAATTACGAAAATCCATAAATTATACAAGAAAACACGAAATAATGGGCCGATTTTGTTGAGTGATACTTTAATTGGAAGCTCTCGGTATCATCATAAATATTGCATTGAAATATGCATACATTTTCATAAATTATTTTGGATCCAAAAAATCAGGCAAGGAGTTAATCCACAAAATTGCGAAAACCCATAAATTATGCAATAAAACACGAAATAGTGGTCCGATTTTGATGAGTGATACTTTAATTGGAAGCTCTCGGTATCATCATAAATATTGCATTGAAATATGCATACATTTTCATAACTTATTTTGGAGCCAAGAAATAAGACAAGGGGTTAGCCCACAAAATTGCGAAAACCCATAAATTATGCAATAAAACACGAAATAGTGGGCCGATTTTGTTGAGTGATACTTTAATTGGAAGCTCTCGGTATCATCATAAATATTGCATTGAAATATGCATACATTTTCATAAATTATTTTGGAGCCAAGAAATAAGACAAGGGGTTAGTTAGCCCACAAAATTACAAAAATCCATAAATTATGCAATAAAACACGAAATAGTGGTCCGATTTTGATGAGTGGTACTTTAATTGAAAGCTCTCGATATCAGCATAAATAATGTTATGAAATATGCGTACATTTTCTTAAATTATTTTGGAGCCAAAAAACCGGGCAAGGGGTTAGCTCACAAAATTGCGAAAAATCCATAAATTATGCAATAAAACACGAAATAGTGGTCCGATTTTGATGAGTGAAACTTTAATTGGAAGCTCTCGGTATCATCATAAATAATGTTTTGAAATATGCGTACATTTTCTTAAATTATTTTGGAGCCAAAAAACCGGGCAAGGGGTTAGCTCACAAAATTGCGAAAAATCCATAAATTATGCAATAAAACACGAAATAGTGGTCCGATTTTGATGAGTGATACTTTAATTGAAAGCTCTTGGTATCATCATAAATAATGTTTCGAAATATGCGTACATTTTCTAAAATTATTTTGAAGCCAAGAAATAAGACAAGGGGTTAGCCCACAAAATTGCGAAAATCCATAAATTATGCAATAAAACACGAAATAGTGGTCCGAAATAAGACAAGGGGTTAGCCCACAAAATTGCGAAAATCCATAAATTATGCAATAAAACACGAAATAGTGGTCCGATTTTGATGAGTGATACTTTAATTGAAAGCTCTCGGTATCATCATAAATAATGTTTCGAAATATGCGTACATTTTCTTAAATTATTTTGAAGCCAAAAAATAAGACAAGGGTAAAATTACGAAAATCCATAAATTATGCAATAAAACACGAAATAGTGGGCCGATTTTGATGAATGATACTTTAATTGAAAGCTCTCGATATCATCATAAACACTGCATTGAAATATGCATACCTTTTCATAACTTATTTTGGAGCCAAGAAATAAGACAAGGGGTTAGCCCACAAAATTACGAAAATCCATAAATTATACAAGAAAACACGAAATAGTGGGCCGATTTTGGTGAGTGATACTTTAATTGGAAGCTCTCGGTATCATCATAAATATTGCATTGAAATATGCATACATTTTCATAATATATTTTGGAGCCAAGAAATAAGACAAGGGGTTAGCCCACAAAATTACAAAAATCCATAAATTATGCAATAAAACACGAAATAGTGGTCCGATTTTGATGAGTGGTACTTTAATTGAAAGCTCTCGATATCAGCATAAATAATGTTTCGAAATATGCATACATTTTCATAAATTATTTTGGAGCCAAAAATTCAGACAAGGGGTTAGCCCATAAAATTGCGAAAATCCATAAATTATGCAATAAAACACGAAATAGTGGTCCGATTTTGATGAGTGATACTTTAATTGAAAGCTCTCGGTATCATCATAAATAATGTTATGAAATATGCGTACATTTTCTTTAATTATTTTGAAGCCAAGAAATAAGACAAGGAGTTAGCCCACCAAATTACGAAAATCCTTAAATTTTGCAATAAAACACGAAATAGTGGTCCGATTTTGATGAGTGACATTTTAATTGAAAGCTTTCGGTATCATAAGAAATACTGCATTGAAATATGCATACAATTTCATAAATTATTTTGGAGCTAAAAAATCGGGCAAAGGGTTAGCCCACAAAATTACGAAAATCCATAAAATTTGCAATAAAACACGAAATAGTGGTCCGATTTTGATGAGTGATACTTTAATTGAAAGCTCCCGATATCATCATAAATACTGCATTAAAATTTGCATACATTTCTATATATTATTTTGGAGCCAAGAAATAAGACAAGGAGTTAGCCCACAAAATTACGAAAATCCATAGATTATGCAATAAAACACGATATAGTGGTCCGATTTTGATGAGTGATACTTTAATTGAAAGCTCCTGATATCATCATAAATACTGCATTAAAATATGCATACGTTTTGATAAATTATTTTGGAGCCAAGTAATAAGACAAGGAGTTAGCCCACCAAATTACGAAAATCCTTAAATTTTGCAATAAAACACGAAATAGTGGTCCGATTTTGATGAGTAAAACTTTAATTGAAAGCTCTCGGTATCATCATAAACACTGCTTTGTAATATGCATACATTTCCATAAATTATTTTGGAGCCAAGAAATAAGACAAGGAGTTAGCCCACAAAATTACGAAAATCCATAAATTATGCAATAAAACACGAAATAGTGGCCCGATTTTGATGAGTGATACTTTAATTGAAAGCTCTCGGTATCATCATAAATATTGCATTAAAATATGCATACGTTTTCATAAATTATTTTGGAGCCAAGAAATAAGACAAGGAGTTAGCCCACCAAATTACGAAAATCTTTAAATTTTGCAATAAAACACGAAATAGTGGTCCGATTTTGATGATTAAAACTTTAATTGAAAGCTCTCGGTATCATCATAAACACTGCTTTGAAATATGCATACGTTTTCATAAATTATTTTGGAGCCAAGAAATAAGACAAGGAGTTAGCCCACAAAATTACGAAAATCCATAAATTATGCAATAAAACACGATATAGTGGTCCAATTTTGATGAGTGATACTTTAATTGAAAGCTCTCGATATCATCATAAATAATATTTCGAAATATGCATACATTTTCATAAATTATTTTGGAGCCAAGAAATAAGACAAGGGGTTAGCCCACAAAATTGCGAAAATCCATAAATTATGCAATAAAACACGATATAGTGGTCCGATTTTGATGAGTGATACTTTAATTGAAAGCTCTCGGTATCATCATAAATACTGCATTAAAATATGCATACATTTCCATAAATTATTTTGAAGCCAAGTAATAAGACAAGGAGTTAGCCCACAAAATTACGAAAATCCATAGATTATGCAATAAAACACGATATAGTGGTCCGATTTTGATAAGTGATACTTTAATTGAAAGCTCTCGATATCATCATAAATACTGCATTAAAATATGCATACGTTTTCATAAATTATTTTGGAGCCAAGAAATTAGGCAAGGGGTTAGCCCACGAAATTGCGAAAATCCATAAATTATGCAATAAAACACGAAATAGTGGTCCGATTTTGATGAGTGAAACTTTAATTGAAAGCTCTCGGTATCATCATAAACACTGCATTGAAATATGCATACATTTTCATAAATTATTTTGGAGCCAAGAAATTAGGCAAGGGGCTAGCCCACAAAATTACGAAAATCCATAAATTATGCAATAAAACACGAAATAGTGGTCCGATTTTGATGAGTGAAACTTTAATTGAAAGCTCTCGGTATCATCATAAACACTGCATTGAAATATGCATACATTTTCATAAATTATTTTGAAGCCAAAATATCAGGTAAGGGGTTAGCCCACAAAATTACGAAAATCCGTAAATTATGCAATAAAACACGAAATAGTGGTCCGATTTTGATGAGTGAAACTTTAATTGAGAGCTCTCGGTATCATCATAAATAATGTTTCGAAATATGCGTACATTTTCTAAAATTATTTTGAAGCCAAGAAATAAGACAAGGGGTTAGCCCACAAAATTGCGAAAATCCATAAATTATGCAATAAAACACGAAATAGTGGTCCGAAATAAGACAAGGGGTTAGCCCACAAAATTGCGAAAATCCATAAATTATGCAATAAAACACGAAATAGTGGTCCGATTTTGATGAGTGATACTTTAATTGAAAGCTCTCGATATCAGCATAAATAATGTTATGAAATATGCGTACATTTTCTTAAATTATTTTGGAGCCAAAAAACCGGGCAAGGGGTTAGCTCACAAAATTGCGAAAAATCCATAAATTATGCAATAAAACACGAAATAGTGGTCCGATTTTGATGAGTGAAACTTTAATTGAAAGCTCTTGGTATCATCATAAATAATGTTTCGAAATATGCGTACATTTTCTTAAATTATTTTGGAGCCCAAAAATCAGGCAAGGGCTTAGCCCACAAAATTACGAAAATCCATAAATTATGCAATAAAATACGAAATAATGGTCCGATTTTGATGAGGGATACTTTTATTGAAAGCTCTCGATATCATCATAAACACTGCACTGAAATATGCATACATTTTCATAAATTATTTTGGAGCTCAAAAATCAGGCAAGGGGTTAGCCCACAAAATTGCGAAAATCCATGAATAATGCAATAAAACACGAAACAGGGGTCCGATTTTGATGAGTGATACTTTAATTGAAAGCTCTCGGTATCACCATAAAGACTGTATTGAAATATGCATAAATTTACATAAATTATTTTTGAGCCAAGAAATAAGGCAAAGGCCCACAATTTATACAATTTTCATTCATTTTTTTAAAGTGGTGGGATCCCTTTGCGATATTTAATGCTTAAAAATGGATTGGAAATGTATGAAAATTTAAAGTAGGATTCATACGGATATCGAAAAAATGCTGTTATTATTTTTGTTTATAAAATGTTTTGTTTGTAAAATGTTTGGAGCTTGATGTAACGTTTTTACTCATCGCAAACACTTCATCGGACGGTTGGCTAAGAAGTTCCTAGCACTAAGTTGTTCATGTGATCATATACATTAAGGTTTCCCTTTAACTGATTTTAATTTTCGTAATTAAAAAAAATTTGAAAATTTCAATGCAATCACTAATCTGGATCTGGTTGACTAAATCGGCATTACCTAACTATTTTCCCGCCCAAACCATTTTATCTCAGCCATTACATATTATAAACCAACATTATGCATTCGAAACGTCACACAACAGGTTATTATGTTATTTAAAGACAAATTTAAAAGTTGTATATTCGCGATTAACTTTTACATACGAGTACCATACACAATTTTATGCAACATCCAATTGAATCGAAAAAATGTCGAACCAATATGGGCAGCGGTAGTTTAAATGGCATCGAGCATAGATATAGGTATAATATCAAAATTAAATGAATTACAAGTTAATTACCCAACATCGATGCATTATTTCTAATTACCATCATCATATTCACAATAGTCTATACCACATCAAACACTATAAATTACTATTCTGCACACCAAAACTATCTATTTTACCCCGACCACTAAATAACTTTAACAAACAATTACATGAACAGCGCACACATTGAATTGAATTGAATTAAAAGTCATTACTCTACGTACATTCGATGGATTAACAACAAGTCGATGACTTAAACGACAATCGCGAAAATATTTAAAAATAAAAACAAAAATAAAAAGTTACGACACCAAAAGTGTTTATAGCATAGAAAAAGTGTGCGCGCGCAAATTAGTAAAGTGAAAATTTTTGTGTCGTCACATTGTCTTTGGATTTTATTATAATTTTTTTTTTTTTAATTGTACCTTTCGATTAAACACAAAACTAAAAAGTGAAACTTAAGTTTTCGTTTTGTGCATTGTGCATTTGTTTCGATTGCATTTATGTGAAAAAATTAAATAAAATTTTCCGGTAAAAATGAAATGTGATATCGTTGTAGAAATGTTAGTCGTTGTGTTTATCGTATTTGGTGTGACAAAATCAGCAATCGGTCAAGGTATTATAAATCAGGCACTGTATCTTGGTACGTCTGGTATGTTTAATACGACGCGCGACGATTGTATATGGAAACGGGGAAATGAACGCGACGAGTGTCCAGATGCCGACATAAACATTAACTTTTATAAAGCTGGCAATATTAAAGACGTGACAGTGGTAAGTTATCGTAAGATTTCTCTGGTCCGCATGTTTAAATGCAAGTCAGCGTTTTAACGTGCACTTAAGTCGATTAATTTAAAATTGAAAGTACACAAGCGACGAATTAGTATTCAATCAGTGTGTTCGACCCAATCTTAACATTTTTGCTTTGTTTTTGCATTTGATTTAAGCTTGATGTGAAACAAGGTGATTGGTTAAGAAATAGCGGATATGATCCGACCAAAGATAACGTTGTACTTATCCATGGATACGCAGGCGGTGATAATACGCTACCAATGACCGTGTTACGCGATGCCTATATCAAGCACGGTGATTATAATGTGTTTGTGGTCGATTGGGGTAATTTAAGTCGACCACCATGTTATATTGCGGCTGTGCACAATATTCGTCCGGTGTCAAAATGTGTGGCCGTTTATTTAGATTTCTTACGGAATTCAGGCATTCGTATCGATCGTACTACTTGTGTGGGCCATTCACTCGGCGCTCATATATGTGGCCTAATGTCGAACTATTTAAAATTCCGTATTGAACGTATTATTGGTTTGGATCCAGCTCGTCCACTTATTCGTCCGGGATCATCGAATCGATTGGATAGTGGTGATGCTAAATCGGTTCAAGTTATACATACAAATGCTGGATACTATGGTGAGGGTGGGAAAGTTGGACACGTTGATTTTTGTGTTAATGGCGGAAAACGACAACCGTACTGTTTAAATACGACAAGTAATATACACCCTGTACATTTATATGCGCTGAAATAAATATTAATTTTTTTTTATTAATAGATGTTAACCTGTGCAGTCATATATGGTCAATTTGCTATTTGGCTCAAAGCATATACGATACACAATTAAATGCTGAGCCGTGTACACGAAGATGTCCACCCGGACTAATGAAACGCAGCGGACGCCGTGATCCGTTTAGTATACAAAATTATATTGGAAATGCCATTCCCATGGGACAGAAAACACCAATGAATGCATTTGGTTCGTACTGTTTAAAAGATAATCAACCGCCGTTTTGTCTATCGGCGGATTCGAATGGAATTGGCGATGTGAGATGCTGTTTAGATGCATTGGACTGATAGTTTATATATTTATGCTTAGTTAGTGTAAAATTATAAAATAAAATGTTGTTTAGTTGAATAAAAAAAAAAAAAAAAAAAATTAAGACAGTTTGAGTTTGCATAAAATGTTTAACAACCACGTACAATAGTTGAGGAAATAAAAATCATCTGCTAGTATCATGACAGTCATTGATACTCCACTATCATTGGTATCAGTGAGGAAACGGGCTCTCTTACAGTGATATATTTAAAAATCCTGAACTATAGATTCTATAGAAGTAAACTTACCCATTAACACTTTCAAAACACGTGGTAACACCAAAACTAAATGAAATAACCGTTAAATTGACAAAATACGTCATTACGCAATTCGCTGGATTTTCAGCAGAAAGGATGTATCCATTTTTTTAAATAAAATTTCTGAAGTACGGTTCCCTGTAAATCTAAGACTACCCAAAAATCCTGTCCAAAGGTTTTGCGTCGTTGTGAGTCTTACGGATATTCACCTGAGGGTATAGTGGCTTGTCCCAATCGATATTGGCACTCCAAAGGCTTTGTATAAGAAAATTTTTAAAGTTATGACCACTGTGGCGACGTAATGGATCAAAGAGGCGATATGTTTCGGAAAATATGTTTTCTCTTGAATGCTTGTTAGAAATGTGAAGCTATCATATATGGGGTTCCATTTTATTCTCAATAACTCAATAGCCAGGTCCATAGGTTGGTTGGCAAGCTATTGATCTCATTCTCCTGCTACTTTGCCAAGGGCCTATAATCCGCTAATAACTTTGTTGACAGTATCTCCGTTAGACGTGTTATGCTGAACGAGGACGAATAATTGTTATCCATGAAAGTGCATACTAACGAGTTAATTATAAATTTATTTGCGATCATTTTTCTCTTTTAGATTGCTTAAAGCTCCCAAGCAAGACTCTTTAAGCGTATTCAATTATAAAACACGGACACGACAGCATCATAAATTTTTTCAAATGTACTGTTCTCGTCTGGGCTTACTTCAAAAATGCGAAATTCCAAATCAGCGAACTCTTCCATTAACTTGTAAAGTTTGTCATCGTAGTTGCATTACAGGCCAAAGTTGCCTCTGCGATCTTTTACATAAGATCTTTCAGACCATATTTTTTACAAATTGGTGATCGTTGTAGGTTGTCAGCTCAATGAACAATTTTACACACAATTGGTCACAATTTTTATTCATATTTTCATATTTTTTCTATAACATGACACTGTTTGGTGCGGATTTTGAGCTGGAACATTATCGGACCACTTTTCTTTGAAAATGCGGCTGGATGGACAGTAACAGTTAATGGTGCTCGATACCAATACACACAAACCAACAGTTTAATTCATTTCAGCCACATTTATGCAATACGATGCCAGCAAAACTGTGGAGGCCATTTATCCGATATCGTATTTTATACATAACCTTATACTTTCTATCAAAATTACTTCTTGCGTGAATTTTTGGTCATCCTTTATATATTTCAGCTTACCAATGTTTACAAAGCATTGTTTTTATCTCGGAATTTTACCGCATTAAAAGAGTTTACATCATCATGTCTCAATGCTTTTGCTAAAAGGAGTTTAATAAGGGGGTTTCCCACCATCGGTTATCTTCGCAATTAAAACATAAGGTAAGTTTTCCGGTGATCTTTGATACGTAAACTGCTATCGAAGCTTTGCGACTAATTTATGATATTAGCTGTTCCTTGTAGAAATAGCCCTAGTCCATAAAACCTTCAGATTTCATTAAGTTAGTTCACCATCCAGTTCAAGATCACACGCAATAATTTTTCACTGACTAAATTCAATTATCCGTAACGTCAAAGAAACTTAAATAAAAAAAAATTCTTTATGATCGCAGTAAACCGTTTTCATATTTCAAATATTTTATCTTCGTAATTTCCATTACATAATTCGCACTCGATTATTTATGTCAATCATTCGACTAATGAAAAAATTGGCTGCATACAGCACACACAAAATCATGTAACCTGCAATAATTTCAGAAAATAATATCGCAATAATTAATTCACTACACTTTTATGCACTTTTACGACGACCATAATAAATTAGAAAGCAGTGCATCAATATTACTGATAACACTGCATAATTGCATTTTTATAATATTGAAGCGCAATTTCAAAATTTGTATAATATGTACACACATTTTAATTGACCATGATAGTGACATTCGTAAAAATATTCATTTTTGTACGACGCTAATGATCGAACAATACTTTATGATTATGTCACATACAAAATATTAATAAAACCGTTAGGTCACGTGCCTCGTTTACTACCAAATTGTCTCGCGCTTTACAAAAATAAACAAATTTGCACCTACAATACAGTTGTCAATACATTATACGTTTACTGATGAATAAATTTTTTTAAGGTTATGGAAATTGATATTTTTGGTAGCAAACAATATTATGGTCTCAAATGAAATATGTATTTATCTTTTTTATAATTACAATAAATAAATGTGTGTCAAACTTCCTGCCTATACGGCTTATGATCATGATGGTCAGTCATCATATTCTCGTTGTTGATTCACAATATTTTTTGGATTGCGAAAATTCGTTATATAACCGCGTCGATGGACAGCATGATGTACAATTAAATCGCATGCTAGTTTCCTGAATGAGTATTATGCTTGATGGATAGATAGCAATGGAATTAACATAATATGGAGGTGGTATGCTGCAATGACAGAATTTCGATATAACATGACAATTGATTACTGTATGATGCGGAATTTTATTTTGCTGTTATGCAGGTTAGGATTTGTTAGTTGAGGTGTTAGTAATACTGCTTGAATTATACACTAGGAGATAACATTGCATTCACATAAATTGTCTATATTGCGTTACTGTTTCTTGTGTCAAATTGGCGTTCGATGAGTTCGCATTTGGGTATTATAGAACGACATTCTCGCAAAAATACGGAAAGTATGTTAGAAAGTGAAGGAGCATACAACAAGATTAGCCTGAAGAAGTATATTAAGCAGTATTAAAGGCAGAACCAAGGGACTTTGTGTATAGACAAATCTAAGGCAGCCTGGCAGACCACTCAGTAGATACAATAAATCCCGAATTCGCTGAATTCCTTAAATTTTCAATTACGAATCGATAATCTGTCCCAAAGACGGAAATTAGAGGACATGTTGCTGTAGAATATACATCGAAAATGCATTGTGGTCAAACTAAAAACAAAACTACTGCATCTCAAAGCTTAATGTGCCAAGAAAAAGGTCATTGGCTATTTCATTGTGGTACGATTCAGGCAATGAGCACAATGGATATAAAATAATTTTCAAGAAGCACTAATAACTGCTTCAACTGCATAAGAAATAGTTATCCCATGTTCAAATGCATCTTCCAATATCGGAGCCAAAATTAGCTCTCGGTATCACCATAAATACTGTATTGAAATATGCATACATTTTCATAAATTATTTTGGAGCCAAATAATTAGGCAAGAGGTTAGCCAACGAAAATAGTGGCCCCATTGTGGAAACTGATACCTTTATCTAGTGCTCTAGGCCTCAGCATTAACAATGCAATTAAATATTTAAACATTTTCACAATTTTTTTTATTACAGAATAATCTGGCAAGTAAAATTACAGAAAAATTAATCTTACTCTGAGCAGCGTGTAACTGAGGACCTTACGGTTTACGAACGATCATACATCGCTCTGATCCATCATCTACTGAACTTATAAATAATAATGTATTCGGCCATCAGTCGAACTAAAAGATTGTGGTTTGATTTTTAGCTAAATTTTAGGTTTGTTACTATGCTACCAAAAATTATAGTTATGAGGTTTCTGTCTCGGATATATAGATGGAGCCAACGAAAATCTTTTACGATTTTCGTTTAATTTCACCATGATTATTTAATTTCTATCGTGTATTGTCACCATGATAACATTTGATATAAGCAGTAAAATATTTTTCTACATTCGTGTCCATTTTCTTAGCTTTCATTTAATGTTGCTCCTTCAATTTTGTTTCTTGATTCCCACTGCATCTTTATGCATAAATCATTTTCGTTTTGTATGGCAAAAATATGGCTCGAATATTTTAAAACTAAAGTTTACTACTATTTCGGCACAATAAGAAGCACTCAGTCTCATGTAGTTGTGCTGCATATCAATGGGAATGACCTGAGTCTTACAAACAACAGACTACATGTTTTCTTCGATAACCCCATTCATAAAACCAATTTATATACATCCATGTACTAGATTTTCAATTAAATCAATTTAACTATCTCCAAATTTTTTTTAAATTATTCATTTTTTCTAATAACCGTCCCAAGCTATTCAAAAATAAGTAACGAATGTATAATGTTAGACCTAATTGCATAAAACCGGTAATTCATTTTTGTTCTACCGTAAAAAAATAATGTTTTTGTTAACCCACATTTAGGCAAATTGTAAATTTTACAATTTTTAAATCACTCACTAATAAAATCCAACAATAACATACGAACGTATAATGTTAGACCAAACTGCATATAACCGGTAGTTTATTTTTGTAAACCGATAGCCAAAATTTTTAGCTAGCCAACATTAAGGCGAATTATAAATTTTAGTATAGACACACCAAAGGGTGATTGCGCAAAACTAAAAGCAATATACAAATAGTTTATAATTTACACACCACACGCAAACATCTAGTTTAAAACTTAGCTTTAGCCTTTTTATATTTCTTCCTTAATATTACAATAACTTAAATTAGTATCATTAGTATCACTATTTGATTTACCACCGCGGCTAACAAGCATCGCAAAAATTTTATCTGCAATCAGTTCGTGGAATTTTTGTCGATTCTTTTCGATTTCAAGCCGCTCCTGATTTATGGCCAAATTCGCTTTTTTATGTTTTGTGATCTTATAGAACAGCGTTCCAGACCGAAGTGTTTGTGTTTGTGGTGGTTGTTCCTCGCCGGCATCGTCTTGCAAATTATTAGCGGCCGAATTCGGCAGTGTTTTGTTCGTTTCATGGTCCGAACCAACGTTTGGCGTAATGGGGATTTGTTTTATTGTTGTGCCTGGTGGTAACATTAAAGTTGACCGTAATATTGGTGTATTCGAATCGTTTATTAACGACGATGTGACGATTTGTTGTGTTTTTGCGCCAATGTTTGGAGTTGACCGGAGATTTTGTTGTGATGGTAGGGTTTGTGGTCCTGCATTGACGAACACAAATTTTATCGGTTTAATAACTGACTTCGGTAGGTTTGGCTGATTGTAAAATTTCCTAAAATTAAATAAAACTTTTAGAGTTCGTTAACCGTTTTTTTTAAACGTTCAATGAAGACTTACATTTCCTCTTTTACGATCAATGGACGGATGATTATTTGATTCGGCTCGGGTTGTGAATTTTCATCTTCATATCTAGAACAAAACAAATTTATCGAACTTTTATGCTGGCTATACAGATTATATCAACTTACGTATTGGTATCGGTTGCATTGCGTCGATGGCAAATTCGCTTGCCTAAATAATTTGGCTGATCCGATCTTAAACGTTTTGCCGGTGGCAATCGTTCGGTTGGTACCGCTTTTGGTTTTAATTTTTTACACTTTGGCGTTATCGAAAGTAATTCATGTTGTAAATTTCGTTCGTAGCAATCAGCAAGAAAATGTTCACTGCATATTTTTGCATGGGTCGTATTACAATCGTATTTTCGGCCACACTGTCTCAACCACAATTTGCACAAACGTTTATCTTTCGGAAAACGATGATAATTAATTTTTGTATTATTCGTGGCCGTGCCATTGTTCCGACGTAATTTTTTATTATTATTACTGCGACAACCAAGGACAGAACATCCCGTCATTTTGAAAATTTTAATGATTTTGTCTAAATTTGACGTCATGTCGAGCATGCGCGAAATGCCCACCCTTCAAAAATAAAACTAAATTTTTCTCTCGATTTCCCCTTCGTGTCTACAAAATACGAGATTTTATTGATCGGTAATCAACTCTCATCGATTCTGCGCAGGTCCGAAAACTTTCTTCTTGTTTTTTATTTATCTCGTTGCTCAATCAATAATTCGAGAATAATTTTACCATTAAATGGACATCTCTTCACTGGACCTTGTGTGCAACAATTTGTTGCTGGACCAGGCTAGTGCGCATGTTGCTATTTTTATGTGTGCCTGAATCTATGAACAATGAATCTCAGTTCTTTGAACAAAAAAAAAAAAAAAAGAAAGTCGATTCCTAGAAAGTTGTCTGCACAAAATCAGTTCCATTTTATTTATTATGCTAAAAAAATGTATTCTCAATCAACTTTAGTCTCCTGCTTTGGATTCAAAATTGATTTTTTGTTTGTGACGTCATCATTATTACCGTTATTTGAGTTATTAAAATGTGGCTGTGTATGTGGCCGCATGACACCAAACTGTTTGGCCATCGATTTCTCAAATTCAAAACGCTCCTTTTCCAATTTCAAACGTTGACGATTTACATCCAAATTTTGATTACCAATCTCGACGATTTTATGCAGCAAGTTTCGAAATCTTTGATCCCGTCTGTACGATTTCTTATTGCGTGTCGTTGGTTTAATTTTAATTTCGATATTATCCTTGGTATCACATTTGTCTGTCGCCTGCGGCAATGCAGATACCTTTATTTCGTCGGTGGCTTTCCTAAAAAAGGACGGATTAATATATCGTAAATAAAATACACACCATGGGAACTTACTGTATTTCATTCGAATTGTTCGTGACCGTTACGCAAGATGCATCACATTTCACAATATTTTTCGTAAATTTATCATCGGGTAAATTTAACGATGGTACTGCGCATCGTTTCAAAGATGTAACAGTTTTGCCGCTAAAAGTGTATTTTTCAAGAAAATCGGACGACTTAAAATGACGACTACAAATTTGTGCGTCTGCCGTAATATGTTTTGAACACTGGCATCGTTTTATCCATTCTTGACACAGGACCATGTCACGGGGAAATCGATAATAACTGTAGCCTGATGTCAAGTGATTTTTCGTTTGGTGTTGATTACTGCGACAATTTTGTACCGAACAAGTTGCCATTTTAATGATCTACACAGTTCGAATGCAAATTGTAGACTTACAATTGTAACGATCATAAAATTTTTGTAACTGAAACAGTTATAGAAATACATCGATCAAGATTCAAACAGTCTTTTGTTAGTACATTGTACATTTCGCTGATATATATAGTCTGTCCGTATTTATTTCATGTGATTTACGTTTTAGATACTAACATTTGTGGAGAATGGCTGCTTTTCTAAAAACACAGAATATTATTCAGGAATTTAACCGTTATAAATATTCACTGTTTGTCACAATCCATCGTGATAGCTTATTGTTTGCTTTGCAATGCCTAGGATTACAAATATCTGAGTTTGTGTAAAAAGACAGTAATGCAGCCACAATGTTGGGTCAAAGTTGAGAACAAGCTATCAGGAATTTTTGCAATTAGCTCTGGTGCACGGCAAGGAGATGCTCTGTTCCCGATACTCTTGATAGAATTTATCTTTCGTACCATCAATCCAACCAGTTTCTGGCATAGGCAGATTATATCTGTGTTATTGGATTGAATGGCAACGGTGTCAGAAAAATACTGGATCCATTTGTACGATTCTCAGCTTCCATTGGTTTTAAAATCAATGAGTCAAAATCAATAAGCAGATGGTGCAATAATCTCAGAGAGAAGAACGGCCATTTGTCAGGTATAGAGGGCGCTGCCGGTGACGATGGCTCTTTAGGGTTATAGAGAACGATTTGTCTTCTTCGGGTTGTCTGGAACAATACGAAGAACAAGCTCGGCTTCGAATTCTAGGGAGTCAGACTGTTGACTCGGTACGGGCCAGTAATAGCCTACGTAGAAGCTGTTTTATTGTTATTATCCTCAGCGAAAAACTTCATCAATGATTAAATTTTTCAGATGAAATCCCCTGGTAGTCATCTACAATTTCCTCTGCCAGAGGGGTCTTCTATCCAGTAGTATGTAAGACAGTAATTTGTATGCCACTTTCCAATCATCAGACATAACCTCGCTTTGCCATACTAATCGAATAAGGTCGAAAAATAGTATCTGTATGACAAGTGCGAATTGCCCTTAGGATGGGTCATCTATTCACATATCCGCAGTCTGTATTTGACAACTTTCAAATACAGCATTTAATACTTGTTGAACATAAAGTAAATCAAAGAAAGGCCCCTTCCAATAGGGTCAATCACCGCATCGATGTGAGGTTTTCATCCTGGTCCCGAATAGCAATAGACGACTTGTACGAAAACTGCCATCTTAACTTTGCAGTGACTAACTAATGATTACTACCTATACAAGTTTGGCAGCCGACCGATAATATCTCACACCGTGGATGACCGTGGATGAGGCGTTAGGCACTCGGTCAATTTGACTTCAAGACGTGTTACGGCGGTGTGTTTATGACTTATGCTTCCAACTGAATATTTTTATGAGCAAAAGAATGTGCTAGCCACAATAAGGTTGTGCGCGATCGCAAAGTACATCATTCTTTCCATATTATCTGTTGAAACCCAAAACAGCCTTTTTCGCCTGAGGCCCAAGAAGAAAACCAACATCAAGATTGCCGGTCATCTTCACATTAAAGCAACGTATAGTCTTGGAACAGATCTCTATTTTTGACCCATCGAATTTCTTGGAAAGCAACGAGTTCTAAGCTTCGTGATAATCTGTTGAAAGTGTTTCATAATTTAGTTAGGTAATATGATGATGGGTGATTTTAACAAGGTTGTTCTGCAAAGATCTTGTCTCCAATTTTGGAAAACTGCTTGCTGAATTCGACCTAAAGCACATCAAAAGTGATGTTCCAGCTCATTTTTCTTATGGATAAACTTATTCGGCTCCTTCATGCATTGAACTTTACCAATCGGCCCGATAACCTTGTGTATTTCTCTCAGATTGATCTGCCTGGGGTGTCCAGGCATGATCTTATATATTTCTCATATAAACGACTACAGATAACATGACCACGGATGTTAGCCAGCTCAAACAAAAAAAAAATATTACTCTAGATGGTACTCTAGTCAGTCGACAAGAAAATCCATCCTCTTAGGGGACTGCCTCTATGGTTTCTGGGGAAAGCCAAACATTGCATAACAAAAGTGAAATCAGCGGAAATTTTATATTGCCAGCAGCTGGATCTGAAAAATAAAATACGAAATCGATTACCTACTTAACAAAGAGTATAAGGTAACAGTGCCAAACAATGACGTCTGGAAAATTAATACCCTGAAGTTATCGAAACTCATCAATGAGGTTGGATGTTGAACAGTAACACTGATTTCCATATGAGAAGAAATAGAATCGACCTTTAACAGTTAAGGCAAGAAGTCTACATCACACGCGTTGCACCAAACGAATAATAGAAATTTACAAAATAAAGGTCCTAAAACACTATACAGATGCAGTAAATATTGGTAAAAAGAGAAAATGAAGGAAAATACAGGGGAATCCAAACCTTACCACAACGCAAAAAAAGTTAGAGATGTCGGGATCCGGAATCTCATTCGCGAATTAATGGAGAAATAAATCAATCTTCAGGTGCCAATACGAAGTTATCTACAGTTGGATGATGAATTGGAACCACTTAATGAAATAATACATTATGTTAAAAGTTAGATAGTTAGTAAGGCAAAAACTATGGGCACCTAAAACATGATAAACCAACCGAACTCCGGAAACAATACAGTGATAAAGAGATCAACAGCTACAAACCCCATTGAATTCACCAGCAGAGTAAAGCACTAAAACGACTATACTCATTTGGGTTGTCAAATAACTTTGTTGCAAGGTTTAAGTCTTATTTATGCGACGGCATCCAATACATTGAAATTGGAAACAGCAGGTCTACATCAATTTAAGCTACGTCGGGTTTTGCACTATAGGTTCCATGTTAGCCCTTAGATTTTTATAATTTTTTATCGACGAGATGTTAAAGTCATAACTGACGTTATAAAATATACAGAACCTAAGCCGAAAATCAGTGTGAGTAAAATCATCTTTACCTGAACGACGTAAATAGTAAGACTTTATTATTCCACCGCTACAGTGTGACGGGAGATATTTACAATTTGGAGACAATCAAAACGTGGGTCCCACGTTTTGGCCATCGAGTTTCTTGGAGAGCAACGAGTTCCAAGCGATACTCTTTCATGCTGATATGTGCCATCACACGCGCCTGGTTTCTCGACAGCACGCTCCACGTCCCAAACCTAAATTGGGGTCGATTTAAATTTTGGCGGTATCCATATGTTATTTTGTTTAACTTCTTAACAATAAAGTTTTTTAAGGATGCGGGTAGTCAGCCCAGCGATCCGCCCTTTGTTTATTCGCCTCCTACGTCTAGCCAAGGAGGCTGTGGTGGAATTCTAAGGATAACATGCTCGTTTATAAGTCTTTTAGGAGGCATCGGAATGCCCCCACCCACAGGGATTCATGCGGGAATATGAAACTCTTAATTATATTAGAAAAGTTCGACATGTGGAACCTGAAAATAATTTTTTGACGCATCATTATGTAATGAAACCGAAATCATCGACAACTTTAAGCTGAGAGCCGTGTTTGGCGATTCAGAAAAATTGTGAAGCGGTTACTCTATAATAACCTATAGTCTTAGAATTTTAACTGGGATGAAAGCCTCCTAATGGCATACCATATATATTGGGCAAATTTCCTTAAGAAACTTCCAAAATTAAGCAAGTAAACCATTCCATGACAAAACCCCCAAAATTCAGTTGTACGGTTTCGCTGATGCTATAGTGAAAAGCCTTTCGGTGCCGCTATACATGTAAGTTTCTTTGGTTTGGAAGGTGGGTTGTTCCTTTAAAGCACAGATGCATGTAGCCGATATAACAATCAATCAGAACAGTTAAATTGGTGAGATTCCATTGAATGATTTGTAAGCAATATAAACGGATACCGGTCAAGCCAACGGTAATTGCTTTTTACTCAGATTCACAACGACACAGCAAGTAACCCTCGGATTACGACGTGACGTCGCGTGGACGTGTTTAATCGCCAACGTGACAACCCCAATCATCGACGCAGTTTTTACTACATATTTCGGATTGATCCACTCACCGGCTTAAATTCAAGTTGTATGCACATCGTGGTGAAAAACTTCGAAAAATAAATAAATCTCGAAATTGCCACTATCGAAATTTTTACCGTTGTTGTAAAACAAATTATTACAACAGGACAGCCCATATGCGCTAGACCTCGACGATTAGACCCCGAGAAACTTGAGGAAGATCGAAAAAAATTTGAATATTTGATAGAGGCCGAAATTTGTCGAAGTAATGTGTCCAACGACTGAAACAACAATCCCTTGAACATTGCGTGATATCTAGAGGACTTTCATCGCTGCCTGAAACGCAAGTCAAATTATTGAAGATGATTTCTGGCAACAAGAAGAATGACCGAACATTACTGACATGGAGGCGAGAGATGCATTTCATAAGTGCAAACTAGATTTAGTGGACGCCGTTTTGCTCGCTCATCCGACATCGCTACTGACGTGGCACTTCATCAAGCGTCGTCGACAACGCATTATAGTCGCTTTATTGTTTCTAAAAAAAAAAATCGATAAGGCGGCACTTCGCGGGAATACGTATGATCGTGGGCTCACAGCAATGTATTTGGCCGTCCAACATTTCAAGTTCATGCTGCAAGGAAAAATTTGCCAAAGGCAGCAAGTATTCGTCACACTAAAGGATCTGAAAATGTAACTGCAGATCTCTTGGCACGTATCGAAAGCATCCATATTCAAACGCCGAAATTAAAATTCGATTAATATTAAAACATTTTACTATTCCAGGCAGTTCAATCGATTGTTTTGCGACTACTCATCGAGTAACATTCGCCCGTTTGTCACAAAAGAATTCCGAGACCACTTCATTCAGGCAATACACGACATCTCGAATCCTGGAACACGTGCCCCATAGCTAAATTAATGACAAAACGATTTGTTTGGCCTGGCGTTCAATCCGATGTTGCAAAATATGCGATGCGAGTGAACGATTCGCTTACATAAATATGGATTTCGTCAGACCATTCCTTTTGAGCCTTCGATCAACGTACAAAGATGACTTGATGCATCACCGGCCGAGCTTGTTTTTGGTACAACGCATAGCATTCCAGGCGAATTTTTCGACGAGCAGCCGTATTTCTTCGAGACGATTCAATCCGCCCAAGCTTAACACATCCTTACAACGGAGTCTTCAAAGTACTAGAGCGAACACCCAAATATTCCGGTTGCGACTATTAAAAATCAAAGCAACAAATATAGTATCGACGACACCAGTATACACATCAAACGAACCGGCTACTTCTACGACCGTACCAACATCGACGAAAGACACACGATGCGGTCGACAGGTACAATTCCCGGATAAGTATCTGTAAACACCGACTTTCGTCTAAGCGGAGGGTACTGTAGCCGATATATCAGAACAGTTAAACCTGTGCAAAAGGTCTAGAACATTTTACACTTTAAGCTTAAAATATGTTGTTACTGGACGGATTCTATAATAACTCCTCACTGGATTAGGTCGTCATTCTCTTAATCGACAACCTACGTGACACATCGTATGTTGAAACAAGATCCGATCCCGATAAATGGCTGTAAATAGAGTCAAAATTTAACCCATGTGATTTTTAACAACTTAATATAAAATCAATTGAAATCATCGATCTAACACAACCATCTTATAACGTTAGCTTAGACTATGCAGGACCGTTGCTCATCCATTATCCCATACATGGAAAAATTTCAACCAACTCAGAGTTGCAAGTTCTATATAAGATGCTTCATGATACAGTGTTTCACCAGCAGCTCAATTCATAAACTGCCGAATATCGTATTACTTGGAAATGTTCATCAACTTGATCGTTACATTTCGGTGGTATTTATGAAGCTGCTGTGTAATCGACAAAATATCATATACGTCGAACGATGGGAAGAAACTCTCACTTAACGTATGGGGACTCAACACACTAATGAAATTGACCCGTAGGTTAGAGGCGTTGAACTTAGAATCCACAAAAAGCTGCTGCTATATCGGCTTCTGCTAAATTCTTAAAGCCGATTTAGACCTAATACGGTATCCATTTTTGGCGATGTACTAAGCAAATGCGAAAATAATAGCGACGTCACGAATTTACTTGGTGCTAGATGGGCACCGTCTAAGTTGTAATAAATAAATAATTTAAAAATAAACGAATTAACTTTTAACATATCTGCGTTATCTTCAATTGAATGGAACTTATATACTTCTTGCCATAGTTAGCAGCCACTGTACAAAATGTGTACGAATCACAACGGGGTAAATGTCAAATTCACTCCTATTTCATTTCTCCTTAGTCAACACAAAATATGAGCATACATCTAAAATTCTAAAAAAAAAAAAAATGAAATTAAAACACGGCCGATGCCATTATTTAGTTACACAAAAACATATTTCTTATTTTTAAATTCCAAAAATATAAAAGAAAAAGTAGTTTGCGTTCCAATTCAAATTATTCAATACATATATAATAATAATAGTAAATAAATAAATACGATAATCTATAATATAGTTCAATTTAAATCACAAAAAAAATAACTTAGATAAATTATAATTCACTCAATCGTCTTCAATCTCTTTTTTTGGGCTCAACGAGAATATGCCAATATTTGTCGCGTCACCACCGCCACCTACTCCACCCTCACTACAAACACCGTTCATCGAAGTACTACTACCATCGTTCGGATTACTATTATTATTTTTACTGTTGTTACTATTAAACTGCATGTTTGGTAAAATCGATAAAAATTTTTCGGCCATCGATTTTTCAAACTCAAACCGTTGTTTCTCCATTTCCAAACGTTGACGATTTATTTCTAAATTTTGCTGTTCAACTTGAGCGATTTGATGCAGTAACGTTCGGAACCCGGGTAGATTACATTTTGTTGCTTTCCAACTTGGTAATGGTTTTCGTACACCATCGGCCGGTATTCTGATGCGAGCTTGTTGCTGTTGTTGCACTGGTGTAATAGGTTTAATAGTGGCTTGTGTTGTAATAACCTGGGTCGGCGTTGACGACGTTGTTGTAATGGCATTCGTATGTATCGCCGCTTGCGCTTGAAGTATACTTTGCGTTTGTATATTATTATTATCCTTGACCTGATTCATATTTTGAGGTACTCGATTGACTAGTAAAAGTTTCATTGGCATACCCGAATTTGATGTGACCGTGCCACTTGTGATGGGCATCGTCATATTCGACATTTGGGTTTGTATTGTGCCACCTTGATTTGGTGCTTTTGCGTACACAAATTGTTGCGGTTTAAATGTTAGATTTGTGGTGGTTTGCTGCGATTGTGGCTTAAGTAAAATATTGGTTGGGACTAGAGATATTTTTCCGGCGGTTGCATTAGTTGTGGTCGGCGTGCTCATCACATACTGTGCTTGTGTAAATTTAAGCGTTGTCTGAGGTTGTGATGTTATTGTTATTTTATTAGTTGTGGCTGTCGGTGCCGTACTTACCGACGCTATTTTAATTTTAAATTGTGGTTCGGCTGGCTTCCTAAAAGTATACAAAAAAAAAATATCGTTTAATCAAAATGACAGTTTAAAAAATTTCGGACACTTACGGCGTTTCATCCGAAATTTCAGTAATCGTAAAAGTCGATGTGCCATATTTAACAACATCTTTGGAATCGGTTTGGACGCCACGTTCGGGTAAATTTAGTATTGGTATCGCGTTCCGTTTCAATGTCATTAGAGTTTGTCCGCTAATACATTTTAATTCACGAAAATCGGTCGATTTAAAATGTCGATTACAAACTCGCGCATATTTCGTATTAATTTTAGAGCAGATACATCGTTTTATCCATTCGCGGCATATTTTTGCGTCACGCGGGAACCGAAAAAAACTATACTTGCATCTGTTGTTCTCTTTCATGCGCTGATTGCTGCGACAACCTCGAACCGAACAGATTACCATTTTTTAATGGCAACAATTTTTAAATTAACTCTAATTATATAATGCGATTTAGATGTGAACACTCGTTTCTAGGCGAATTAAAATTGCAGACTAAAACTACACCAAACGAACTTTATTTTTTTTGTGTGTACCAAAATGAGACATGCGCATCGAAATAATCGGAAAACACCACATTGCAGTGGTATCGATCGAGACGAGTTTAAAAAAAAAGTATTAGTACATTCAACGTTACAATGGTAAACGTCTAGCGGATTTAGTCGGAAAATACAAAAAACCACTGTGTATGTTATTTAATAATAGTCGGTGACATATGCGCATGTCACGATATATATTTTGATTCGAAATATTACAAAAAAATAGTGCGCACAGCCACCCTCCTTTTAATTATAAAGTAATTTTGTGCCAGGATTTTATACACATAAAAGGACTGTACAGTGCGTCGAAAATGTAATGCGCGTGTACTTGATATGCGATATTGTATAGGGAGAATAATAAACGCTTGCGCATTGTTTAAATGTCATAATAATGTTATACAGTGGAGTGTTATAGTATTCGGATGTTTGAGAATTTATTTTTGGATCCGATGCTGTGCCAACCCGTTCGGTATTGATCACTCGGCTACGAAAATAGCAAACCCGGAACGTTCTGATGGGGTCCAGAACGGTCATCGACGCCAGAATAGCGATTGGATGTAATATGAAAATGATAATGTCAGTTTTCGTACAAGAAGGGCTGTTTGACAACTGACCAAGCAGTTAAAAGGCTTTCGGTGATCTCAACGCTGTGACTAATTGTGAGTAAAATCGTTCGTTGGGCTGACCACCTACAACGATCAACAATGGTAAAACTATGGTCTGAAAATCTTAAAAAAGATCTCATTATAGAGTCAACTTTGGCCTGTTGATTTTTTTTGTTGCAGTCAACCGTGCTTTCTATACCACTGCTAAAATCTAACCTATTTGCAAACACCAACAAGCTCAAGTTGTACAAAGTGCTGATCAGACCAATACGAAGTCAAGAGAAGGGTTATTCGCATGAAATATAGTCTCAAACACGACGATGACGACACTTACCGAGATCTTTTCAACCACGAGATCAGGAATTGGCTAAAAATTCCTGATGTCATTCATAAAATAAGAGGACAGCGAATGTGCTGGCCTTGTGTTTCGCAACAAAATTCGGAGGTGGTCAAAATAAAGAGGTGGTCACTTCTGGAAGTTACGCTGTTTTTGGAAATACCTCTATCTAAAATATTTGCGTTTATATAAACTAGAAATAATGCCAAGGCTCAGTGAATTTTAAAAGTGATGGCCACCAAAAATTTATCGCTACCTTTATCTCGAACCATACGAAAATATAGATCGGACTCGAGTACGATGGTTATTATTTTAAAGAAAAAACTGAATGTACGACTACATTCGAGACACACTGTACATGCATAATTTTTTTGTCATGTGCGTTTTGCCATCCAAACGAAATATTAAATATAATCGAAGGGGAAGAGAGGTAAAAATATAAAGGAAACATAAAAATTAAAAATGTTACCTTAATTCTGGCGATATTCCTATATCCGGATCGTCTACATCGATTGGCTCCTCTTTCGGAATGATAAGCGGCTCTTCAGTTTTTATATCCGTTGACGAGTTCGTTATCTTTTTTTTAACAACCTCGATTTTCTTGTTTTGTTTACTGTCCGCACTCGATTCATCCGTTGTTACTTCCGGATCATATTCCTGGTCATCTTCATCCATATCCGCTTCATCGTCACCAAACTCATCATCATCGTCGTCCGTATCACCTTCGTCAATGAAATCTTTTAAAAATGCCAAACTATCCGTAGTTATATGCGCCTTTTCATTATTCGCCTTTTCCAATTCCTGTTTAAATTGAATTTCATGTTGACGCACCCTTTCTTGAGCCGCATCCCGTCCAAATATTGGCCGACTTAAAATCTCTTCCATACTATCGTAATGTTTCCATCCCGTTTCGGTTAAAACGCCCATGTCCAAATCTTTTTTTATCCGATTGTAAATACATTTTAAATTTTTGAGTCGTGTATTAATCTCTTCGGGCGACCGATAGTAGCCATGTTCACGCATGGTTTGGGCTAATTTTTCGATAACCGGCGATTTTTTATGTGTCGTTATGAGAGTTTTTTGTACTTTTGGATCGCCCCATAACGATATAAGTAGTTTTGTTTCTTCCGTGTCAAAATTTGGATTGCGGGCATGGGGTTTACGGCCGTTGACATGCGATAATCCAAGCACTTTATTACGTGAATACCAATAATCGGATTTACGTGCACCCGGATTCGGCATTTTGGTTTGATGTTTTTTCGTTTTTTTTTTTCAAAATATTGTTAATGAGTAACGAACGTATATTGCACCAAATTTATTTTTAAAATAAATCAAATCGGCGCATATCACACAACACAACAAATAAAAACACAGAGAGAGACACACAAACGCGCGCACACACCACCGAATAATGTTTTCACTTTAGAATTTTTATTTTATTTTGATTTTCATATAACTGAGTCAAAATTTTCACTCATTTGTTTTTCTCCTATTTTCATTCTATTATTTTTGTTGTTGCTGATTTTTTTTTTTTAATTTTTTTTTCGTTTTGTTTTTTACGTAATAAATTTTCTTCGCTTAAAATAAGCAAAGTCAACTTTGATATGTTCACGCAAAATTTTATTTTTTTGTACACACACAATCACACACATTTATTAAGTATTCATTTGTTACTAAGTATGTTAGTACACTTACGTATTTAAATATGAAACACTAGTATATAGTTTTTATAGCTATTAATATGTTTAGAATTAAATTAAATTACATTTTTTTGGCTATATACTTAAATCTATTCCGCTTAACTACTAATACAACTACTACTATACAAATGTTTTGTAGGTATTTCTTTTTCTCTCTTTTTTTTTTTTTGTAATATTTAAGTAGACATGCGCCAAGTTTTAAAATAAAAATGAGACTTGGTTCGTTGTTGTTGTTGTATGTAGTATACACAGATTTCGGTTTTTTTAAGTGTTGCATTTATATGAAAATCAAATGAGGGGAAAACTAAGAAGAAAATTTATATACGATTTTTTATTTGGCTTACATCAAGCTAAAATTAATCAATAATCAACTGAATATTGTAGTTTCCCCTCAAAACCCCGATTGATGAAATATAAACATAACATGTACTCACATGTACATATATTGGGATTAGGGTTGTATAAAATAAAAAAAATTAAATGTCAAAGAGCGTAAAAGCAAACATGAGAGAATTTTATTTTTGTATTTACATTTAGTCGAATGTGTATTATATATATATATATATATATAGTTGTGTGTAGTAGAAGTAGAGAATGAGTTAAGTTAAGTTTAAGTAATCGCTTAGTTTTTTTTTTTACTTTGTTTGAACAGATATTAGATATCAGTACAATTTTGACATAATAAGCCGTAATACTACTTAAGACACACGCACACACTAAAACACAAACACATTTGATTTTTTTTTTTAAGATAATTAACTGTTTTATAATATATAAAATATGTAGTTTGTGTTACCACGCAGCTTATTTTTTATTTTGAACAAATATTTTAACCTTATTGTTATTATGACGGTCACACAACTACTACTTAAATACAAATAAAAATTATAAAAAAAAAACTAACGAACGAAATACGAAAATTTCATCATAAATAATATAATAATCCCATGCGCGCGCAGCTCGAAACTGATAAAAAAGTAAAATACTTATTATGAGTTACAGTTGTATCGCTGACCATTAAAGTATATTAAAGAGGGATTTTTATTTTATTTTGACAGATTAACAGACAAGTTGTACGCACACAGCGATTTGCAAGGTACTAAAAAATGGTTTTTAATCACAATTGCCGTAAACAAATAAAAAAATTATTACCCCTCTACAAAAGGTATTTAACATTATAAAATTTAGGGTGCGCACGATTTTATACGCAACTGCATCTATGATAACGTCGTTCCTTATGCGATGCCCGAGCCGTATAGTAAAAACTATCGAGTTTAAAGGCCATCGCTGGTCCGGAGCATATCAACTAACAGACATAATCGGGTTTGATTCTTATATTATCTGATACTAGCCACTAAGGTCGGAGGGTACCCACATGTCTCATGCAGTATTTTTACACAAGCATGTTATCCTTAGAATATTAGAATACATGTTATTTGCTTATTCCAGGAGCCGACTGAACGAAGGTTGGTTCGATGGACTGGTTACCTCCATCTTTAAAATGTATTGCTAAAACACAATTGTTAAACGTTGCTCTCCAAGAAAGTCGCTGGACCAAAAGCGGACATCGTGTGTTCTTAGGTTATACTTTGCTTTACAGTGGAGGTGACCTTGGTATTGGAACACGCTAGCCCGGTCACGTTCTGCGGGCCGAACCAAAACTAATAGTGCAGCGATCTCTGAGAAGCGAGGTTCAATTAGGCGCATGGGTCGTTTTCGGTTACGATGACTCTGCGAGTAGAGAATGTTTTGGCTTCTTATTACAATACAACGAGCAAAATCTATCTATAAACCGATGGAGCGATATTGTAGGTGCGGGTCTTCTGTAACGACATCGTAAATTTTCATTAATTTCTTGATGTCGTGATGGAAGAAAGCTCTATCATTGCCATTATCGAATATCAGGCTCTTATCTCAAACGGAATGAACTATCTTTTTTATTTTTCCACCAGGATTCAGTGTTCACTGTTAAAACGACTGATACCTTGTTCTCAACTATAAATTTTTTAGCAGTGATGCGGAGAACCAATGTTTTAGCAGTTTCGTGTTGGGTGAACATACTTCAGAGCCGCATTGAGTTTTATAATGTACATAGCTCGCCGACCCCACATCTTTATGCGGTTGCTGTTGGAGCCTCTAGATTGTCATTTTGCTGTGGTGCCGTTTTTGTTCTCTTTTCGGAATTTCTGAGTCTTTCATTGAAAAATCCATATCTTAGAGATTGCTCGCTTAAATTTGAACTCAAAACTGTCTTTAACTATAACCACTTTAGTTAACTGATCTTTATTCGGATGGCCAAGTGCATAAGATAAATACACATAGTACTACCATCATAAGAAAAAAACAGTTTACTCTTGATTCCAGATGTCAGGGCGATAGAATACCGCCAACATTTAGTATAAATATATTACATTTAGGCGATTATACATATAAAAATATTTTGATTATTTTAAAACTGGTAAGTAGCGACATCTAGCACGACAATGGGCTAACATACCATGGTAGTACTATGTGTATTTATATTATGCTAAGTGGCTCCTTAGTTCGTAGCAGGTGGTTGTCTTTCATTTAATGTCATCTAATTTGACTTCTAGTTGTTTGCTGTTTTATTTTACTTTCTGTTGAAGGTGTGCTAGGTAATCGGTCGACCCACATTTCCCAAAATGTTAACCTAGCTTTTGCAATAATTTCCAAAGCTGTCCTAATGTTATATTTTCAAGCCAAAAATCTGGTTCTGAATGGCAAGTAGTTGAATGGCAAGTGGTTCTGAATGGCAAGTAAATGACCTGGTGTTAGTAGTTCTTCAGACAGATCTGCCAATATTACGATCTGTGACCTAAATTTAAAACATTCCTCAATTTAGGAGATTACTGTTGAAAGTTCTTCGTACGGTAGAGTGCGTTCCTCGATTATTCGCCATGCAATGGCGTTCGTATAAGTATACGTCGTATAAGTATGTGCATCTATCAGCAGCTGACTATTCTAGAACAACAAATACACAGCACTAATAAAAGGTAAATGAAGGATTAGAAAGGAGTATGGTATGAAAGTTATAAAAGGAATAAAGGCATTGCCACATGAAGATACAAAACCGAACAATTCGGATTGACTGTCGATTTTTGTGCCAAAAAATAGCATAAACTAGAATGCTATTTTATGCTATTTTATGCTATTTAATGTTTATTTATGCTATTTTATGCTATTATATAGCATAAATAAGCATAAAATATCATAAAATATCATAAAATATTATAGAATATCATGAAATATCATAAAATAATATAAAATAGCTATTTATGCTATTTTATGCTATTTCTTACTATTTTATAATATTTTGTTCTATTTTATGCTATTTTAAAATATTTTATGCTATTTTAAAATATTTTATGCTATTTTGCGTTTCGACCTCAATTACTGATTTGATCTCAAATTTATCCATCCAATATTTATTTTATTTAGATATATATGTACATATTTATGTAAATAAAAATAGATATAATTAAATAAATGTATATTATTATTTAAAAATTACATACAAATTATAGTTTTTTTTTATTTTACATCAGCTTTACATACACAGAAAAAACAAAATCCAAGCTAAAAGCACATCGAAGTGAGGTTATGTTATACACGACAAAAATAATCGTTCCATTGATTTTGATCAGTTCGGAAACCGAAAAAAATTATACCATTTGAACTTTTCGACAAAAATAAATTCGTAAACCGACAAAAATTATACCATTTTAGATTTTGTCGAACGAATTTTATTTTTTCGGCCGACGAAACATTAAAATGTATAATTTTGAATGAAATTATAATAATATTGACAAAATTTTTAATTAATTAAATAGGTTTTGTAAATCTAAACTAATTTTTATTAATTTTGATAATGTACATAGAATAATTTACTCTGAAATTGAATTTGTAGTTTTGCTCTGTCGGTCGTGCAAGTATGTGCATATCGCAATGCCTTAAAGGTAAAATAATTGGAAGCTTGGCTCCAACATGAAAGATGCTGTTTGCGCCGTTACCTCCTACTCGTAGAATTTTCTTTCTGGAATTCTCTATTTTGAACTGTATTGTATGGATATCAATGAGCTTCATCTTTCTGTAATTGTTGCAAGGTTCGCACTGCGCTAAGTAGGTCGATGCGACCACGCCAATAGTCACGGGTGCAAGTTTATATTCTTGCAGCTGCCTATTAGGAGATATTCTCCATAAAATCAGCAAATATTTCTGATCTTCTTCATGAACCTTAATCTGCCGACCGAAACATTTTTTCCAAATCTGCTGTAGTGAAGGATCCAGTGGTTATTTTTATTAGTCGGTATAATTATTTGTCCATAGTAATCAGCGCCAAATAATATATCGATTGGCCCGGGTTCATAGAACATTGAATCTGCCCAAAAAAGATTTTTGGTATGATTCCAATAATTTGGCTTAACACTATTACAGTAACACTGATTTTGGAGTTTGAAGAAAACCGCGGACAGATCCTGAATTCCACTGATTAATGAGCCGCATCGGCTGCTGTCCAACCCATACCGGCGATGTCTCTTTAAATCGTCGTTTAAGCATGTTTGCGATATCTTCAGTTATGAAGGTGGTTTGGGAGCCGGGATCAATTAGGAGACGAAACAGGTATTCATCATGTTTACTCATTAATTTAGCCATGATGGTTGCTAATAAAACGCTTATACTTTGTGCAGTTCTATTAGCCGTTTGCAAAGCTACTGTTATCAAGGATTCTTGAGCTCGATTCGTTAGCAGATTCGATGGTCAAGCAGGGTAAGTCTTCCAATACTCTTGCGTACCAGCAAGAGTATTGGAAGACAATAATCGCTTGTCATCGTATCTGAATAAGTCTATCCCATGCTGTCATGTAGTCGTCTTCCGATAGTCTGAGATGGCTGATTAATTTTGCTGCTTGACCTCGAACCTAGGAAAGAAGATAATACAATCTCTCTTCGTTTGCCAAGCTCTCATTCTGATTTACTGTTTTTTGAACAGACTATAAAAGCTAGTCCATTGCTTGCAATCCCCTTAGTGAAGCAATTTCAATGGTTGGTAACCTTTTCGTTCACACGCCCTATAGAAATTTCGCTAAACTTCTTTTCCAAATTCTGCTGAATTTAAATGGCTGGAGCATTGTTCTCTATTCGGGGCTATATTGCTTTCAGTTCCCTCCAATTCTAACCGAGATGTTCTGCTTCGGGTACCTCCGTTCGTTTTCAGGTTATTGCTGGTCTATCTACTCTCCTATTCTCTTGCGGATTCCATTCCATTGACATCCGGGTTGTATCATTGCTAACTTTACTTAGTGTGTGTCCAATCCATCTTCCATTTTCTTAATTTCACGCTCAATTTCTATCAGTCTGGTTTACCGCAAAAGTGCCACATAGTCATTTATTGGCAAATATCTGGAGTACACTAGTGATTTTCTGCGTATATTTCCACCTTTCATAGCCATACAGCAGCACTGCTTTCACACAGGCATTGAACATTTGTATCTTTGAAGTTCGGGACAGGACGGATTCATTTCAAATCTTATGAAGCACAATGAAACTACATCAATAGTCATTTCTCCTCCATTAATGGTCACTAGTTGGAATAGAGAACGCACAGACCTTTATATTTCACATAAGTCGGTCTAACTTTAAATAAAGGATCTCTTCAGATAATACATTAACGAGTAGACGCGTGAATATATTACAGATTATGTTCAGGTTGACTAATCGCATGCGTAGATGTAGCTTAAACTTCTTTGGACAATACAACTATTTTTTAACTTCAGTAGTCCAAATTATTCAGAAGAGCAACGCACTACAACTGATACTCTTTCATATGATAAACAAAAACCGTCAAACGAATAAGTAGAAATAAAAAACAATCGAAAGGTTAAATTATCGGTTGCGAACTGTATAACTAGAGTGACACTACATATACTGTGGAATGAATGTCGCATGCGCATTCATTTGATTGTTGTTGTTGTTATCGTTTTTTATAGTATGTCTCTAGTTTTAATTAATTGTTACATATTTTTGTTGTTGTATATATTAGACGAGTATTTAGCTACAATTTTAAAGGTACGATGAGAGAATGAGAAGAGTACGGTGAGTGCTACATTCGAATTATGTGACTAAGTATAGTTATGTATTATGTTGACTGTCAGTGTTTTTATATTGATATTAAGTTAAAAAAAATACAGTTGAGAATCGGGTTAATGGACTTAAGCCATTGATTAAAAAAAACGAATTTTGGTTAATCTCATATACACATAACTTAAGTTCGGATAAGTTTCATATATAAGCGGATTAAACCATTTCAAGATTGTTGAGAGTAGTTTTTTTTTTTAATTTTAAGGCTTCATAAGATAATCTTCGGACTTAAAACAGTTGAACCTAGAATAATGTGAAATGAACTATTTTTACATGGTTGTTGGATGGTTCGAAATTGGAACATGAGTATTTAATGATAAAAAACGGCAAGTCAGAAACTTAATTAGCCCTACTTCTATAGTTTTGGTATTCTGTAAATTTACAGTTTGCAGACTTTATAGGGTGTTTCTTGTAAACTAAACGACTTACTAGAACTCCCCATAACTTATCTAAGAATACACATGTTCATAACTGTTCAATTAATTAGTTTTTATTGATAAAAAGAGTGAGGCTAACAATTTGGATCATTTTAGATTCAGAGAAAACTATTCAAACCAGCTCGTCACTTCCAAGATGACCGTTGTAATTGTGGCCTCTTAATGGCCACCGCTTTTATTTTCATATGATCGCGATGCAATATACTTTATAAAAATAGCCGATCGACAAATTTCTAACGCGATAAGCTAGTATTTTGTAGAAGCCAGCGGTTGTATTTGATGCAAGAAACAATTTGATTTTTTCTAATTTTATTGAACCACCGATGGCCATATCTAAAAGCAGAAAGCGTCGTCTCTATTATAAAGTTTTTAGTGATTCCTAAAAACTATCCTCAAGGAAGGCTAGTTAACTATCTAAAGCATAATGCTGCACCGATTTGGATAAAATTAAATTGATATTGATGTCAATATAACGTTATCTCTAACCAAGTTTTTGGCGGGTAATGAAACCCGTTAGGTCTCATTGAAAAGGGAAGATTTATTACAACGGAAACGACGGCTTTAGCCTTCCATGCCAAAATGGCATGAATCCAAAGTTCATATCAACTTATCGATTGTTGAACCTCTAGTGCGCATTGATTCACTTAACGCTTCAAACATACAGCAATGCACTAAAGACTGACTAATGTCGGAAAATACAACTAATTAGGCTAACACTTTGATTTTAGTTAGCCAATCCTTTATCGCCGATGACAACGTTGGCAAATCACTAGGGCAAAGCATATCACTCAGAGCATCGAGAAGCAGCTGACCAGATCTTTAGAGCGTTAGAAAACGTTTATCATTGGCAACACTATAGAAATGCTAAGACATTCACTCTAAGCTCGACCAAGGGATATATTCGACGCTCATATACAATAGAGACAAGGATTCGGTGAAGGCTTGCATGGTTACCGGTATCGCAGTTAAACTGATTTCTGCACACGTGATGGAAAGCGGCTGATACTTTCAAATTTTCCAATTGAGCCTTCTTGAAACAGTTGCGAATGAAATGGCACATCACCGTGTTTTATATCTTCGATGATCTTCTAAGGTTCCATACGAGATGCTCGAACATTTTAACTCAAATTTGCGCAACGGTAGAGAGACAGCACGATTCATTGCTGACATAAAAATTTTGATTTTTGGTGACTTAAGGGAATTTCCACCAGTTCGAGGCAGCACCGTTTTCAACCAACCAAAAATCTCAGTACAATTAACTCATTTGTGGTGTACTTTTTCGTTCTGTGAAAATGGTTCAAAATAAGCGACAAGGAAACACAACTTTCATCGACCCCCTTGAATGACTTGCGAGTTGGGAAATTAAAGCCGAGTAACGTCAAATTTCATTTTCACAAAATTGTCAAAAACCACACGCAGTTGAATGTAGTGGTCTTTTTTCTTTTCAAAGGTGCATCCCAATTTTTGAATCTTAAATCTGGTTTCAGCTGTTAAGACCTGTTAGATGAAAATAGAAAATATCTCAATGAATATTTAGCTAGTCAGTAGTGGCAATTTGGAAGACAATTAATGGTTCATTCAGACTTCATTCAGGCTTAATTCAGACCAGTCAGACGAACAAATCGAAAGCTTCCACACTTAATATTCCAGTTTTTACCGGCCATCGTCAAATCTCATTTGCCAGATACCACTTACTGAAGAAAATTATGAGCCAACCTGGGAAAAAATTTTAGATCGTTACGATAAGGTCAAACCAATCGTTCGAGAGTTAGTGGAAACATTTTTGGACATGCCACGTATAACTTATCCATCAGCAAAAGATCTAAGTCAATTCTATGACACGACAGATCAAGTGATAAGAGGATTAGATGCTTTAGGAGAAGATGGGGAAAAACACGACCTTTGGTTAATCCATTTGCATTTACTAAAGTTGGGCGAGGCAACTAACTGAGAGTGGGCTAAAGAAACGTCGCAAACCGATTTCCCCAAATTGGAAGATTTTTTAAAGTTTCTGAAACGACGAACTGATGAAGTAGAATGTTGTAATTTGTCTGTTTCTGGCCGTACGACTAAACCAAGAACTGCAATATTAACCAGTCAGAGTTATCAAGCCAAATGTCCGGTGTGTGACGAGAGTCACTATAATGTATCTAATTGTCAAACATTTTCCAAGTTATCCGCGATGGAGAGACGTGAATTAGTTGCTAAAAAGAAATTATGTTTCATATGTTTGTCGACTACACATCGTGCTGCAGGCTGTCGGTATAGAAAAAGATGCGGAAAATGTCAAAGAAAACACTACACATTGTTACACGAACCGAGAGTGGTAATTAATTCAAAAGAAATATGCTCGCCAGTGGGGGCTGTGGATACGACTACTTGCAGTGCAGTTGTAGTACCCGAACCAAATCGAGCGCAATATACAACATTACTACCAACCGCTATAATCATGGTATGTTACTTCAACGGAAAATGGCATGAATGCAGAGTTTTAATGGATTCAGGGTCGGAACATCCATTGCTGCAGCGTAGGAAAAGCAATATTGTGGTTACGAGTATCACTGATGGAAGTGAGGAAACTAAGGGATCAGTGCATCTCTTAGTCAAGTCTCGGGTATTCGAATTTCAACCACTCTGCATCGAGTCTTTCGTATTGGCTAAGTTACCAACAAGGACTCCAAGCCAAAGTGGACAGTTATAGGCATCGAGGATGCCTATAATTGTCCACTTTGGACTTTTCAGAAGCTGGAATTGGCTGATTCTCGATATGAAGTTTCAAGGCATATAGACATCATTCTCGGCTATGCGCTTACATTTAACATTTTTTTTGATGATAAGATGGTTCAAGGTAACTTAATTGCGAGGAAAAGTCAATTTGATTGGATTGAAAATCACAATATTAGAACGCAAATGGAAACATGTAGCACATCGAATGTTTTGATATTATCTGAGGAACTCAACGCGGAAGATACATTGCAAAAATTTTGGGCAATGGAAGATATGCCAATATATACACGAAGGACCAAAGATGATGAACGATGTGAGTGGTCATTACATTGTGACGATTCCTTTTAAATCTAATCGACCATACTAGGAAATTCACATAAAACAGCTATACACTGGGTTCATAATTTGGAGAAGAGGTCGATGAAGAACGTGGATCTACGAGAATCGTATGTCAATGTGATGTAGGAATATATAGAGAAGGGTCATATGGTGCCAATTCATAACAAGGACTTAACCACACAGCATGATGTAAGTTACTATTTACCACATCAAGCAGTCATAAAAACAGAAAGTATCACTACAAAACTGAGAGTTGTTTTCGACGGATCAAACAAATGCACAACTAAGATATCGATAACCAATACCATGCTCATTGGCCGCCCTACAATTCAACCTTCATTGTGGTCAATTCTACTAAAATTTAGATCGTACAAGATTGCTGTATGTGCGGACATTGAGAAAATGTATCGCCAAGTCACGTTAGTTGAGGCCGACTGGGAATTTCAACGTGTGCTATGGAGAGAAAGTCTTAATGACCAACTGAAAACATACCACTGTACCACCCACCACTGTAACATTTGGTCTAAGCAGTTCTCCATTTCTAGCCATAAGGACCTTACAACAATTGGGCAAGATTACAGGAAACAGTACCCAAAGGTTAGCGACGTAATACATCTCAATTTCTACGTTGATGATCTCTTGACTGGTGCGGATGACGAAGAACAAGCCCGAATATTAAAAGAAGATTGGAAGCTGTGCTAAAAATGGACACATGAAACTACGTAAATGGAAGTCTAATTGGGTTAGATGGGGTTGTAAAAGTTCTGGGATTGCAATGGATACCCATTACTGGCACATTTTTCTTTACAGTTAAGGAATTTCGGACCATAACAACAACTAAGAGATCAATTTTGTCAGAAGTATCGAGAATCTTTGATCCTTTAGGTTGACGAATACTAAGTGAATACTAATAGTGGCAGGATGTTTGAAAAATTTCATTGCAAATTATTACTACAAACATCCAGTAATACTACCTGGAAATCGTATAATTGCGAAATTAATTATAAATCATATTCATATCGCAAATCTGCATCCTGGACCAACACTTACATTTCATTTAACGCGACAGAAATATTGGATCACTTGGGGCAGGAGTCTAGTTCAGCAATTATATCGAAATTGCATTACATGTTCTAAATACAGGACAAAAACAAAAAATCAAATAATGGCGTAGATTATGCGGTTCCTATAATGTTTTCATCTAAAAAGGGTCACGGTGCAAAATTAAGTGTGGATTGCAGTTTTCATTTGTTTATTGACGAAAGCAGTCCATTTAGAAGTGGTAAGCGAACTTACGTCTAAGGCATTTATCGCTGCGCTATAACGCTTTGCCAATCGACGAAGAGTTTCATCACAAATATACAGTGACAATGGTACTAAATTTGTGGGCGCTCAACGCAAAATTGGAGAAATTCATAAACTTCTGTCATTTAAATCTTTCGTATCAGCGGCTAATGAATTTTCATCCAAAAATGAAATTAATTATTAATTAATAAGTAAGGAACATGCTTACTTATTAATTCGCCCAATAGTTGGTAGAGTTGAATTCTTCAATATTGCAACTGTTGTGAAGTTCACTATTATGTTGGAACATATTCATTTCACATATACTGGTTTCGGATTTTGTATTGTAGACAGGAGCAATATGACAAACTAACTTATCAGGATTGATGACAATACACTGGTTTAGATCCGAGTCTGTCATTGGTGAATAGTATTCACGAGACTCACTCACTGCCAAAAATGTTGTTGATGGGTTAATAATATATTGCTGTCCTTGATGTTCAAATGGTACCGGAATAATATGGTAAATGTTGTATACATCCGAATGAATTAAGGGTACCTGAATATTAAATATGACCATGTTTGTCAATACTCTTGCCTTTACTGTTATCACTTCGTAAACGTCAGCTAGACGATAACCAGGTAGAGACACTGACGTGGATACATGATCCTTAATTTTCCGTAGTTCATCTTCAAGTTGCGTAGGCGAGATTAATTGTGAATTTATTATGCCATTATGCGCATACGTGAGTACTTCGATGATGGTTCTCTGAGTATCCTCTATGTTTTTAATGATTAATATGAGGTGTATAGCTAACATATTAATCATTTGGGTTTTATGGAGGTTCGCATTATCGGATGTGAGATTATTCACTGTATCAAACAATAGACTCATGTGGTTGTTGATAGCACTTAACTGTTGTCTTGTTTGCTCACTATTATGTTTCATAATATTTATAGTTGTATTAATAATCGAGGTTTGGTTTTGTGCTAAGTTGAGTAATGTTTCGCTTCTATCCTCCAGATTTGATATTAGTTGTTCGTAATGTTCTGCGTCTCTCTCATTCAAAACACCGAATAGATCGCCCATGAGATGTCCTATCGTATCACTAAAACCACGCTTAACTCGTTTGTGCTCCTTGTTAGAATTATGGACGACTAAGTTTGACTTCCTAATGTTTTCTATTTGCTTTGCAAACTGTTGGATAAGGGCCATACATAAACCGGATTCATCTTTGTTTTTAGCAGTTTCATGGCAGAATTGTTTTAAAGATTTATATTGCATATTCATGTGTTTCAGCTCCATGTCAAAACTTCTAAGATCATAGTATATGATGATATTCCAGTCTGACGCTAGAGGATTCATTTCAGCTTGTCTTTTAAAGTAACACCCCGGCTGTTGGTTGAGATATTTTATTCTTTACTCTGTTGTATTTACCCAATCTGCTCTTGCACAGTTAAAAACTATGCTCATCAGGCATACAGAATATAAAATGAGATTTGATACCAGTTTTGCAGACCGACTTCGAGTTATCCTATGAGTGGTTTCGGGAGCCTTCAGGTCAGATGAACCATCCACGGGTGTAGTATCTGTTTGTTCGGAAATTGTAGGAATTTTGTTATCGTCTGCTTTGTCGTTGTAGTGCGTTGGCATTGGACTGATTTTAGCGATGGATCTTTTGAGAGTTCCATTCTGAGTTTTCAAAGTAACGACTCTAACTAACTTATCATGCCCTGGGTGTGTTTCTATCACTCTTGCCATTATCCACACAAATTTCTTTGGTGAAGCACTTGCTATGCGTTGCGCTTAAACAAATTCTGCATAGATTGTTCCCTGTTATCAATTTCGATCTTTCTAGTACTGGCATTTTTATAAACATAGGACATCTTGTTATGTCAATGATGCCTTTCAAGCAATGCATATTTTCCTAATTCCAGCATACGTTCTTCTTGGTGATTGTGGAATCACAGGAATTTGGCGTGCGAAATTGCTTTTATTTTGTTGAAATCCCCTTGCTGGGATGTTAGTTGCTTCTAGTGATTGGAAGCGACTTTCTAGGAACTTAAGAAATTCAGTTAGAGGTTGAATTTCCCGAGGGTTCGTCAGATTAACTTGGTACAAACGATGAGTCTCATTGTCCAATTTCTTTAATATTAATGGAATTAATATTGCGTTCCATGTTGTTGTATCGATGCCTAAGTTCTTCAAGGCATACAGATTTTCTACCATCGTGTCATGAAGGGTTTTTACTGCAGTTGCGGACTCCGAGGTAATGTTTGGCAGATTTAGCAGTGTGTTTACATGGTTGGTTACAAGTAATCTCTTGTTGTTGTACCGATTCATCAGTATTTTCCACGCATCTGCGTAGTTTACTTCTGTTGTAGGTATGTGATTCAGAAGTTTTGCTGCCTCTCCTTTAACATAAGTCTTGAGGTAGCTGATTTTGTGTGTGTCAGTAAGATTTTCGTTTTCGTTCACAAATCGTTGAAATCTGTCGTAAAACGTTGCCCACTCATTATATTGGCCACTGAAATATGGTATTTCGATGGGTGGCAATTTTAGTTCTGGTTGACCATTTTTATTATTGATGATGCCGCTTCTTTGTGCTGATTGTTGTTGTGTTGCCTCTTTAAGCCTGACTGTCATCTCATCTACTTCTACACTCGTTACTTCATATTTTTGATGTATGAAATCCGGGAAACCACCTTGGCGTTCCTCTGGAATTTCCAAAAGTACCTCTTCATGCAGTTGATCCATAATGCTCCTGTTGTTCTCTAGTTGCTGTAATTTCTGCGACAGATGATAACTAGAACGTTTTTCAATTACGCATAGTTCTGCTTGTTGCAGCAAACTCCGGATATGGTTCACTTTTATTCCTGCTTTTTTAATGAGTCTTTTCATGTCCGTTGTTATTTCATCCGAACTAACACTACCAGTAAGTGTATTTTCAATGTTGACTGGTGGTAGTTGGTGTGATTCGGGTATGGTCTGCTCTTTAAATTGTAGACGCCTGAACCGTAGGCGTTGTTGGGTTTGCATTTAAACGTTGTCGCATCTCAGCAAGGAACGTGCCGTAAGTTGTTGCCATTTTTTTTCGTTCAATGAAGTAACCATGTGAAGGCTCTAATGTAGCTTCTGCCTCAATTTGTTCATGGTTGGCTTCATATCGGCTGATGAACTCCTTTAATATCTGGATTTTTGCTTCCAGATATTTTTTTGTTTTTCTCTCTGATCCATCCTTCTTATAGTTTTTTTGCAGAGTCTCTATTTTTGTGACAATTTCCTGTTGCTCGTTTAATAGAGAATCTATCATTATAACTTTTTATTGTGGACCGGTAAGTTGGTTTAGGTGCCTGTTCTTAGTGGCTCAAAGGACCAAATGCGACTACATACATAATCTGCAGCAAAAAGGAAAATGGAAAAATGAAAAACAAAATATGAAAATTGGAGACATCGTACTTATTTTTAAAGATGACACTGCCGCATCGATGCAATGGACACTTGGTAAAGTTATAGGAACACATCTGGACAACGAAGGTTTCGTACGAATTGTCACAATTAAAGCAAGAGGAAGTGAGGCTAAACGGCATATCAACAAATTGCAATAAGCCAAATTGCCAATATCGTGAGTTGACTAAAAATAGTCAACGGGCGGAGAATAAAGAAACTTGAGTTGAATCCTTATGAAAGGAAAATTGTAATGCCATTGTAAGAAATAACCCACTTTGAAATTGACTTATTTAAGCCCTTATAAAAATTTGTAGTTTCCGGCGGATCTGACAGCAATGACATTTGATATTTTAAAATCAAACCTAAAAATAATTAAATTAATAGCACTCGGAACCTTGTCACATTGGAAGAAATTCTATATTACTCTAAAGGTCACTATGTGTTAAACATTGCAGATGAAAATTATTCCTAGTATTATGCATAGAGGATGCATATAACCTGCTAGAAAATGAACTCGATTCAGATTGAAATGGTACTAGCGAGAAATGGGTTACAAACACAAAACATTCAACAAAATTCACTTGCAACAATAATAAAATTAAATCGCCTAAATGTATGCTAGAAAAAGTTATTTTCACACAAGCTTTTTTAATACTGGCTAAAAGTTTTATGCAACATTAGATTTGACTTTGAATAATTATTGTCGATTTTTATTGGATATAAATTCATCGTCTTGTTGCATCCAATCATAAATCTTTCTACCTTCCGGTGATAATCCATACCACAAACAATTTTCATATTTTAATTGAAACTAATCGAGTCCATAAATCAAATTATAGTAGATAGAATAAACCGTGGTGTACGTATATGTATGTAGGTAGACAGTTTGATGTCAAGTGGTAGTGTATACAATTTCTGTGCAATCACAAGACAATAACAATATCTTAATTATGTGATAACTATCACTCAAATTACGTTTTTGTTTTGTATATAGCAGATTCATATAAACTCTGTTGCTGTGCAATCGTAAATATATTTAGAGCGGATTTTACAATATGAGTATAAGAAAAATTTCGAAGACACAAAAATATTTATGCATGTCGTATATTGTAAATGCATTACACAGTAATTAACAAACTATGAGATACCGCGCAACAAAATTTTATGGGAATTCAAAGTGTTTTTTTTTTTATTTTATTTTAACACGGTTCAATTTTATGTTTTAAGATTTTTATGTAATTGGTTTAAGTTTTTATTTTTTGTTTGGTCTTTTGCAAAATACAACAAATCTTCGTTGAAACTTGATAGTCATATCATATAGTAAGTTATAGATTTTAATCTTGTTACCGTCGTTGTTTTAATATAACCTAACTTTTAACCTAGTTATGGATGCGCGAAAATTTAAATTAAATTACTCTTGATAATTTTATCATCAGCTCTTGCTGGCTGCACAATCAAATTATATCTGTACGTTATCATTCTTTTCTTTCTGTCGATATATACTTGTATAATATTAGAGAAAATAGTGGTTTACAACAGTTTTGGGAATCGTGGGTGTAACTATTATAGGATATAGCACTAGAGTCAGCTAACTTCGTGAATGACACCAGGAGTTGAAATTGTAACTGGTGTTATAAGATGTTGTGACCTTATAACAACCCCTTAAGAAAATTCTTTGAAACTAAACCTGTTTATATAAAAATGAGAAATTGACTCGGTGTAAGTGGATCAATCTCATCTAATGAAAATTAACAAAGCGGTCTAAAATGTAGCCTCTATTTGCGTCAGTAAAGTTCTACCGAACTCTCTTTGCAGCAATAAAGTAGGAACCATTGGCACTATATATGTGACCATAAGTATCATGCCTGGCTTGGAACCTTCAAAGTTCTGCAATCAATTTCTCTGTGGTCATATCAGTGGACAACTCCAAATGTAGCTATCAAGCAGACAGTAAAAGCCAATTACGATTTTACTGTTTTGACACCACGTATCCAAGACGTCTTTAGCTTTAAAGGATTTGAATAGTCTACAGCCATTATGCAAATAATATTATGGTTTATTTAACTTCATATGACACAACTGCATTATGCAATCTGTCGTCTACACACATTCTTCTAGTGGCCGTCAGATGAGAAAATATGCAACCGTTTATTGATTTTAATAACGACGTCATTAGTTTGACCATACGTTTAGAGCCACCTAACTCTTCGAATATCTTCAAGCTTGCATATTCTTTTTGAATGGATGTTGGCAACTAGTTGTCCCAACCTACGTACTCCTTAAAGCCCAAGCCTTTCAAACAAAATGTTCAGTTTGATTATTGTTTGGCGAGAGCCAGCCAATAGGATCGAAAATGTTTTATTGATTCAGCTAACATACTTTTCTTTGTCAGTTTTCCATCACAATGTTTGACCTTGAAGCACAACGTATCATAATCTCTTTTGCTTTCTGGAATGTTTCTAAGTAATTCCTCACTATTGGATGCCCATTTCCATAACTTAAACCTTTCTTCACTTAACGCAAAAATAACTTCGCGCCAAATTGGCAGTAATCTTCGATACTGTCAGCTCTCGGCATCAGTTAATCTACATAAAAGTTTTGCTAATTACTTCAGCTGCCTTCGATTTAGTCTATCCTCTAAATCTGGCTCAGGCCATTTTATACGTTACTGCTCGTAAATTAAACGTTTTGAAAACGTACCAAACGTTTTTAGCGTTTTGTGCGCTTTATCCGTTGGGTTCCCCAGATTTGACAAAATATTTTTCTATATTTGCCGTAAATATTATTCTATGGTTACGAAATCTATGAACTATTTCTTCCAAGTTTAACTGAAATGCTGAATCAAGCTGAATTGGTGTTCCAGCTTACTCAACCGAGCCATGTGTTTTGCGCGTAAAATTTACTTTTTGGGAGTCTTCGCTTTCCAGCGCATATTAAGCCGAAAAATAAACCGTTGCCGGGTAAAACTTTTATCTTTGCAGCTTTAAAAAACTTAGGATCTGTAGCTTTAATATCATCACTTTCGATAATTTGTCCTTTTTCCTGATAATGAATGTTATCAGGAAAACATTCCTGATAACATTCATGAAATGTTGGTAAGATGAGATTGTCGGCACTATATGTACTCTGGCAGTGGTTTTATGGGAAAATTCTGCTGAAAATCTTGAACTGATATGCAATGTGGCTGATTCCTCAGGTGATACACCCGACATGATGGCATTCAATCCTTTAATCAAAACTCTACCATTTTTTCTTTTTTTAGTTCGAGTCGCAAAAAACCTCTGTTGTGAAAGACGTTTGCGGCCCTTAACTCAGCAAGGCTTTGAATGGTCTCTGTTCTCCTTGTTGACACTGTACTAACATTTGGGCAGTCGGTAAAATGGTACTTCTTAGTGAGCTAGCATGACTGCAAATGTCCTATTAATTTATCCTTGTAGCTAGACGTTAGACTGAGCATAATATAAATACACATATGGTATGTTAGCTCATTGACGTGTTAGATGTCGCTACTGGTATCATTTTAAAATAATCAAAATAATTTTATATGTATAATCGCCTAAATGTCATATATTTTTTTCTAAATTTTAACGATATTCTATCGACCTGACATCTGGAACATCATTGGGTAAACTGTTTTTTTTCTTATAATGGTAGTACTATACGTATTTATGTTATAGACTGAGTAATGTTTTCGCTGACATTTGTTACTTTTTCTTTTCGACTTGCATTGATAACCTGAATGCGCTTCGCTTAAGCAGTCAAAAGATCTTTGTTTGTTGTTTCTTAGCGAATTCTCTGTACCAGTTAGATCTAGGACTAACAAAATCCTTTGGAATTTATTGTAAAGTCACTTACGCATGCGCGTCACTTCAAAGCAATACTTTGAAATATTGAAATGTTTGGGCGGATAGAGAGCATCAAATTATCATATATATGTACATTAGACACATATAAATCGTTGAATGAACTTTAGCTAGTTCTAATCAAATGGGTGAATAGTCGTTGGCGATAACTCAACTTAATTTTATAATTTTGAAGTCGGTTACGACAAATCCTTTAAATAAGACATAACTTTTCAAGCCGAGCGGGTAACTCATAGGACGAGTTCAAAATATTTTTCTACCTTTAGGTGATAATCTACACTAACCACCATTTTGGCGTCGTGCTCAAGTACGAATCCTATCAGACTATCCAAATTGATGTAAAGTGAGTTGAAGAGGCCAACCACTTAAACTTTTTTAGTTTTTAACAGAACAAATTACGCTTTGATTTTGCATTAGTCAAGGACTCGCAAATCATATCGCAAACACTGCTGAAGCTATTGGAGTTTTTTTGTTGTTTCGATTTTTAACCGTCTTCATTTAAGGATCACTAAAAAGCATGCGCTAGTTACTTCAAAATGCAATGACGAGTTTTGTCAAATTTGGATCTCTCAAGCACTAATACTTAATGAAAATGCTACCAAAAAAAATATAGCACTTCTAAAAGAGAAAGCAAGGATTAAAAGGGAGGAAGGTAAGAAAGGAATAAAGATTATCAGTCTTCTAGTTTTGAAAAAAAAACGAGTTTGAAATTTATTCGTCCTGGCGAATTTGATTTTCAGATTGTACCTGTGTAAAAATAAATCCATAAAGTTCCAATGAAAAATAACCTTGAAAGTATTTGTAGAACACACATAAAGCTCCCACATTACGTCTATGGGAAAAAGATTCAAAATTGAATAATACATTTACGTCTTTAATCATTGAAAATGCTCGGGTTTGGACCCGTTTGAATGCATTCAAATGAGTTTTCAGTGTACCTGTCCAAATATGAGAATTATTCTCCAACCTGGGACTTATATAGTTCTTTTATATTGTAAATATCTCTTTGATATAGTCAAGCCATGAATCTCAAATATATCAGATATAGCCAAGCTGGAATTACCATTCAGAAAAGGCGAATATTCATCAGTTTGGCCAGAAGAAACACAGGATTGAAATTTGTAGGGATTAAATTCAATTCTGTTGGCTTCACCCCATTTAAGAAAGAACTGTATTAAGACCTCGTTTAAGGCGATCTTTCAAAGACAGTATTCCTGCGAGAACATCGTTTTGCAATGAAGACGAAGGTAAACAATAAAAGGTGGAAAATTAGCTATCATCAGCAAAAGTATATTGGATTGAGAGTTGCTGACAGAAGATCATTGATGAAAATTAGAAAAAGGGTCTAACACATCAAGTTGTCCCGTCTCCGACCCTTTTTCTAATTTTAAAGGACACCAGTTTTTAAAATGTAAAACGGAAGTCACGCCATCTTTCTTCTTGGATTTTGCATTACTGACAAATGGAAAATAAATGGTTATCACCCAAATATTTTATCAGCAAGATATTGATTATGGTCTCAAGTACTTTGGGAGGCACCGAGACGATAGCGATTGGACGAAAAATTTAAAATGTTATTTGAAGGTTCTGATTTGCTACGTTTTTTTTTGCACAAGATGTAGGTTAGCAGTTTACAAAATGAAGGAGAAATGCCAAAAGACATAGATCGGAGAAAAATTAGGAAAATACCATCTGAACCGGCTGACTTGTTAGTGTTAATGTTTGCAAGGAATTAAGTGACAATTCAAGGTCTGAATTTAATGCGACATATGGACGAGCTGGCTAGAGAGGTAATCAGAGGTGTTAAGTCAAGATCAGCTAAATAAGAGTTTGCAGTAGATTTTAAGAGGCTGCACTGTCAGAATTACCGAATTATCGTTGACCCGACTTGGTCTTCTCGCTGACTGCTCTAAAAGCGGTGTTATTTGGTTTGAAGCTATAATACGCAGGTGTCTCACCAGTCGGTGTAACGGACTTTGAATACGGGAACCTACTTGTCATTGTAGACATTAAAATCACCTGCCCAAGTGATTGCAGCATTTATAAAAATGTCTGCATATTTCAATTTCAATATGTATGGTGAAGCCCCTTCTCTGATTTGTTGAAATAACTTTTAATACCGATGGTCAAAGAATCACAGGGGGTCAACATTTTGGTCTCGATGTGAAATAAAACCGCTGGTTTTGTGGAAGCTATAAGAAGTTTCATGGCTGCACAGGTGACCTAAAATCACAAGGCACTTGAGACAAAGAAAAAATGTATTCGATCGTCCTGATTTAAATGCACGTGTGTTCTAGCTAAAACTGAAGGCACTAGACTAAAACTAAAACTGAAGCGTCGGTTATATTTATATCATCAAATTACAAAAGAGAAGACTTCCACATTTTGTTTACGCCTCAAGATTATGATACAAATTTAAGACAGCTGAAAGAATCGTTCAAGTAGTGTGTGCTTAAGTTCCTGCTGTTACACGTAATCTAAGACTGTTGAATTACAGTTACAGTTCCATTTAAATTCTTCCTTATCTCGTTACAGAAATTCCGTGCGATTTGGTCTTTAAGCGCGGAAGTTAGACGAGACGACAGAGAGATGGAAACAAAATTGTAGCTTGATGTTCACCGTTAGTTTAAACGATCAAAAACGTTTCTTCTTTCGACTTTTTCCATTTCATGTTCCAGACGCAACAAGTTATGCTTATCTAAGAACTGTCGCAATTCTATTACAATTTGCTGTCTCCTGCAATGACGAATGGGAAAAATGTCCCAGTTTGGAACTAAAGATTAGAATTATTAGCTATACGTTTCGATATACGAAAGTAGGAAATCATAAATTTGTCTCCAACACAACAACGGTTTTTCAACACTGATAGACAGTCGCTCAACATATTTTATAACTGATACGAAGCAAAAAAAAAAAAAAAATAAAAAAATTTAATTAGCTATCTATCCATTCGATTCGAATCATCATCTTGATGAGAGACGATACCAATTTATGCTATAAATTGTGTGTGTGTGTGTACCGAAAAAACTCAATTTATTTGCTATTAAATAATTTTAATTTAAGCACAACAAAAAAAAAGCATTAACATACGCGATTCGAATTACATTTTTGTCTTATGAAAATTAATTATAAATTGAACAAAAAAGTGGTTCTGCGCGCATCATCTTCATCAAAGACATAATTTAAAAATGTATTTGATTTATATGTTAAAAAATAAATAATTATGTATTATGAAATAGTTAATGTTGTCTATAATAGTCGTATATAAGCCATTTTAATTGAAATAGAAAGCAAATATGTATATATATGCTTGTACCGTATGATCCGTAGAACAAGTAACTAGCGACATGATGTGTTAATATGACATAGTTTTATTTTGTAATAGTAGTTATTATTTTCTGGACATAAAATATAAAGATATTGTAAACATTTTTTTTTTCTAAATCGCAAATATAGGTTGTGACCCATCAAACTAAAGGTAATTCAATTATAGAGAATCCTATGCAAATATTTTTAAAATCAATTAAGAATTTAAAAAAATTATACAAATTTTTCATTTTACTTGCAAACTACCTTCCGATTCTCGATTCAGGTTTCACGTTTAGTTTTATTACTTATTGTTATATATTTTAACAAATGGCTCGTGTATCTGAATTTCACCCCCTTTAAGTTTTTCAGAACGGTGCTCGAATTAAATGAAATTTTAAAATATGATTTTTCCAAAGTTTAGAACAAAGATCTAACTGATCTTATTTTGCGGGTTGTTTTCTTATGCCAACAAATGAAGTATTGTTTCCTCGATAATAATCATGAAAGAAAGCACTAAGTCTACTGGCATGCTCTCCAAGAAGACAGTGTCCAGTAATGACACCCACAACCGTGCTAATATTATGCCGTTGCATAGATATTAGCTGATTAGACATTTTAAATCCAAATTAGGCCAAATCTGCCTAGTAATTACACATGAGGTGCATTTTGCCCATCTATTGTTTGTAATTTTACGAGCTTCTTCTTTAAGGAGTAATTTGCATGTAGCAAGTGGTACTTCAATGTCCACCTTGCACGGTAAGATGAAGCAAGTAACACCTTGTCGCGCGAGTTCATCGGCTTTCATATTTCCGGTAATATTGAAATGCCCTTGAAATATTGAGATGGTGTAGTCGATAGATTTAGGGATTTCTTTGTTCGTTAGAATACATGAGTGTCCCGTAATGTTACAGGACCACATAGAAATTGATATAAGCCTTAAGGCTGAACTAGCAGCCACTTGCTTAGCCAGGATATCCAAAGGGATGAGATGAAAGAGAATCTCCAGTGCTTGAGTAGGAGTGCTTCTAAGTGCACCACTAATACACAAGGTAGCAGCAGTTCTTTGCACTTTCATCAGCAACTTTTGGTTCACCACTGTATTTAAAGTGGGCCTCAAAACTGTAACTCCATACATTAGAACTGGTCTAACTACAGAGGTATAAAGCGAGTGCACAATGTGGGGCTTAAGCCCCATCCTTTTCCAGTGGCATTTTTACAGGAGTAGAGTGCTATCGTAGCCTTTTTTGCTCTTTTCAGAATATTAGGCTTCCAGCTTAGTTTACTATCCAAAATGAGACCCAATAATTGCACTTTATCTGCGAAAAAAAACCAACTCAGTTTTCAGTGGGTTAACACTAAGACCACAACTATGGGTCTATTGAGTTAGAATCCCAAGAGCATTCTGCATAACATCTCTGAAGATACAAGGATATTAACCGAAAGCGCCAATAGCAACATCATCTGCATAAGCCACCACTTTAAAGTCAGTCCCTTCCAGGTTTAGTAACAGGCCATTTATGACCTAATTCAGGAAGGGAGGATTATACACCACCTTGCGCTGTACCCCTACTTACAAATCTACGGATGGATGATACACTTAGATTCGCCGTTATGACCCTGCCTTTGAGCATTTGATCAATCCAGCTTCTAAGTGTCACATCCACTACCAAATTTGAAAGTGCTTGCGTTCTGGTTTGACTTTATTAAAGGCACTCTCAATATCACAAAAGGTCACGAAAGTGATTTCCTTATATTCGAGGGACTTCTCTATACGACATAAGAGGGAATGGAGAGCAGTTTCCATCGATTTTCCCTTACTATATGCATGCTGAGACGCTGACAGCTTTGCAGGCTCGATTGAGCCTCTATCTGTCTTTCTAGGATTTCCAAGAAATAAAAAGATAAGCTAATAGGCCTAAGATCTTTGGGATTGCAATGAGAGCGTTTTCCCGCCTTTGATATGAAAATTACATTTACTTCAGTCCATTTGTTTGGAACAAACAAGGGAAGTTCCAGGCTACTTTTAAAAATCACTATAAGCCAGGGAACCATTAAATCAGTGGTTTTCTGAATATAAGCAGAAATAATGCCATCCAAGCCTGCAGACTTAAAAGGCTTGAAACTGTTTCCAGAAGAAGCTACAAGGATTCCCTACTTGTTGCAGTCCATTCTCCATCCGGTCGTTGAAGATAACTTGGAATGACAGGACAAGTGGATAATATCTAACTTAGCCTAGCTGCCTCAGAGGACTCCTGTATTTTATCACAAAAGAGTCTTCAAGAATTGCTTTTGGCACCTCTTAGTTCATATTTATACGCTTTAAGGACCTCCTTATAGGAGTCCCAGTCCATGTTAGTTTTTGTTCTCTTTGCGATTTTGAAGAGCTGCTTGTATTTTAAGCGCGTTATTTGTAGTTCCTTCGACCACCATGATTGAAGTATTGAAGATAACGATGATCAGAAAAGGAGTGTTCCTCAGATACTTTCCAATTATTTAATCTATTCCACATCTATTTCAAATTCGAAACGAGGGTAATATCTAGAACTTCCTGTCTTGTTATAAAAGTAGGCTTACAGCCTACATTACAGATTGATAGATTAGTACTTAGAATATAATCCAAAAGTGACTCATCTCTCTCATTTTTATCACTGCTTCCCCAGATCATATGATGGTAGTTGGCATCACAATCAAGGATGACTCCAACTTTCCGTTTTTGAGCATCCATAACAAAACTGCGCGCATTTGCAAGTGGGAGGTTTACCCCGTCGTGCGGCAAGTACGCTGATATAAGCCATAGGCTTTCCTTACCGACCTCGATGCTGGCTGCTACTACATCTACATTGCTGTAATTTGCGAGCAGGAAGATATTTAGTTTGCTTTTTCCAAGAATGCATGATCGAATCCTACCTTCTTGCTGTACAAACAATAATTTGTAATTGGGAGCACCGAGTCCAAGAATCCGATCCTCATTGACCCATGGTTCTTGAACCAAGACGATATCAACGTCGTCATCTTTTAATATGTGGAGCAACAAAGCAGCTGAGGCTGCCTTACAGTGGTGAAGATTGATTTGAATAAACTTAAGCATTAAGATTAGTTACAACTTCTGCCACAGTGAAACTAGATTCTGTAGAATCAGATTCCAAACCGAGTCCACAAAGTGACTCCATTGATAAAGACAACTCGGTGTCCAAAGTCGTCCCTTCTATTTTATCAGGATGCGACTGCGTATCAATTTAGCAACCGTCCTCAGATGAGGTTCTGTGCATTGCGGAAGTATCCTCCTCTCGTTCTGGTGCCCCTGATTTAGCAGCCCCATCCTTTTTAAAAACTTTTAAGATGACAGCACTAAAGCCGTAGCTTACCACACAACTTGTTTTGGCTAGCACTGCCAAAGCCGGTGTGTTGATGATAATGACAACCGATCTGTTGTCCTCTTTAGCTTCTTCCACCCTGGCTATCTTCCAGTTGGAAGTTGGCAAAACTAGATTGCTAATCTGCAATAGATTCCAAAATATTCCAAAATATCTTTTAGATTGCTCGGTTCCGCCAGAATCCATGCCCAAGCTCTTGGTCTACTGGGAATATCTTCCAACAAAATAACATCAAGCCTGGCTCCAGGCCAAACCTTTCCAATGCTGCTAATTGCCTTTTTGTAGAGATCTAGAGATCTCTGGCTGTCAATTTGACATGGTTGATGTATCAATCTCCATCCCGGTATATAGGAGCCACCCCAGGGTTCTTCTTCATAATCTTGAGGAATGAGGAGGCCAAAGCTTTTTCCACCTTCATCCAATTAGAGAAAGTGATGCTGACATCTTCCTGAGCTCCATCAACCACCGCTATAACTAGTGGATCTTTTAGCACCTCACTAAAAGATCTGCAATTTAGATCTTTTAGCGACCTTCGGAGATTCATCCTGTGATCTCTGTCTTTTGCACAGAGAGCATTCAGATGAAGCTGCTGGCATTGCTTTAACAATCTTAGTAGCCCACGAAAGCGTGGCTACATGTTTATCCGTTCTCACATCCACCGGAATTTCCTTTATCCTTTTTAAAGCTTTCCATTCTTTCCTCGTTGCATAAATCCACTTACTTACCTTTAGGTAGAGAGGGCCTAAAGACCCGTTTCTCCTTATTTGAATTTTCCGGTTTTTTAAGAGTTTTGAACTCTTTATTTTTTATTTTAAGATCTATGTTTGTCCCATGTTTGTAAAAATGGTGTCCATACTTGCAGAGATCCGCAATACAAGGATATGGCTAAAAAACAACTGAAGGTCGCCAGGTATCCAGAGGCTCCGTTCAAGACTGGGCTACTTGAAAGGACCACCAGCCAGGTTGATCATCAACACGGGCCGCATGGTACCTTACTTAATCCAGCCCTTGTTTTATAGTGCTAGCACTCGCACCTAATATTTAGCCGACCGAAGTCGTTACCCGGATGGTACCACTAGGAGGTATATTAGATACAATTAGCGGACTCCACATAGTTACAACAATGGAGCAAAAGCCGTAACAAGTTACGACCATAAAATCATTGCCTACCCTATTAAGACTCTCCCACACCAGCCTAAAGGTTATAGTTACTATAGTAACTTAATTAGTGGACAAGCTCCGACCCACGTTAGGCACACTTGTTTATAAATGAACAGAAGGTGTTAAAATTTATTTAGCATAATTATTTTCGTATTGAACATATCGAAATATCGCCACCATACAACCCAAAATACATCACGTAAAGTGTTCTATAGACCATACTGTATCAAAAATACATATATGTAGATTGACTAATAATTTAATTATAATTAAAATCTATAATAATCCTATGACCTTTATATGGCGATCTCAATCACAATATATAATGTGATTGGTAAGTTGTTGATGAGAGCAAAATTTTTATGCCATTCCTAAATATTGTGATTTATTAAAATAGTTAGCAATTATACTACAGTATATTGATTGAATCTATAATAATAAATGATGGTCAATTGATGGTAATTTGATGAATCTAATTAGTTGTTAATTAATTTTACGTTATTGGTATTACATGTATATATCTGTATCTATATATATACAGCGGCATAGTTAAATTACCTTGGTCGTGTACCGTCGTCGAGATAAATCGACTTTTGAAAAATTTTAATAACATAAATTATTTTAAACATATATGCATATATAACTGCGGGGGCCACCTTGATTTGTGAGCGATGCAACGCGCGAAACGTACAAAAGTTGACAAATCTCGTAAGCCGCACATACACATATTCCATAAATCTGTTAACCATTTAAATATACGACTAGATCGTGTGAACAATTACCTTCTATTTTCAATTTTCAATTAACGTAACGAAAATTAAAAAAAAAAAAAAAAAACGCAATTTCATCTTAAGGCTATATGTTCATCTAAGTAACTATGTTCACGATAATGAAGAAGATTTACATAAACATAAATTTCCGCATCTCGCAGGTATCTTCAGTACGAGTATGTAATGCACATTCCATATAAAGGTATGCACAAATTGTGCAATATAATAATTTATAGTACTATATACATTTTCATCTCACAAGTGATGCGTGAAAAGTAATTTCCTTCTTTTTTTGGTGAAAAACATCGACGGACATATAGTAACAAAACAAAATCGATGATAAATGACGAGGCACATACCTTATACTCGTACTCCGCATTGAAATCCTTACGAGGTTACTTATGCATTTGTAGGTTAGTGGCTTAAGCCAATTGTCAACACAAATCTAAGACTAGTCAAATGCATATAGTTGACAGACTGTTCCATTGTGTTTTGTTCAAGTCTTGCATCCATGCAGGGATAGAGTAAGTTATGACGGGCATCATATAAGCCTTGCATAATCTTTATTCCTTGTTGGGAGTGAGGCGCCTATTGCGATTAAAATCCCATAAAGTAAACCGTGAATTGCGAATTGACAGCCGTGTCGCCAGCATATATTTGCATTTTTTGAAGCTTGGGAAACTCCTGCTACTATTGATATGGTATTAGAGAAGCGTTCGTTTAGCGCCACGAAGAATTTCCTATTTGTAAGGTATGATTCTATTACTTTAATGGCTTCTAACAGGGCCTGGGGCCATCGAGAATTAATATTTCCATGACTTTGCTTATTTAGTTTAGGAGTGAAATTGTGTGGGTCCGTCTATAGTATTAGGTTTTATTGGATTAGAAATAGGGATGACTTTGCAGATTTTTCAACATTCTGGAAAGAACCTTGTCTTTAGAATACCGTTAAGCATTTCGGTAAGCTGTGCGATATATCTTTATCTAGAAGGTTTTTAATTATTGATTAGAAATGTTATCTGTACTCGGAACTTTTCTTTTGTTAAGATGCTAAAGAATGTTGACAAATTCTACTTTTTTAACCATCTCTATTATGGCCTCTGCAATTGTCTTAGGATCTATGATTGGACTAGGATCTTTAGTTATTGAGGAGGTTTTGATGGACATGAATAGTTAATTACACCCAGTCGGCTTGGTAGTTGTTGCGAAAAACTTTTGTTACATCTGCTTCGGTCTTGAACGGGATTGTCTATACAATTGGTAATTGATCTGAAAAAAATCGTGTAAGACTCGAGGACGAGTGATCAAAGTGGGTTTCGGATGTAAATAAGTTGTTCTACCGTAAAGAACAAAGCTAGTAGGGCATTACTTTTCATATTGGCGATCCGTTTTTCTAAAGTATTAGCTAATATGATCCGATCGCATTCAATAAAGAATTGGTCACATTTAGATTTGAGATCAACAAGGGTTTTCCAGGTTACTCTTCGCAGCTTTGAAGAAAGCGAGAAAAGTTATTTGAGGAGCTAGTAGGTCTAGAGTCGTGATGATTGCTAGCCGAAAATTTCTGCCGCAGTTAAATGGTATTTGGTCGAATCTTTGGCAAGACATTACCTTTTCGATAACTAATTGAAACACATTGAAAGATTTTTAATTGAAAAATTTGGGATCACCAAATCTAATTGTATTTTAGGTTACCAAAGCTCAGGAATTTAAGGAGCTCATGTTCACTTGATACACCTTTCTTCATTTCTTTTGTCCTGAGCGCCTTGAATATCCTGACAAAACGTATAATTTACCGTTTGACTCCGGGCGGACAAGCGCAGTGGTGAAGTGTACCACACACTATTATCACTACTACATATTATCTTCGCAATACTCGGTGAACTGATGCGATGTGAAAGCTAACCCTTTTACTGACAATTGCATCTGGCAAACTCCTCAGAAAGAACTTGAGTTACCTTAGGTAGTACCACAATGTTCCATCATTGGCCAATTATTATGCCAATTCCTAGATATCTTGACTGTACAAATACCCTATGTTTGCTGATGATACAGAAATATTTTATAATGATGAATTATCATCAAATACAGTACATGCCTAGTAATAAACAGTACAGGCTGGCTGGAGCAATGCGATGTGCAGATGGGTATTTAAAAAACGAACCTAGACAGGAAGACTCGCGCGACCTCGATTAGGCTAGTAATAGCGTAAAGTAGGCTAAACGAATCGAACATAATCCGTGATTATTCCGGATTTAGTTCCACAAATGAATCAATATTCCGGATTTAGTACCGGAAACGACTGTTCCGTAAAATGGAACTGATCTTTATGAGTTCCAGATTTGCTCCGGAAACGGATCCAGTTTCAGAACTCGAACAAGATCCGTCAATGTTCCGGATTAAGGAACAAGACGAATGTTGACCGATCTTGTTCGAGTTCCGGATTTAGTTTCGGAACCAGATCCGTTTCTTGACCTCAAACCGGAACATTGACGGATCTTTTTCGAGTTCCATTTTGAGTTCCGGATTTGGTTCCGGAAACGGATTCAGTTCCGGAACTAAACCTAGAATCCAAAATGGAACTCGAACAAGATCCGTCAATGGTCCATTTTGAGCTCCGGAAACGGATCCGGTTCCAGAACTAAATCCGGATCTCAAAACGGAACTCGAACAAGATCCGTCAATGTTCCGTTTTGAGTTCCGGAAATGGATCCGGTTTCGGAACTAAATCCGGAACTTAAAACGGAACTCAAACAAGATCCGTCAATGTTCCATTTTGAGTTCAGGAAACGGATCCATTTTCGGAACCAACTCCAGATCTCCAAAACCAAATCCGGACCTCGAAACGGAACACGAACAACAATGTTCCGGATTTGGTTCTGAAAACAGATCGGTCTGGAAACGAAACGGAAACTAGATCTGGAACATTAACGGATCTTGTTTAAGGAACATTTTTGGATCTGTTTTCAGCTCCGTTTTAAGGTCCAGTCTTATTTCCGGAACCAAATCCGGAACCCAAAATGGAACTCGAACAAGATCTGTCAATATTCCGGACTTTGTTTGTAAAACGGATCCGGTTCCGGAACTCAAAACAGAACTCGGACAAGATCCATCAATATTCCGGATTTAGTACAGGAAACGTGTAACGGATCAAGGTGCGTGTCCCAGAGGTGTCATTAAAACGACACCTTTGGGATCCGCACCCCGATGGCGTTAACAGAATCTTCGGACCAGAGGCTGAGCGCGGTTATTGAGCCGGCTAGAACTCAGGGAGTGATGGGCGTGGGATTTGCCCAGCATGGTCCAAAGCTTGATAAACCGCGGGATGGAAAACAGGAAAGGAAAAGGAAGAAAAAAAAGGTGGGAGAGTGGATATACTCACCCTTCGGCCATCATGCGCCCCCACACGCATGAGACCGAACCGTCGAGATCATCACGCCATCATTGAAAATTAAATTTAATTACTCATAATCCGAAAACAATAAATAAAATATAAACAAAAAAAATTTAACCATCAAGTAAGAAACAAATCAAAAAAAAAATATTTTTGTTTTATTCATTCACTAATTAAGGAACTTAACTATCTTAATTAAATTAAAAAAAATTTAACTTATATAAAGCAATCAAAACTTACATGTACCCTGTACCAACATGCATCTTAAAATATAATACTATTATATTTATTACTGACGAATCGATTTTGAAATGATTAATATTATTTTGATTATTATTATTACAGTTATTATGTTTTTTATTATTATTATTGTTGTTGTTGATGATGTTGTTGGTGTTGCTGTTGTTGTTGTTGTTTTTGTGGCTGTATGTTGAGATTGTCAGGTATGATTATGATTTATTAAATGGATTTAATTATACAATTATATGATATGTAACGGATTTTTCTGTATTATTATGTACACAGGCACGTTTAGGTAATTAATTCCAGTATTTATTTATGAATTAAAATATTAATTACACCTTGGTATCGGCTGATTTTTATTTCGGTAATGTTTCTTTATTTCTATAATTTAGCTGATCCACGTTCTCAATTTAACATATATACATTTATTTTCGTCACTTTTATTTAATTCAATTACAAGTTTAAATAGTTCAAATGCACTTTTATATAGTTCTAAAACAATTTTATGGACATAGTTCAAAGGATTTACAAATTCCCCATATACACTTTAGGATTATATCTTTTATAGATAGTTGGGATATTTTCTCTTATCAGTTTTCTTTCTTTTCTATCTGGTTAAATATTCTTTACCAAAGTTTTCTTTATTTCACAGTATTTATTTTTTTATTTATCGTATAAACTATTTCTTCACAACAAAACGAACGGCACCAATGCCTCCAGAATGATCTCGAAAAAAAAAATTTAAATTTGTGATAATTTTCCAAAAAAATTTGCTTACGAACTGTCCCTCCGCATGGAAGTGTGCGCATTTATATACCCACTCAGATCCCGTTACTGAATTTGTAAATAAAAAGAGTAAGAGAAATGAGCGGGTACACACACACGCACACCTCCACCAATACCTATACATAACCGAAACAATTTTGACAGGGGTGGGCACACCTTGTAGCGCGTACCACGAGGTATGCGTTACAAACGACTGAACCGTAAAATGAAACTGAAACTTGATCTTTTTGAGTTCCATTTTGGGTTCCGAATTTGGTTCCGGAAACGGATCTGGTTCCGGAGCTAAATTCGGAACTCAAAACAGAACTCCAACAAGATCCGTCATTGTTCTCTTTTGAGTTCCGGAAACGGATCCGTTTTCGAAACCAACTCCAGTTCTTAAAACGGAACTCGAACAAGAACCGTCAGTTGTCCGTTTTGATTTCCGGAAACACATCCGGTTCTCGAACTAAATTCGGAACGCAAACAAGATCCTTCAATGTTCTGGATTTGGTTCTGGAAACGGATCCGGTTCAGATAGATCCGAAAATTTTCCGAATTCAAAAACGAAACGAAAACTAGATCTGGAACATTAATGGATCTTGTTTGAGATCTGAATTTTGGAGCAGAACACGTTTCCGTAGCAATAATCCGGAACATTTTTGGATCTGTTTCCAGCTCCATTTTAAGGTTCAGTCTTATTCCCAGAACCAAATCAGGAACCCAAAATGGAACTCCGACAAGATCCGTCAATATTTCGGACTTAGTTTCTAAAACGGATCCAGTTCCAGAACACAAAACGGAATTCGAACAAGATCCGTCAATATACCGGATTCAGTTCCGAAAACGACTGCGGACCGTAAAATAGAACTGAAAATAGATCCGAACATGTTCCAGATTCAAAAACTGAAACGGAAACTAAATCTAAATTTAGTTCCAAAACCAGATGCATTCCCGGAACCAAATCCGGAACTCGAACATGATCCGTCAATGTTCCGAATTTACATCAAGAATCGAAATCTAAAACTTTTGGAAACAAGATCCGTCATGTCAGGAACATTATGAAATTTTGTTCCTTAATCCGGAACATTGACGATTTTTGTAAATCCAGATCCGATTCCGAAACTAAATTCAGTACTCAAAACGGAATCGAACAAGATCCTATTTAGTTAACCGAACCAAAATACTCGCTGTTCTCTTCATCATGAATGACATCAGGAATTTTTTATTAAATTTCTGTTCTTACGGTTGAAAGATATTCGGTAAGAGGCGTCATCACCGCGTTTAGGCCTCCAATCATCGCCATACTCGTCCATTAGGATGCAAGTTTTCCACTCATAAATTTAACAACGAGTCTGATCAAAACGTGTACATCTCCACCTTATCTGAGTTTGCAAGGTATTTATGCTTTAGGAGCGAAAGGAGGCTATACGGTTGCCAGCGACAAGAGGTGCATTGATATCTCCCTCCAGATAATTATCATCCACTTAATTATATGTCAAAGTGACAGTGATCCAAGGTATCACTAAACCTTGTAATTCTTCAAATTTTTGGTCACCATGACATTGTTTTAAGACCAACGGCAGCTAAGAATCGTACGTAATGAAGAATGTCTAAGACTGAAGCAAATAGGGACATGGACCTTTTATTATTTTTATTGAATTAGTAGATAAATGGTTTTGTATAAAATCAAAGTCTCATAAAATGCGATCTTTTTCCGGAATCTAACTTCCGCGTTTTACGAGGGTTATCTGTATTCTACTTTTCTCTCAAAATTATTTTTCTTTTTCTAAAAACGTCAATTACAAAAACAAAATGCTGTTCAAAATAACTCACTCTAGATTTCCCAGCGAGTTTATTTATTAGTGGTTGTCAAAAAGCGTCGCACACTGCACAATTCTGGACAAAGGCTTGCTCGAAGGGTACTGAAACTTTCATGTTTTTTTTTAAAAGAAAACCCTTGCCTCTAAAATATGTACCCTAAAGTACATAACCTTTGTAACCTGGGACAACTTGATTCTAGTTCTTTTTTTAAATAACATCAGTTCTCTCTTGATTTGCTGAAAGGATTAACATTGCAGCCATAGATACTTTAGTTTCTCGGAGATTAACTTAAAAAGCCATAAATGAAGTTCACGCATCATCCATAATTAGCAGGCGGCATCTGATTTTCTTCGAACCTAATACTTTTTTGATTTAACGTCAAAATTCACTTCTCATGACGTAATACTACCTATAGTCCCACTTCTATTAGTCATAACGTCTAGATTCAGATGATGTTGTTACTGTGCTTGATACAAATTTAACTATACGAACGTTTTTACCTCAATAACTTCCAAATAATTTCATCAGCTTTTAAATTCCACGATATATTGAAATGCCCCGGCATCCATGTAAGCTAAATGTTAAACTGTTCTGCATTTCGTTAAGAGATGAGAAATAGTTCCGAGCTACTGTTGACATGATAAAGCCTGACTGTAGAACTATAATGGCAGCCTGACTGTCCGTAAAAATGCCAATATCCCTAACAAATATTACATTATACTTCATCCAGTCTATGGCTCCTTTGATTGCGATGAGCTCCACCTCAGCGCTCCGACCCTGCTGTTAATTCTCGATCAATCTGTATTAATCTTACCGGGATTCAGAACTGCTTCGTCCGCCCAGTCTGCTCTGGAGGGAATAACAATCAGAAATTTAACTTCGAGGTATGATTTCGGAGTGGTAAATTAAATGGTTTTATGGGGATATCCTTATTCATTAGAAAAGATGAGTGTCTTTTATTACTACTCTATATTTAGAGCTGGCCACCAAACTATAACTCCGTACATTAAACAGGTCTAACTACAGAGGTGTACAGCCAATGTTTTATGCGAGGGGTTAGACCCCATCCTTTACCAATGGCATTCTTACAGGAGTGTAGCGCTACCGTAGCTTTCTTTACCCTTTACAACGATATATTAGGTTTCTAGCTTAGTTTGCTGACCACAATAAGGCCCAAGAATTTCACTTTAACTGTGATATTCAAACCAACTCCGTTAAGAGTGAATGGGTTAAAAAAGGAAGTTTCTACTTCCTTGAAAAAGAACCAATCCAGTTTTAACACTGGATTAACACTTAGACCGCACCTATTGGTCCATTTGATAAGGATACCAAGAGCATTTTGTATAAGATCTCTGAGGGTGCTAGTATATTTGCCGAAGGCGCCGATGGCAACATCATTTGCATTAGTGACTACATTAAAGCTAGAACCATCTAGGTTTAGTTACAGGTCATTTATAACCAAGTTCCAAAGAAGAGGAGATAATACTCCACCTTGTGGTGAACCTATATTCACAAATTTCCATTTGATGAATCCAGCATACGAGTGACACTTCTAGCCCCAAACCTGAAAATGCCTTCGTCATCGCCTCTGGTGTGACATTGTTAAAGGCTCTTTCTATATTACAGAAAGTCCCAAAGAGAATTCATTATGTTCGAGCGATTTTTCAATAGTGCCGAAGGGGGAATGCAGTGCAGTTTATATTGATTTCACCTTAAAGTATGCATGCTGAGACGGTGCTAACTTTTCCGACTATAAGCTTCTATCTGTATCTCTAGAGTTTTCAAGAAGAACGAAGATAAATTAATGTTCCTAATGTCTTTTGGATCGCAATGAGAGCATTTTTCAGCCTTAGGTATAAAAATGACTTTTACTTCAGTCCATTTGTTTGGAACATGACCTAGTTCGAGGCTAATTTTAAAAAACACTATAAGCCAGGGAACCATTAAGTCACTGGTTTATTGGATGTTGGCAGGAATAATGATATCCGGACCTGCTGACTTAAAATTTTTCAAATGTACAGTTAATTATTGAGATTAACCTGATACCATTTTCAGCTTGTTGATTCTTAAAAGTCACTCAGCTATTTCTATAGAATCAAAAATTGTCTATCATTTAACTTAAATGTACATCGTTTTATTACCGTAATCGCACTCATTACCGTAAATTACAATTATCACTTGCTTTGAAAACCAAAATACACTTTTTTAACCCTGGGCCCTAAAAAAAATCTAACACCTATAAGATTGTCGAGGTCATATCGAATGAAATGTATAACCTTAAGGCTTTACAAATTTTTGGATGAGCAGCGAGTTCTAATCCATTCATTTTATGTGTAAGATAGGCCATCAAACGCTGTGGTTTGTAAATGTTTTCGTGGTATCCTTTGTTTTGTTTTTGCATTATTGGTTTTTGCAAAGTGTACTGTGGTGGAATTCTAAGCATATCATGCTCGTTTATATCGTGAGCCCCAAACGTCAAAATTAATTTTCACGATATTACCATTTTAGGAACCTTCAACTTTTTTTTTATAAAAACACCTTGCGTTTACCGGTAAAAAAAAAATTTTGCCTATATTTATTTCTGACTTCGTCGAGGCGTTAGTTGAGCCGGGCGATCAAATGAGTACCATTCGAAAGGTGATAAACGAAAGGTTATTGGTTGATAAGTTTATTTAACTTACCTGTTTTTACCTGCCACCACACGTCAATCGATCACAGTCCAAAAAAAAAATTGTTTAAAATAAATAAATTACTTTTTACCATATACGGTGCCTGACATTTAAATTCACTATATGTAAACCCATCTTCAAATGGTGTAAACTACATTATTCAACATTTGACATATCAAACTCGATACAATTATACACCACCGTAGATGGAGAATTTTAAGAGTTGTAAAAAAAAATCTATAAAATCATAATAAATTGATCGCGTGAAGGTTAATTGCCCAGCGCAAGTGTATAATCTAAATAATTTTTTTTGCCGTTTTTTCTACTCAATACATAAATTAGCAAATCAATTTTGACAACCAGTTCACCGCATAACATCGCGTTTAGCCATGTAAATTTTATATGGTGTGAATTGATGCTCCTGTTTAATTAGAGCAACACTAATCGTTTTTATCCAATTATAGTCGAGCGCATTTCGAACTACATTTTAAATTGCGTAAATCGCATTAATTTTATTTCAAGCACACACACACACTCAGCCGAAGACATTCATTTGGCTTAAGCATCAATTAAATTATAATTTATGTGATGTTTAACTAACAAATTATTCAATTTTAAAACATAAACAATAAAATTAATAATTATACGTGGTGTTTGGGCGTGTGTACAGTAGCTTAAAAAAACGACGTTTAATTATTTTGACATAAACTATTAAAGTGCGCACGAGACTTTACGATTCCATTTACTTTGCGTTGTGTAAATCATTTTTTTTTATCGATTTTTTGAGCTGCAAGTGCATATTAAATAGTTTGACATTTTAGTTGCATGACGATTTGTCTTTTACAATTGCTTCCAGCATACACACGTACATGAAACATATTATGCTAGCGTGTTTTACTGGCGTTACAACTGCACGCCATCATAAATAATTTTGCGATTCTCCATAAATTATAACCTACTATTTTCATGTTATTATAATCAGCCGTTTAATATACGCGACGATCTACAAGAACCGATGCGGTATTTCAAGGCTTTTTCGTCTTTAATATAGTAAAACGCCTCTGTGGTCAAAGGAATCGATGGAATTTTCGATGGAAATGTTAGCAACATGATGTGATGACTGAACCTATTTTCAATTGCAAATTGTTAGGTGTCAATACGGCCGATTCCAGCGAATTTACGAATTCTGTGAAATAGTTGACTACTAATTCATCCTTGAATGTTAAATGATCGCGTTGAGACCACAGATTGGTCTGGAAACGAAACGGAAACTAGATCTGGAACATTGACGGATCTTGTTTAAGGAACATTTTTGGATCTGTTTCCAGGTCCGTTTTAAGGTCCAGTCTTATTTCCGGAACCAAATCCGGAACCCAAAATGAAACTCGAACAAGATTCACTCAATATTCCGGACTTAGTTTGTAAAACGGATCCGGTTTCGGAACTCAAAACAGAACTCGGACAAGATCCATCAATATTCCGGATTTAGTACAGAAAACGACTGAACCGTAAAATGAAACTGAAACTTGATCTTTTTGAGTTCCATTTTGGGTTCCGAATTTGGTTCCGGAAACGGATCTGGTTCCGGAACTAAATTCGGAACTCGAAACAGAACTCCAACAAGATCCATCATTGTTCCCTTTTGAGTTACGGAAACGGATCCGTTTTCGAAACCAACTCCAGTTCTTAAAACGGAACTCGAACAAGAACCGTCAGTTGTCCGTTTTGATTTCCGGAAACACATCCGGTTCTCGAACTAAATCCGGTTCAGATAGATCCGAAAATGTTCCGAATTCAAAAACGAAATGAAAACTAGATCTGCAACATTAATGGATCTTGTTTGAGATCTGGATTTTGGAGCAGAACACGTTTCCGTAGCATAATCCGGAACATTTTCGGATCTGTTTCCAGCTCCGTTTTAAGGTTCAGTCTTATTGTCAGAACCAAATCAGGAACCCAAAATCGAACTCCAACAAGATCCGTCAATATTTCGGGCTTAGTTTCTAAAACGGATCCAGTTCCAGAACTCAAAACGGAATTCGAACAAGATCCGTCAATATACCGGATTCAGTTCCGAAAACGACTGCGGACCGTAAAATAGAACTGAAAATAGATCCGAAAATGTTCCAGATTCAAAAACTGAAACGGAAACTAAATCTGAATTTAGTTCCAAAACCAGATGCATTCCCGGAACCAAATCCGGAACTCGAACATGATCCGTCAATGTTCCGAATTTACATCAGGAATCGAAATCCGAAACTTTTGAAACTCGAACAAGATCCGTCATGTCAGGAACATTATGACATTTTTGTTCCTTAATCCGGAACATTTACGATTCTTTTCAATCCGGATCCGGTTCCGGAACTAAATTCAGAACTCAAAACGGAAATAGTTGACTACTAATCCATCTTTGAATGTTAAATGATCGCGTCGAGACCACCGACATTTTTATTTTTTGCCGCCAATATGTATAGTTTTGAACTATGTTGAGAAGAGTCTGATGAAAATTACCGGACAGTAGAATCTTGGCTTCACCAAAAATGTTTTGACTGTCACAAAGATATTTCAAAGCTCTGTCCAACGCCTCAATTGATTTTTTGTGGGTCATCTTGTATTTGTTCCAAACGATCAATTTGCATCTCTATAGAATTTTCGTCATTACGCTATTTTTTTGGTGATGCTTTTTTTGAGGCTATCGAGATACTCCAATTTCCAGCTTCATCAAACAAATGTTACAGCACATTGCGCAATGATGTAAAGGGATTATATCACAATGCTACAATGGCGAACTAAATTGCATCAAAATATTGAAGTTGATGATGTAGTGCTCGTGCAAGATGAAAGAATGCGCACATTATTACCAAGAAGAACTGACTCAAAGTGTTTCAGGGCGGCCAAGATATTTGGATATAACATAATTTAGGCAGTGGCAGGGATCGTTATAGTATTGATTTAAATTTATTACATTTGTTTATGCCACTGTATTCACTTACCAAATAAATATCCGGTTATTGCACTGTACAGCTTACAACTAAAAGTTATACGTCGAATTGTTGTGATGTTAGAACCAAATAATGCATTTAGCAAAAGTAAAGTCAAATTTCCTGCGGACATCAGCGAGTTAATATACTCAGGTGCATGAGAAACCAAACTTAGCATGTTTGTAAAATTTTCGGCACAATGTAGATGGCACTTTCTTATTGAAGACGTATTCACAAGCAAACATGTGGCACCCGAGATTTTGTCAACTGAAACTTCATCAATGAATCTTCAAAAGCGTTTGGCTTTTGAGAGATATGGATGAACCTGCTTTTGGCGAAAGTATAGTAATGTGGCTGTGCAGCTGACCATCATTCGAGGTCGGTGGAATAAACGAAATGCAATGTTTGAGGACAATGCAGATTGTCACAGTGCTGTACCATGGCGATCGGGTCAATTATTCGATCAACCATTCTGCCATACGCTCATAGTAAGATTCCAACACTACTAATTGTAGCTTGCTCGAATCTGACCAACTTTACGAGATGGGTTGCTATATTTTTGTGAACCACTTTAATGTCATCCGCAATGAATTAATTCAATAAATTGATCCCCATCTGCAAGCATGCTATCTACAAGTTTGAAGAACCGAGTGAAAGATTATATTGAAGTTATATTGACAGATTATATTGACACATCTCAACTGCAGCCGTCCGCGCAACGTAAATTCAAGTCAATTTAACCCCAGTACTAAAGTTGGGTATGGTTTAACCAAAAATCGGGAATTATTGGAGTGAGCTGAAAGCGAAAGAATTTGCTTGGGAACATCTTCGTGTGCATAACATCAATGAATACAAGGCAGCTCAATCAGTCACGATCTAACCACTGGGTTACTTTCAACAGGAAATCATTGACAATAACACGATATTTCAGCACAGTGATCACCTTTTCTAAGCACTTTCATTGTAGGAGGAATGAACTTCCCTCAAGTTGATCACCAAATCACATGCCAACAAGGATACGAAAACTGTGGAAATATACGATGCACAGAAACTTATTGGAGAGTATCTATCCGGTCGTGAAATTTCTTGATTTGAGTCAACATTGGTTTAGCTTGAATTGAACGACTCGATTCTCGGAGGAAAAATCGTCGATCGTTAGCGGCACAACAAATTCACGAATTATGGCTTACCTCATCAAAACAAGCTATGATGCAATGTGTTCGACGACATCATCACACCAAGGCATATCACAAAAACGGACCCGTCGATTATAGCTTCGAGACATGCAAACGTGCAGTAATAAAGAGGCAATCGCAATGTACTACCCAAGTACTGCTAAAAAAATGAGCCAACAAAGATGTCTTCCAGTTTGTAAGAAGCCCTTCGAAAGTTGCAACACAAGATGAGCAAAGCTTATATAGCTCTTCAAGAAAATTATGCATACGAGTGATAAGTTTCCGATCCGCTTGCGAGTGCATTTAACGATTCTGCAATTTCCCACTAAAGCAATATTTTGCTATATTCACCGAACAGGAGACTGATTTTTTTTTTATTTTATTTTTATAAATGTCCATAGCACTTAGGATAAATTTATATCCTTAATATGAATGTTCACGTGTGACGGCGAATAGCTATCAGTTCGGCCAGAAAAAACAAAGGATTGCCTTTTTTTTTGGATTAAATTCAACCCGAACTCACCCCATTCAAGAATAGATTTGAGTTCTCGCGTAAGGCGATCGTCCATAGCCATTCTTTCTGCGAGAACATCGTTTCGCGATGAAGAAGAAAGTAAACAGTAAGAGGTGGAAAGTGAGTAGTCATCGGCGTTGGAGTATATTGGATTGAGAGTTGCTGATGGAAGATCATTGATGCAAATTAGAAAAAGGGTCGAAGAAAGGACAGATTCCTAAGGAACACCAGCGTTTAAATATCCACCACCACTTGGATTTTGCGACAGAGAAGAAAATTCTCAATCTATAAAATTAATGAACTGGGAATAATATTAATTAAGTCATCTGCTGAACGCCCCCTGGGAAAACCATACTGACGATCGAAAATTAGATGGTCATCTTCCAAATATTTCATCAACTGGAAATTGATTATGGTCTCAAGTATTTTAGAAAACACCGAGACGATAGCAATTGGGCGATATTTTGAAGGGTCCGATTTACCGCCCTTTTTCAGAAAGCATAGATCGGTGGAACAAGCATGATAGTGGGTTTGACTGGGATTTACAACAATATTTGAGAACAATTGGGGAATACCATTCGGAACTTTAACTTTAGATCTGAATCTAATGCAGCCCATCGGCGAGCTGGCTAGAAAGATAATCAATGCAGCAAATTTTCGACCTAAGAGATTAGCTTTTTCTTGGGCAGTATAAATATAGTCGCCATCTTTCAGAGGTGGTATTGCTGATTTCCTAGTTGACCAATAAGGATATATTCTAGAGTGAGTACCTCAATTGGGGAACCGCTCAGAACTGGACATTTTAAAGCTGGATATTTCAAAATAGGATTTGACAAAACGAGATAAGGTACAAAACTGGATATTTCAAAACAGGATATTTCGACATGTGATTTAAACTTAAAAGGATTTTTTAGAAAAGTTCTGGAATATGGCCATTTAGGAAGGAACTCGGCGAGTTCTTAACCGATTATGATGAAACTCTATATGTAGGATGAAAATGGGATTTTAAAATGATTTTTTGGGAAAGTTCTGGAATAAGGCCAGTATGGTTCCATACTTGGATATTTCTAAGGAGAGAAATAGAATTTTCTTCACTTAATGTTTTTTTTTTAATTGCTGCTTTTCTTATCTTATTAAAATAATCATTGACTTGATCGAGTTTACTGTCAGTAAAATTTATCTTCATCTATTTTTTATTTTTCTACTTAATATAACTTTACTTCACTTTAGAGAATCTATGTGAGCAAAACTAATTAATTTTGATCAACATTTTCATCCTACATATCGAATTTCATCATAATCGGTTAAGAACTCACCGAGTTCCTTCCTAATAGGCCATATTTTAGAACTTTCCCAAAATCATTTTAAAGTCCCATTTTCTTCCTACATATCGAATTTCATCATATTCGGTTAAGAACTCGCCGAGTTCCTTCCGAATAGGCCATATTCCAGAACTTTTCCAAAAAATCATTTTAAAATCCCATTCCCATCCTATATATAGAATTTCATCATTATCGGTTAAGAACTCACCGAGTTCCTTCCTAATTGGCCATACTCCAGAAATATCCTGTTTTGAAATATCCAGTTTTGTCCCATATTTCTTTTTGTACCTTAACTCGTTTTAAAATATCTAGTTTTGAAATATCCTGTTTCGTCAAATCCAGTTGTAAAATATCCAGTTTCGAGCGGTAGCCCTCAATTGGTAGACATGGGAACCAGTGGTCGAGAATTCAACACAGCTTCGGCTTGTTTAATTAGGGTACTGAGTTCGTTTTATGTCAGCTTGGCACTTACTATTAAACGTTGGAGATAGTATATTTTGCAGACTTGACTGCAGCTTTGTATAGTCCACGAAAGTGCGGTGAACTGGGAGGTGCAAATGACCAGTTCCTACCTCTTTAAGACATAAGGTAAATTTCGGATTGAAGGTCGGAGCCTTGCAGAAGTTAAAACAACTCGTGTAAATCTGTCTTAGCACGGGCAAAATTGGTGCGATTATCGGAGATAATTTTCTGTGGAAGGCAGCGTGCGGCACAAATCTTTTTATAGCGCCTATGAATGATCTCGTTGAAAATGACGATGTGAGCTCTAGGGACCGGCTTTTGTCAAGAGCTGCCAGTGGTAAGCACAGTACTCGTTCCCATATCGTGAATTATACATAAAATGGCTTACAGTAGTCCCAACTCATTCGCGGTTAACTTAACGTCCTACTTTACACCATCACTAGCCAAATCGAGGACGCGCGAAAACAGGTTCGCGTTTTTTTCAAATATCCATCTGCGCATTGCATAGCTCCAGCCAAGCTGTACTGGCATGGACAATGGTTCGGCCCATGGATTCTGCATGATGAGGGGTCATAGTTGTGTTTATCGTCATCACCTATCGTAATCAGGTGATGAAAAATCTCTTTTGCAACCCTCCCCCGTTGGGATTCGAACCCGGTACCTCCCGTCCCAACCACCGCAGCTTTAACCACTGCGCCAATTGCTCGGTGCTTATAGTAGTCAATACTACGTATCTGAAAGGAAATCCCCGGTTAACTATTTCAGGCAGAAGGTAACTCATTTTTAGTTGTTCCAATATCGGTCTTGCTCGAGTACAACTCACACATGGCTTAATCACCTTTTAAGCGAGGCAACGCCCATTTATTGGCTAATAATTACATTATAGTGACGCTCTTTGTTGCAACTATAAAGATTTAATGCAATATTGGAATCTGTCCTGAAGAAATAGTCATCGACCAAAAAGTTTAAATTATGTTCAATCTTTGCAATCAGTTTTGGTAATAACTGAGCGGTAAGTAGTTCAAGTCGAGGCACTTTGTGAAAATAGCACAAAGATGTGTGTAGATCCATGGCTAAACTTTCAACCTAATAAGGCTTAAGTTATTTGATACATAATTTGAGTACCATTTTCGGAGTGACATACCAGCAGATTTTACAGTATGAACGAGACTTTTTCCTTGATATTGAGGAGTTCTTTCTTAGAATTAAAGCCCCTCAGAAGATTGTCAACATTCATGCCATTCTTAACTGTAGAACTTGCCGCTGAATTCACGTTCTAGTGCCAGTTGAAGAAGGCAGCGAGTAGCTAGGAACGAAACAGGAATTGTACCGTATGTACCAGTCTTAGGCTGATATGTGAGCATTCAAATGAAATCACCAATAAATATATTCAATCGCTTTTCATCGGGGTGCGCATCAACCTGGCAAAACATTTTTGTGATATCGGCACTATAACCGCATATGCATGAGGTATTGGTCATAAAACGGTTAATTTAATTAACATTTATCTTGCATTTATTGCTCGAAAGACCAAACCTGTTCTATAAGTGTCTAAATATATTGATGGAGCATTGCCCTTTTGTGAAACATCACAACCCAACTTAGTATTGGGAGGTTATTGATTTTGAGTAAAATCTTAGGTCAGCGAGTTAGATATTAAATGGCAGGATGGATCCTGCAGTATAGTCGGTTGATAATCGGATAATTTCTGCAAGACATGCACCTCTATATTGAAATATAATAATTGCTGACTCGAAATCGAAATTTAATGACTCTATGATTGGTAAACCACCAATACCTTGGATTTCAGCCGGAGATTTTTCAGCTCTCAAACCCAATTTTGATGCTATAGTGATTTTGTTATAAAGTTAAGTATGGAGCGAGAGTCCAGCATTGATATTGAAACAATAGTACGGTTGTCGGTTTCAGCTATTTCAACAAGAGCTGTAGCTAGGTAACTATACTTTGAGGTATTGCTATCAGAAGTCAAAGAAGCGTCGAAATGGAGTTAAGGAACCGGTGCTGGTGATACAGCAAGGTTGGTTGATATTAAGAAGACTATATGATGGCGGCTTTTGCAGATTTGACAACGATCTTTAGCAGTAGATTTATTAACTAGGTAATTAGCTCTTAGCGCATGAGGTATTTATTCATCGCAATACAAACCATAAATTGTCATGAATTTAGAATAATATTTAGGATTAATCTTTCACAGCGTAAAAACTTAATCAGACCGATTCGGACGACATCTTACTTCAACCTACAATTACTTCCACTGTCACTCTGAGAAGTGATTCTGTCCAATAATATGCAAGATACTAATTTGAATGTCACATACAAAGCAGAGAAACTATGCCGTAACATTCACAGCATTTTGAAGCTTGAACACTTTTCTTAAGAATGGGCATAACGTGGCTACTTTCCAGTCACCAGGCATTACTTTGATTTGCTACAGTAATTAAATAATGCCGAATATATGGTTTCTTTTAAATTGTGGCCTCCAAATATTCAGAGCTCTGAATTAATGCAATCAATTCCAGGAGAATAATTTTGTTTTTACCTTTGCATGGCTAGTTTGAAATCCTCATATAGGATCGGTCCGTTAAAATTCATCAATGCCATATCATCTCTTGCATTCTGTGTGTATATTGCATATACCTCTACATTAGAGCCGTTGTTAGATACTTGCTTTGGCCATACTGAGTAATGTTCTGATAACCACGGCCCATTCCACCATAAATGTGTTTGCTGTAAGAAACTACAGTGTTGCCTCTCTGGAGACTATGTCAGCTGCGGGTTATCGCCTGATTATACATGGTTCCACCGATTTCTACTAAAGTTATTTAGGATCAATGCTGTTTTATTTTTTACATATATTTATTTTCCACTAGGGTAGGCGAACAGCCAATCGAACACGATTATCGCTGCTATTTTGTTTGAATTAGGTGATTCTTTAACAAAATTTAACAACGTTGACCACCAAATATAACTAACTGCCCCATGCGCCAATTCACTTGCTTCACAAAATCTATAAAGTTCAACTCGTTTGAATAACATTCAACCACTTTAAAATCGCTAGTTCTTCAAGTTTCGATATAGATGGCTTCGTATTGCTGTCTATTATTCTATCAAGATATCGGCAGTTCACCATCCCAGTCTAATTTGACATTTCACATTTCACATTTCCTGCAGCAATATTTAAATGGGTATTATACATGGTGTAATTAAGCCCAGTGGATCGAATATATGACTTGCCTATCCCACCGTAATCCTATCACCAGTATCATATTGTTGTGCTCTCTTATATCCGTTTGTGAGAGCTCTCGATCCGATCCTGATATGTATCCACAAGGAGCTGCTTATTATTTGACACCCAAGAGTCATTTTGTATTATGCAAATATGCACTTCGTTTATTGAGTCTCTACCTATTTAATCGTCTATTAAATCGTCAACCTACATATAGATTTCTTGCCTAAGTCCCGTCACCGAACAAGAACTTTGTGTTACTGGTATTTGATATCATCGTACACATGATTACGACAAAAATGTCATTTGCTAACCGGAATCGAATAATGTTTTGCACTTTGCCGTAACTTATCCATCTGCTGTTTTAAATTTCACAATTGCTGTTGGAAGAATTGTGTTCAGATTTAATATGTACATAAACATAACTGACGATTCGAGAGAGACGTTTATTTGTTAAAAGATGTCACATTTCGCTAACTTATGAGTTTCTTTCTAACAACATGGGCAGGTCATGATGCGTGAACATGTGCGCAAGTTGTCACCTTTTGTGGTTTAGATTGGCATTAGGAATTCTACGTTCTTTGGGGCATCTGCCCATTTCCTTTAGTATCGCTTTTTCAAGCTTTTGCGGCATTTCCAAGTGCTCTGAGGCCTCTAAGCATTTTATAGGAAGTATCTAATATCTTGCAAATTCCATCTGCATTTGATGAGTGTAATGGTTCTAGTTCAAGAAATGTTGTAATGTAAGAATTTATTACTACTTTCTTACGGTTGTCTCGACCTCGTAATTTATCCAATACCTCGAAATAATTTTTATTCGTAATTTGTAGGTGCTTGATTAAATTAACAGGCTTTTCCCTTAAAGTATCCAATAGGGACTGAAATTTCTGACTTTGTGTTAAATTTGGACGGTTTGCGCAAAACAAATCATAACAAGTTTATCACTCCACATAGTTACTGCGTTAAATATCGACACTTCAGGTTTTGGTAAGCAAAGCTCCTTACCATAAGCGCATTTGTTGCCTCGACATTGTAATCTACCGCTTCTGTATCTCCTGAATTTAGCATCTCTTCTAGCTTTATGTTCATGATGGTTTTGGTCATAAAACAGTTAGTAAAGATATTTGTATTATTTGTAATAAGTGTATGCAGAAAAAGGACTCTACAGTGATGAAAAAAGGAATTGGTAGATTAATCGAAACTTCAAAATCAAGAAATGATGATTTGTGGAAAAAGTTAGAGAACGTCGAAGAAATTTTATTGCATTTGAAATGGTTAAGTCTGCGGAGCAAATAGTGATATATCTAGAATAATTGTACGCCTTAGAGGATTTCATCTACTCATGTCATATCTTGGCACAATTTAATGTATAATGAAAGGACTAGAAGAATTATGGGAAACAGTATTATACTAATGCAACGTACCAAAAACTGTTAGAAAACATCATGTCACCGGAAATGTGTCACGGTTCGGAAGTAGTACGCGGCCTGGAGAGCTTTTTTTAAAGTAACATCAACAAACTAAGAACATGTAGAACATGTAAACTTTGGATACAATATTTTGAGCAAGTTATGCTTGTTCTGCAGTTTATCTGAGCTGAGAGGACTGGCAACTAACTCGAAAAATGTTGCCATATTTCCATTCTGCTGGTCATAACTTTTATACAAAATCTGCTCATTTATATTTACAGGAAATAAAGAAGTTGCGAGCCAAGCCGACTGAGGAAGAGTACAAAATATTTTCAGAGAAATCCTTTTCGATAAGAAGAAAAATACGATAGGAGGAGTATCTCGAGGACGAGGCAGGAAAGCAATAGACAATCTGGAAAAAACAAATTTATTTCATGGCTTCAACAACATAACCTATTTCGGAATCGGGCTGGTGATCTTGTCAGTTTGTCAACTGGACTTGTTGCTGATTCCAACATCACCTGTTATAGTCCTTCGGACTATATAATGCTACTGCATAATACATTGGGTAAGTTTTGCGAATGTCGTTTACGCAAGAAAGCACAGTTATTCCAATTGCAGGTCAGGTTCAGGGAACAAAAATAATTAATGAAACTTTTCCTATAAACTCGCTGCAGTTATTTCATGGAATGTTTGTGTCGTCAAAAGTTCGAAAGAGTTGCACCTTCCCTTTTCAACGACGGGCTACTACGAAAGGGAACAAAATCGAGCATCAAAACCATATTTAAACGAGCTGACATTAAGAAAAACAATTTTCCAACAAATTGTAAATATGTTGTAGATGGAGGCTATCTGTTTCACTCGGTAGGATGGCCAAAGCAAGCGACATATTACACGATTCTAAAAATTGATGGTGATTATGTTTTAAAACATTATGGCAGAAACACAACGGTAGCATACGGACTACGCCACCACGAAAGGAGAAGAATAAAACAGAAGAGCCATTGTCAAAATTTTAGTAAACATCGAAGTACAAAGCAATATGACGTGCACAATTTTTCAAAGCGAATTTCTCGCAAACATCCATAATAAATCGAAATTCATCGGCAAACTGAAGAAACACGTACATTGTTTGGACATACCAACACATCAAGTCGGAAGATGACACAGATACCTCTATCCAAATATAGTTGTGAGCTTTGCAAATCGTGGGGATCAGATGGTGATTGCTGCAGAGAACTCTGACAACGTCATGCTGCTTGTGTTTTTATGTTCACTAGCACGTCAAACAATTTGGCTTTATTGCCCGAAATCGAATACTGTGTATGATATAGCAGCAAAGAAGGAAGAACAGGAAAGGAAAACTAAAATCATTCAAGCTTTTGAGGCCAATGCAGAACTGAGGGTCGTCGTGCAATTGTTCTTGAAAACGAGTGCCACGAACGAAAATGTTGCAGCCCGCAGAGCACGTGTAATATATAACATCACCAACGAGACTCCACTCCAGAAGCAACATATCTTGCTTACAATAGAGTAATTGGTAATCGGCAGTTAAATTCTAAATTCGATTTAGCTTGAAGTTCAAGCATGACTGAAAATTGCTTTGTTACCAACAGATTGGGGATGGAATTTTTTCAAAAATAGTTTGCTGCCCATTCCAACTGACTTGCCACCGGCTCCAGAACATCTGCTCAAGTTGATATCTTGCAACTGTAACTGTTATATTTTTACAGTTAAACTCCAAAAAATTACTTGCTTTTAACATTTATCTCAAATTTGACCAACTTAACGGCCATAAAATAAAAATAATATTAAACAATATTTTTTTTTTGTTTTCCTTTATTTTACAATCTATCTGCTAAAGAGACATTCAGTAAATTTTGTGTCTTTTTACATTGTCATGATTAGAGTACTTTTATCCATTGATAAAATCTCACTTACATATAATTAGTATAAATTGATGCAACACATAAATTTTACTATTATTGATTCGATACATTAGAGGTTTTAAAAATTAGAGTTTATAGTGTATCTAGGACCTAATTGGCAAATCAAAAATTTTGTGGCGTTTCAATCTTTCTCTCGTCGTGGTAGTGAGAAGTTTGTTCACTAGTTCGTTTGGATGAATTGTCAATCTTGAGTGATACCTGGCACTGGAATTCCTAATTTCTTCCCGTATTGATGGGACCTGCAGGTCTCTGTGAATTATATCGTTTGACACGAACCATGGGGCATCTACTATGATTCTTAGAAGTTTAGATTGGAACCGCTGAAGGATGTCCAAATTTGAGTTGCTGGCCGTTCCCCACAGCTGTATACCATACTTCCAGATAGGTTTTATTATCATTTTATAAAGCAGTAGTTTATTTTCAATCGTTAAACTTGATTTTCTGCATATGAGCCAATACATTTTTGACAGTTTTATTCCCAAATGCTTTCTTTTTGGCCATATATGTTGACGCCATGTTAGACGTTTGTCTTCGTGTGATGAGAGCACTGCTGTGTCGTCTGCAAATGTTGCGACAGTTACTTGTTTACTTGTAGGTAAGTCTGCAGATAGGAGATATAATATCGGGCCAAGCACGCTACCCTGTGGTATACCAGATTTAATTGGACGGACATTTGTATAAACATCCTGATGTTTTATAATAAAATATCTGTCATTTAAATACGATGTTAATATTCTATAGAAGTCAAGAGGTATGAATTGCTTTATTTTGTATTGTAATTCCACATGCCACACCTTATCAAAAGCTTGTGCTATGTCCATGAATACAGAAGAACAATATCTTTTTTCTTCCAGAGCTTCTTGAATTACTTGAACTATTCTATGTACTTGTTCAATTGTTGAGTGCTCTGGCCTAAATCCAAACTGATGGTCCGGAATCAGCTTCTTTTCCAGCAATATAGGCTTTAGGCCTATATTGCTTCTTTTCCAGCAATATAGGCTTAAGTAGTAGTTTTTCAAACAGCTTAGACATTATTGGTAGCAAGCTTATAGGTCTGTACGACGTTACTTCTTCTGAAGGCTTGCCTGGTTTTGGTATAAGTATTATTTGTGAAACCTTCCATTGTATTGGAAAGTATCCAGTTCTAAGTACTGCGTTGAATAAATAAGTAAGAAATCGAATACCCTTATCTGGTAGCTCTTGCAAAACCTTTCCTGTGATAAGATCATATCCTGGCGCCTTCTTAGGATTTAACTCTCTCTGTATTGCAGTTTTTACTTCAAAGATAGAAAACTTCGTGATTGTATGATTCATTTGCACTGGCAATTCGAAATGCATTTAAATGTTGTTGTTCTCTTCGTCCGTAGTTTCTGATGGGTATGGTTGAAATACTCTTTCGAAATGATCTGCAAATACATCAGCCTTTTCTTCATTCTTTCTCGCCCACTGACCGTTACTTTTGCGTATTGGCGGAATATAATGTTGTGGTTGTTTCAGCTTTTTAGTCGCTTTCCACAGTGAATAATCCGTGTTTTCTGTTGGTGAAAGTCGCGACAAATATTCTTGAATTGACTGATTTTTTTCATTGAGCAGCAGTTTCTTTAACTGTTTGACCGCCTTGTTTAACTTGCGTTTATCTTCTGTTAGTCTATATCGTTGCCATTGCTGTCTTAATTTTCTATCATTTTCTTGACAAGATTTGAACATTCTCCATACTTTTCTTTCTCATTTTTTACTGGTGTGGACTTCCAAGCTGCCCACTGAATACATTCATTGAAATGTTCCACTGCTTGATCTATATCACACTCCGTCTTTAATTTGATTTTTGTGTTTAGATTCTCTGTTACCTTACATCTGAATTGGTTCCAGTCTGTTATTTTGTTGCTTAACATTTTTGTTGTTTCTGCATGTTCCTTATCTTTGTAGCATGTTCCTTATCTTTGTAGTGATTAAAACAGGGGAGTGACCCGATGATAAACATGGCATCGCTTTAATGTAATTACTTGCGATCCCTTTGGTGACGCAGAAATCTATAACGTCTGGAATCTTTCTTCTATCACTAGGCCAATAGGTAGATTCATAGGTTGACACATGATTAAGCTTATTTTTTTGAATTAAATTAAGTAACGCTCGGCCTCTCGTTGTAGCCAATCTTGATCCCCACTCTTAGTGTTTTGCGTTATAATCACCCCCTGCTATAAAGCGATGACCCAAAGATGTATAAAAATGATCAAATTGTTCCATTATTATTGCATGTTTTGGTGGGTAATAGATGGCCGAAATTGTTATAGGACATATGTAATCTTCTATTACACAATATTGTGCACTATTAAATTCTTCGTCATTTGAGCCATTTTTTGAGTTTGTACTGTGTACCGTTCCGAAGTAATTTTTATTTTTCTGAACACCTACAATTCGTTATTACAACCCTGATTCCAGGGTTGGCGCAACCTTTAGAGGTGGACATTTTTTCTAAAATATTATTTTTAGGTAGTACTACAACCCTGTAAAATTTTGTTTCTATTGGTATTATTTACTACTTTGCACAAAATTCCTGCACTATTAAATAATTTTTTTAAAATTTAATTTGTATTAACTTTAAAGTTTTGTGTCAAATAAAGTGTAAATAAATTAGATTTTCGGCGATTATATGACGTATTTGTTATAAAACGGTTCAATTCAATTGATTTGTAATCAATTATGGCACATTGGAGATGCTGATAAGAGATGACAGAATGCAGAGCAGTTCATTATCATTGTGATTTTCTTATACTAACGGTAGTTTGAGTATTGACTACAGGAAAACCAGACCAATTCTGTCATTACTGACATATCTTTCCTTTCTCTATCCCACAAAAAAAATTACTAACTATTGGCCGCCACGGTGTCTGTAACCTGGTCGATCTAAATAATTCAACTAATATCCTGCCTTATTCTTTCAAGTAGAAACGGATGTACGTTGGGCCCGGTGGGTTTCGGGATATCCTCAAATTCTAAATCAATCAATCAATCAATACAGATATAACTTTTCGTTATTAAATAACGTCTTTGTTGGGTTCCCAAGACCAGCAGTGGCCTTTAACCACTGTTTCAATATTTTTTGTTTTACTAATCGAAGAATTTACCACACTTTCTTCTATTTGTGTAGCTATGCAGCTTTTTACATAATATGGACCTAAGTGTGTGTGTGTAAGTCGTGAAAATTTAAAAATGTACGTCATCATCTTAGATTTGTGTTGGTTTAAAATTTAAATTGTTGCACGATGATTAATGGTTTTGTATACTTCCATAATACGATCCATCAATATTTTTTTACTGATATTTTGATGTCTAGGGCATATATACATATTGTTAGTCGCGTAAATGATTTCGTCCAATAATTTTAATTGTAATTTCCTAAAAATGAAATTAAAAATTTTGAAAGTGATAAAAATGATTAATTTTTGGGTCGACACACACGAAGACAAAATAAAGTTGGATGATTCATCCACGTCGATGACTTATTGTTACTTAAAAAAAGTTAAAAATAATTTTGAAGATGTTCGAAATGTTGATGCGATAATTCTGCGCTCATCATTTGTGCACGAATTAATTTATTTATTTTTTTTTTATAATGTACCGAACTTTTACAATTGGGAATTGGAACGGTTTGACTAAAAGGTCAGAAATTGTAAATATTATAAATAATAGACTTTCTTCCGCAAGGCAAATAGCGCACCATGAAATGGTTATTAGTAAAATGTGATTTTATTTTTTTGTTGTTGTTGTTCATAAATATATGTTACAGTCATCTGTAAATAGTGATTGGAAATTAATTGGTGTACATTTTGGTTTTAAACATATTATATATTTAATGGATGTAAATTAATATTAAAAATGTTGGTGCTGCATAGTAAATTACACAATTCGACGAAATGTCAAATAAAATGTGAAGATCTTTTAATAATTTGCTTGCGCAACTAACTTTTTAATGTGTAGGCGTTTTGGCGCGTTAAACGAAATTTTTATGGCATAACGGAAAATGAACGTGGCATGTAACATTGTCTGGCTTAGACCGTTACATTTTTTTGGTAAGCTTCATCATAATAGATGTTATAATCGCAGAAGTTTTAGATGTACATAAAAACTTTGTAACCGACACAATATCGGCCTGGAAATCGTCCTTCGATGTTATAGTTAATCCGAAGTATTTAAGGTCGTCTGTGTTTTGATTTTTAATCCGAGTTGTCTGACTTTTCGGTCCAGCGATATGAAATTATTAATCATATCAATCAGAGCAGAACTATACTTTGCCGTATACCCTATATTATCTCAAAGAGATCAATGTTGCTTCGAGGTTTTATTGTAATGATCGATACCTTAATCAAAAGCTCCTGACATCAGTGATCATGAAAAAATGAAAAACGCATGAATATAGTTTGTTTGCATAAAGAGACAAGTTTAACGCTATCATATGCTTGTTGGAAATCGAAATTAGAGTCAAAATCCACAATAACAGTTTCCAAAGATCACATTAGTGAAAGAGATAAGTTTGGCTTGTACAATGTTAGCTTCTACTGTTGGATATTCGAAATTTTCTAAACCTGACGGCTCTAATCGTGCTCTATTATTACTCTCCGTGTTAGTACCTCTACAAGATCGAACGTTAGTACTATAATTGTATACTCCACAATCTCTTTGAGATCATGACGAGATCGATGTGAGTTTTAGTTCTTCCCCTATTCGATCTCCAAGTTAATTTCTGCATTATTATATAATGGAAAAATGTCCTTGAGATGACTACATTATATATCAAAGCAAGATCGACGGCGCAAAATCAGTTCTTGTTACCATTTTGACTTACCCACAGACTGTTTGGGTTGATATGTATTTTAAGCTGTGAAAATTTACCGATTTGAACATGTTTAAATAGCCTACAATGGATTTGATGTCGTGGCTCGGGCTATTGTTGATGACGTTTTCTAGCTCGGCAATGAATCTTTGACATCATCTGATTTGTCTGGTCATAGTTTTTGTTAATATTTAAATATAGCAAGCCTCTTAATTAGATCAAGCTAAGATCAGACATTGAAGATATAAAGCCGCTCTTAACTTAGAGTTGCTACGAGTTTGGCAATAGTTATTGAATATTTATTCGCCATGATGCTTGAAAATCATTGGCTATCAGGATTTACGTGAAAAGCGGAGCTATTCGTTTTCATCAAAGACCCACATTTCATAACCATTTGTTCTCATATACAATTTTAGCTTGCAATATTACATTTGAAGCCGCTACAAGGACATAACACATGCAGTTGATCATGAAGAAAATTATGCCAAAATTCGCACGAGTCAAATTATCTCGGGGCAGAAGGTTAAACACAACCCAGACCTCCATCATAAGTGCACGTTTATTATTCGAGGAATTCATACAAAAGGCCAGCAACATTTTCTTTTGTTCCTATAGCGTTTGATTTGAGTTAAGAATCTTTGGAAAAAACTATACCTATATACGTAACTGTGTTTTTTTTTTGATAATCTAGTTGACCATGACTATATCGTAAATTAAAATTTGATGAAACAACTGGGCAATTTAGACAAGCACATAGTTGGCTATGCCAATTTTATTGTCAAATAAGATTAACATAACCAAACATAAAATTAAACCCTAAGGTTTAAGAACATTTCGCAGTATTTTTAAGATATCTCGATGGTTACAGATGCCCCAGTATGAAGTAATGATTTGATTTTTAACAGTGGCGTGTCTAACAAAATATTTCGAAACGAAGCTTTTAAGGTTATGTTATGCTAATTAAATTGAAAATCCGATTTTTAATTCCTCTCAATTAGTATAGGGTGTCCCAGTAACCGGTTCAGATTTGACATATCGGTTATTTTGGCTCTGGCAACACTAATATCATTCTTTCTTTGACACAAACTCAGTATATTACTTCTAGTTGACGAAACGAGTCGCTTTACGCTTCAACAAAAGTGGTAAATGTTGGAATGTTACTTCCACTACAAAGACAATTGGTTCGAAATCGCAAGAAAATGTCGTACAAAATATGGTCAAAACACGGAACTCACACCCAAAGGTATCAATAAGTTTGTGCATAAAGTGCGTTATTAAAGTGAATAAAGTGTGGGCTATCTAGTCAACAATTTAACGCGTATCCGTGCTCGTTGTGCGTTCGTTCAGCTGAAAATATCGCCGCGGTTGCCGAAAATGTGCGCCAAAGGCCGAGTACATCAATTCGTCATTGTGCATCGGTAATGAATATCAGCCGGTCTTGGTTCGTGGCCTTATAAAGTTCAATATGGGCCGGCAATTGAAGCGCCGTGACCATCCGATTCGATATCGATTCGCTGTGTGGGCCTGCGACATACTCGAAATTGATGAGGATTTTGCTCAAAAAATCATCTTTTCGGACGAGGCGCATTTTCATCTCGGTGGGTTCGTAAACAAACAAAATTGTCGCATTTGGGGATTCGGGAAATCCACAAGGATATGTGAAGAAGCCAATGCATTCATTGCGTGTTAATGTTTGGTGCGGCTTGTGGCGTGGCGGCATTTATGCGACGTAGTTCTTCGAAATCAACTACCGCCACGTGTTAACATCATTTTTGTGGTCATATCTTGAAGATATTGGTTTGGACGACCTTTGGTTCCAGCACGATAGGGCGCCATGCCACGCATCGGGCGTTACAATAGTGAAACTGATGTGAAACAAAGTTGGCAGATATGATTCAGGGATCCACAACAATGTTCATCCACGCGAGCTTGTGGAAAATTATTTGCTTCAAAGCGAATCGCTTAATTTTGGCGTTCTTTAGCTAATCTATGTTTAGCTACATTTGCTACACGTTTCCCTTCTATTTGCTCGGCCTAAAGACCATCAACGTGTCGTCGCTGTGATGTGTTATGAGCAATATGATAAAATGCTAATTGTTTGGATGTCATTTGTTTGACGCGTTGTCGTTGGTAGAATGAAGAGCGTTTAATTCCTAAGGTGAAAATCCATCAACATATCGTTGCTGAGATGCGGCATAAGCGACATGATGAGTCACTAGTTGTGCGAGTGTCATTTGTAGGTTCGGTTCCCAATATTGAGCAACTCAATCACCCGCAAGTAGTCTTTGCGAATGTGGTGAGGGGACATAAGTCGAATGAATTTCATCGGCTCCGCAACCTATCACAGCACCCACTTTCTGTCCGCTGTGCTGGTCATGTTTCAGGCAGAGGTCAGGGGTGGGTGGTCACGAATGGATGTATATCAGGTATATCCAGGAGAGATTCGCAAGTGCATGTACGACCACCACATGGTGGCTACAGGTAAGTAGGAATCTTCCTAGGCTAATGTACAGCACGGAAGGAGTAAACCTTACACAAATCCCTAAGTCAAGGTGGAATAGCATATGCCAATGAATGAATGGTTAGTGGGTCAACAAATCCCTAATATGCGGACTCTGGATAGCAGGCGACCTTCAATTTTAATCAGCCTTACCCTCGTATATGGATCTCTGCGAGGGCGGACCATTTATTTCTCCAAAACTCGGAGACTGGCGCGAAAGTTGTCTCTGAGGCAAGGCAGCGGTATAGGAACTGACGCGCGGCGTAGAGGATATTAGAAGATCGTGTCGAGTCGATGGGTGAGGGGTGATAAACATAGACAACAAGGTGGACCTGAAGGGAGCGTCAAGAGAATTGACGTCCCACCAAGGACCCAATGAGAAAACTATGCCGCGACAGCAGAGGGTATATGAAGCAAAGTAAGTTAATCTGTTAATGTTTAGCACGGCCGAGAGAAGGAGGTTCAGCCGATAACCTGTGGGAACTGATACTCGAAGCGGAACGGGAAAAGATCGGAGTAATACTGGGTTGTGATGCAAATGCGCATCATACAATCTGCGGAAGCACCGACATCAATTATAGGGGTGAGTACTTATTTGATTACTTATTGGGGACTTACCTTGTAGTGTGTAATATGGGGCAGGAGCCCACTTTTATTATCAGTAACAGGCAGGAGGTACTGGATGTTACATTTGCATCAGACTCCATTATACATATGGTCAGAGAATGGAGAGTGGCGAAGGAACTCTCCTTTTTGGGCCATCGGTACGTGACGTTTAGTATTGGCATTCACCCTGTTACCCGGAAAGCCTTCAGGAATCCTAGAAGGACCAACTGGAACAAATACGGGAAAGTGTTAGTACGGCTCTTACCGACCGATGCTCCGAAGCCCAGCCACAGGGAAGGAGCTGGATTTCCTGATGGAGGAAATCACAAGCGCCTGTAAACTTGTCCTTGGACACTGTTTGCCCCAAGGGAATACCTAAGGGGACAAACAGTATGGTGGTAGCAGAAACCGGTATGGTGCTCCAGGGATTTGGGAATCGTATAGGGTGTAGGAAAGCATTCAACAGAGCAAAAGGATCTAGGGAAGCTCAGGATTGGGACTCCTATAAGGAGTACCTTAAAAAGTATAAAAAGGAATTAAGGAAGGCGCAGAGAAGATCTTGGAGACTATTTTGTGATAAAATGTAAGGCGTTTCGGAGACCTTGCGCCTCAGGAAAATCTTATCTACGAGCCCAACGAGCCCTAGTTACTTAATTAAACCAGATGGGCTGTGGACAACGTCTAGTGCGGAATCATTGGCGCTCCTATTGGAAACCCATTTCCCAGGTAGTGTGGATGTGTCGACGGAGCTTGGTAGGAATAGGAAAAATTATCATCGGGGTGCTCGGAGGAAATCATGTGCAAAAACCGGATCCTATGAGCTCTAAACGGCTTTAGACCCTATAAATCGGCAGGCCTGGACGGTATCATGCCAGTGGGAATGCATAAACACTCGTCGAGCATTCTCCCATGGCTGGAGGTGATCTTCGGGGGGTGTTTGAAGCTGAATTATATTCCTAGGAAATTTGAGTGATTTGTATCCCAAAAACGGGCAAGCATTCACAGGCCTACCCAAAGGACCTAAGACCTATAACTCTATCATCCTTTCTGTTGAAAACATTGGAAGGACTGTTTGACGGATACATGCGTGCAAAAATAAAACCAAGTAATTGGGCGACTTCTCAGCATGCGTACTGAAAAGGGAGATCTGTGGACACGGCTCTGCATTCCCTGGTGCGAACAATTGAGAAATCAATCCACTCGAAAGAGTACTGTATGGTAGCTTTCCTCGATATAGAAGGCGCCTTTAACAATGTCAGGACGGATGAAGTTCAGGAAGGACTGTTTTTCTAAGATGTGAACTACCCCTTGGTAGTTGATAAATCAGATGCTAGAATGCAGGATTGTTAACACGGAGATAGGGGAATCCACCACTAGGAGGCGAGTAGTTAGAGGAACTCCGTAAGGTGGTGTCCTATCACCTCTTTTCTGAAACATAGTAATCAATAGACTACTTTTGAAACAGGGAGGGAATAGAAGTGATAGCAAATGCAGATGACGTAGCGATAATGATCTTGGGTGGGTACCTACCCACGATTAGGAAAGGCATGCAACATGCGCTCTTAATCATTACTAAGTGGGCTAGCAAATCTGGGCTGGGTATAAAACCATCCAAAACAGAGCTTGTACTCTTCACCAAGAAATATAAAATTCCGGTAGTCGCCCCTCCTACCTTAAAAGGCACGGCATTGGTCTTTACTGATAAGGCAAGATTTCTGGGCATAATTTTGGACATAATTTTGGAGAGAGTAAAGAAGTCTACCATGGCGCTGTACTCATGTAGGAACGCCGTCGGTAGGAGATGGGGTCTAAGACCTGAGCTGGTACACTGCTTCTTTACCGCTGTAGTCAGACCGATTCTGATGTATGGGGTGAGTGTGTGGTGGCCAGCACTAGACAAGAAAACTTATAAAAATATGATAGAGAAGGTAGAAAGAACGGCCTCTGCCGTGTTTGAATGGAAATGTCTACAGACGGGCCACTTGATGATTGGCAGTTCGCTAAAGGAAGACTTGGCGAATAGTGACTACACAATACCGATTGTATGCTTTGAAAAGGGCTTCCGGACCCTTATCCGCTCAAGGGAATCCTGGGGGAACAGGTCAACAACAGAAACTGGAAGTATACAATTCTACACTGACGGCTCCAAACTAGACGGCAAAGTCGAAGCTGGAGTCTATTGTGACAAATTAAATGTGAATATATCCGTTCGTCTTCCCGATCAGTGCATTGTGTACCAGGCAAAGGTGGTAGCGATTGAGGAGGCCCTGACTTGGTTGATGCATAATGTCATATCCACAAGGGATATAATAATATCTGTGGACAGTCCGGCGGCAATCAAGTCGCAGGAATCAGTTTCTCTGACGTCCGTGGTGGCATTGAAATGTCGCTCATCTCTTAACGAGATGAGTGAGCATTTCAATATCCAGATAGTCTGGGTCCCCGGTCACTCGGACGTTCTGGGGAACTGCGGGGTTGACGGCAAGGAAAGGTACAACTCTCCAATTAAAACCGGAAAGTGCAAATCTGGGAAGGCCTACAGCACCGCTTTTTATGGCGTTTAAAAATGAGACGATAGCCTCGACACAGAGGAGGTGGAATAACACTATAACATGCAATGTAACGCGGCAAGTCTGGCCGAAACTGGACTTGAAGCGCTCCAAAACACTTCTATCCCTACGTAGAACTAACTAAAGTATAGTCGTGGGGGTGCTCACAGGACACTGCGTCATTGGGGAGCATGCGAAGAGGCTTGTGTCAATGGCAAATGACTTTTGTAGAAGCTGTACGGTTGAGGAAGAGGAAGAGACTGTGAGCCACTTCCTCTGCTCATGCCCGGCGCTAGCTTACAGGAGGTACAAACATCTGGGCAAGTATTGTTTCGACGGCCTTATGGATCTCGAGAACTGCAATGTGCGAGATATCTTACGCTACATAAGTAGCTCTGGATGGTTCCAATGAAGGAATATTTTTGACTAGTGACTCTGTTAAAGAATCTACTGATCTTTACTTATTTTTAAATTATTGTTCTCTTAATGGGTCGCCGACGTTTAAACTTTTTTATATTGAATACTGTGCTGTATAGTTCTTTTGCTTCGCAGGACGCTTGGAAGCAGCTATTTACGTAGGACGTAATATATAGGTTTGTTCAAGTTAAACCACTACCAACCCATATAACTACTTTATTAATCAGATTTTATATTAATTATCTCTACATTATATTTAATTACCTCACCGTCAAAGAACTATAATTATTTTACCCTTTTATTATTATAAAAATCAAGATCTATAGCAAAGTATAATGTAACAAAATACTTTAAGTTAACAAACATTACAAAAAAACTACTCCTCTCAACGAAATCGAACTCAACGATTTAAATTTTACAAAAAATTCATGATGATTTTGCCAGATTATTTTAATAAATTACCATTTAGTTCTGCGATACATATACAGTGAGTCCCAATGAAACTAAAAATGGTTGTTGTAATGAGGAGAGGTTAATGCCATTCGTTCGACTGTACAATTTATTTCATGGTGAAATACATTTTTTTTTTATGTTTGTAGAGCATTCATATTTATTTCGTGGTGCGCACCCGTTTCAATTTATGAACATCATCGCGCCTAGTGTTCAAGATAATTTTTGAAATTTGGTAACTTGACTTTTAAACTATACTGTGAACATGAATACAGTAGTGTGCAATGAAATCTGGATATTTCGCGTTTGTTGCACTCTGCCACAGTGGTTTTCTTGGTCGAAGCATGTGACTATAAGATCCCTTTTATTGTACTCTTTTAGCAAACGGGTTTAAAGAACTACAGGATCCACTTGTATACGATTCTCTTTGGAGTTTGGAAATATATGATTACTGGTTTTAGTGGCCCAGATGCAGTGGATTTAGTAGTGGTGCCCAAACATTCAAAGGAGTGACAAGTTTTTGATAGCTCGAGTCCTTCTTTTTAAAGTGCTTTGCTATCCTAATACTTAGAGTCATAAATTGAGTACAAATTTATTTTTATATAGTTCTTATTAAATGATTCCTACTAAGTCTGCAGAAAAAAACAAAAAGATGAAGTTCTTCCAATGGTGGAAGACAAGTTGTTGGAACTTCGTTCTGAGCGGGACAAAATTGTACCATGTAATGGATTCAGATTGCTACAGTAATGCTAGCTTAAACCAACTGACATATATCGCGTATTGTGAAAATCCATGATTATAAAATTGTATGCTGAAACTAAAATCTTAAAAATCCATCAGGTTAATACGCCATCACACACAGTGAAACGAGTTACTACTACTATATTGAGTTATTTTCTTAAGGGTGGGCTTACAAAGATTAAAGCTTAGCTGGGTGGTTGACTTAAGTCAGAATCTTTAAGTAGTCTCACAAAAAAGTCGCATATAATAAGAGATACAATGCCAAAATTACTTTCTCACCCTCTACTTCTATGTTTAATAAATTGTTAATCATCGTTCTAAAAACGGTTCATTTTATAGCTTCCAGCCTACTTTCATCAATTTTGATTAGCTTCACTCACAACTGGGCCACAAATACGAAATAATACATTTTAAGATTAGACCATAGATAAAACAATTTACCTAGACGCGTAACTTATATGTAAGAAATTGCTCATAAAACCAAAAACAAGAATTGTGGAATAGAGGACATTTTCTGACATTGTTTGATAAGTTTTAAACTACACAAAAACTGTATAGGCAATTGTTTGTCAAAAATATTTGAATTTTAAAATAAACCAATCAAAACACTGTCAAAAATTCAAAAATTCGAACTGTCAAATTTTAAAAACAGAAAACTATTCAATAAACTCGTAAGCATGTTTAAGAATGAATTAACATATTCTTCATTTATTTATACCAAAAAACAAACAACCACACAGGTAATTAGCACAGTGGTTGGCATTGAGGTACTTTAACCAACGAAGTTTTACGTGAAATAATTCTGAAAATTTCATCGTATGGTAAACATAAAAAAAACTCAGGGCTCTAAATAAATTGACCGTTGCTACTTTTTTACCGCAATTAATCAAGTTTCACCTGGAGTTTTTAAGGTATACATTTAGGTCCCATGTTTTTTGCTAATTGTACAACCAAACTCAAAGCTTTAAGCTTCACTTGCTCATAGTAACAAATCAAGAGTTCCTTCTTGATGCCAATATTCCTTCTTGATGCCAAATCAAGAGTTCCTTCTTGATGATGTGTGTGAACACTTTGGAGCATTGCACGCTTGACAAGTGGAAGAGAACTGCCGACTCCTAGCGTACAAAGCTTGACCCCTACCATTTCAGTAGAAAACTATAGTTAAAGACGAAATTTAAAGACCTGTTTTGAAAATAGTGAAGTTCAGTGAATAGACCGAGTTTCAATGTTAGCAACTTCCATTTAGAATTGCCAGTTTGCTGCATTAATTTATCATCATTTTTTTGTGCTGATTGCAGGATTGGATCTTGCCATAACATATCAGGATGATATCTTCGTTACAGGCCAAAACAGTTAAGAACATTTGGCAAATAAAGCAGTTGTCTCAAAGCGATTGACTGCCGTTAATTTACGTTGTAATCGATTCAAGTGTAAAATTTTCAAAAGGTTTACTAACAAATTTTCCCAAATGTCCGTCCGTTTGAATGAAGTGAGAAGAAGGGACGTCGTTTTTGAGTGGACAGACAGACAAAAAAAGCAGAAGCTTTAGCTTTAGGGATTATTCTAGGTTAGATGATTCCTGTCTTTATTTAGCTTGTAGTTCGGTTCCTTGGGAGCATATCTTTTCTGTTAGTTCTTCTACTAGACAAATCGAAATTTTCAACGCTTATCTTGGTTTCGTTTTTGAGACTTGTATTCCATTTAGGACTGTTGCTCTAAAACCAATAACTGCACCTTGATGGTGTCAGGAAGTTTCTAATGCTAATTGCATTAGGGTTATCAAATATCGTTTATGGAAAATGTGTCCTAATTTCCAGTCCCACTTTAATTATAGGCGGGCGCATAACATTGTAGGATTAATTAGGTCATCTAAATATAAGTTTTTCAAAGATAAAATAGATCCTTCTCTCCCTCTCAATGTCTTCTGGCGTAATGTTCGTAATTTGGGACTTGGTAGATGCAGGAGTTTCCATGAGGTTTTCAAGCCAGATGAATTCAATAGTTTTTTAGCTTCAATCTGAACTCTGGTAGTAATACGGTCGATTTACTTTCTGACGAGTCCTCTAATTCATTTTCGTTCAAAAATATTTCGCTCGATGAATTGCATTCCGCTATTTGGAAGGTTAAATCGGAACTCTCTAGTTTGGATATTATCAGGTTAAAATTCGTAAAACGAAATTTTCCTTTCGTTTCAAAGTACTTGTTACATATTTTTAATTTTATCCTTACGTCCTCTTCCTTTCCTGACCAGTGGAAGCTTAGTAAAATTATTCCAATCGCAAAGATTAGCAATCCTTCTGAACTATGTCATTTTCGACCAATAAGTATGTTAAGTTCTATCTCTAAAGCTTTCGAGATAGTTGTTAGGAATCAAATTCAGGCACACCCTAATAGCAATAGTTTAGTTAGCGGTGTTCAATTTGGGTTTAGAAAATTCCATAGTACAACCACTGCGTTATTAAACGTATGTGACGATATTAGGTGTAATATAGTAATAGGGAGTTGACCTCTTTAATTTTTGTTAGATTTGTCCAAGGCCTTCGATCCTATAAATAACGGGATTTGATTCAATAGGCTTATTTCTCAATTTAGATATTCGTTTTCTGCCGTTAAATTAGTTTTCAATTACCTTTCTAATCGTTCTCAGGCAGTTTATTTCGCTTTATTTCCTCCCAGTTACTTCCGGAATACCTCAGGGTTCAGTGCTAGGTCCTTTATTGGACCCTTATTTTTCTATGTACATTAATGACATTGAATCTCATATTCACTATTGCTCTCTACATATTTTTGCAGATGATACCCAAATATATAGAAACAGTCCTTTTAACAGTCATACCACATACCTTTCTCTTTGAACTGTCAACATTTCCTGTAAAAAAAAAATTGAAATATAGTAAGGAATATGTGTTTTCAAATTGGTTTCTGTTAGAAGTAAAAACTAGATAGCGATTTATCCTAAAAAATCTATAACCTCATATTTCTTATGTTACGTATACTTCTACATTAAGTGAAATCACTTCCACTTAACAAGGTTGAAATTAATAGAATTAATGATAATCATATCGTTTTACCGCCAGACAATTATGGTACTAAGCATCAGATAATCCGTGTAGTTGAAATTTCTCTCCTTTGGTCTAGCTGGCACAATACCTGTTTGAGTTCGAGCCTTTTTTTTAAATGTTGATAAGTAGTGGATTGTAAATTTAAGGGCCACAACGTTTGAAAAATAAACTTTAACATAATAATCAATGGTGCCAGCCAACCAAGGAGATCGAAGATTTTGGAGACCTCTAATAACATCTGACGTTTAGTATTGGTAATTTCTGGATTCACTACAAACTTGAACTGAAACTACAACCTTGAAATTACATTTTAATATTTGTAATTAATAACCTTCTTTACCTAACCCCCTTTGCTTAATCCATTTGCTAAACCGCCCTTTGCTAAACACCGTTTTTTTAGCCTCCTTTGCCTAACCGTTTTTAACTAAATAACCCCCTTTGCTTAACCCCTTTACTACACAGACGCTCCGAATGTTTTGCTATACAATTAAAACGTGTCTTGTGTCATCATTACTTAAGTAAAATTTAAAAAGAAAAATCTTATGTGGATTTTCATTGGACCAAAAAGACTGCTTTTATTTACCCTAGATTTGCTCTACGGCAGATTTTGTAGCTTTATTGTGGAAAAAGTGGATTTTTTTACACAAGCGCAGTTTTATGAAATCTAGATTTTTTTCGAAATTTATTCAACACCAATATAAAAAGAAATATCAATTATGATAATTCTCCATTTTTAGATATCTGTCATTCGTAAATTTTGTTTTGCTGTGGTGGATTGTATTTTGATATTTTATGATTGACGGACGTGCCATTTGTTTTTTCGATTTTTTTTTTTCAAAATACAAATAAAATTAACCACTTCAATGACAAAACAAAAGCAATCTTTCTACAATTTTCATTGGAGACAATATTCCGATATTTTGGACAGAAACCAATAAAAATCGACAAAGATTTGAAAATAGTGAACGATAATGACGGATTTACATTCAACGAGAATTGGTATCTTGAAAAAATCAAGACACTAAATTAAAAATTATGTTAAAATTGAAATAAAAACAAAAATTGCAATAACATTTGAATTTATTTGTGTGGGTGACCAAAACAGAGTTATACATGTATTGTCATCTTTTTCTATTTTTTGCTACAAAAAGATAAAACTTTTCATCTTGTAAAAATCAAGATCATCTTTTTTATAACAGTTTTTGGGTTTGGATCTCGGGTTTCATCTTTTTACTTTTACAAGAAGAAATTTTTTCTCGGTTAGGCTTTCAAAATTTTTCAATCTAGTATCTCGTTTTTTTTTCAAGATACCAATTCTCGTTGAATGTAAATTCGGTATAAAGAAAAATTAAATTTGATACGACAGGTATTAAAATTATACTTATTTTAAAATTAATTTGTGCAAATCTTCAGTTGATTTAATTTATAAAACTTGCTCCCCTTTGATACGTCGAGCCGTGCCATAATTCCCCCGTCTCTAGGTTTTGGCTGTCTCGTGAAGTAAACTTCTTTTAAAAAACGTCAAAGACTCATTGATGGAGATATACGATCTTTGGATGTTGGTGTAATTGTTTGAGCTGTAATTGTTTGAGCTGGAATAAGAATGGCTTTGGTATGTTTCCGCGGGAGTGGGGATGTAAATGTTAAAATATATAATTATTTTTATAATTTTTATATTTATTTTATTTTTTATATTTTTTAAAATTTTTTATATTTTTCATATTTTTATATATTTTATGTTTTTATATTATTTATATTTTTTAAATTTTTTATATTTTTTAAATTTTATATATTTTTATTTATTTTATATATTTTATATTTTTTATATTTTTATATTTTTATATTTGTTATATTTTTATACTTTTTATATTTTTGTATTTTTAAATTTTTTATATTTTTTAAATTTTTTAAAATTTTTTAAAATTATTAAAATTTAAATTTTTTAAATTTTTTAAAATTTTTATCTATTTTATATTTTTATATTTTTATATTTTTATATTTTTATATTTTTATATTTTTATATTTTTATATTTTTATATTTTTATATTTTTATATTTTTATATTTTTATATTTTTATATTTTTATATTTTTATATTTTTATATTTTTATATTTTTATATTTTTATATTTTTATATTTTTATATTTTTATATTTTTATATTTTTATATTTTTATATTTTTATATTTTTATATTTTTATATTTTTATATTTTTATATTTTTATATTTTTATATTTTTATATTTTTATATTTTTATATTTTTATATTTTTATATTTTTATATTTTTATATTTTTATATTTTTATATTTTTATATTTTTATATTTTTATATTTTTATATTTTTATATTTTTATATTTTTATATTTTTATATTTTTATATTTTTATATTTTTATATTTTTATATTTTTATATTTTTATATTTTTATATTTTTATATTTTTATATTTTTATATTTTTATATTTTTATATTTTTATATTTTTATATTTTTATATTTTTATATTTTTATATTTTTATATTTTTATATTTTTATATTTTTATATTTTTATATTTTTATATTTTTATATTTTTATATTTTTATATTTTTATATTTTTATATTTTTATATTTTTATATTTTTATATTTTTATATTTTTATATTTTTATATTTTTATATTTTTATATTTTTATATTTTTATATTTTTATATTTTTATATTTTTATATTTTTATATTTTTATATTTTTATATTTTTATATTTTTATATTTTTATATTTTTATATTTTTATATTTTTATATTTTTATAGTTTTTATATTTTAAATTTATAATATTGTGTTATATTTTTATTTTAATATTTTTTATTTGTTATATTTGTTATATTTGTAATATTTGTTATATTTTTATATTTTAATATTTAATTGTAAATTTCAGTCGAAAACTAATTCAATTTATTACAGCCTACGGCTTGCAGAAACTAGCCCATTAATCCAGATGGGAGTTCCTGATAAGCTGAATGACAAAATGCAGAGCAGTTCATTATAATTGTGATTATCTTTTGCTAACTAACAGTAGTTTGAATATTGGCTACCGAGAAACCGGACCAATTCTGTCATTACTGACTTACCCTTCCTTTCGCTTCGCCACAAAAAAATACTAACTATCGGTGTCAGTAACCGGGTCGTATCGGTTATAAGTAACATTCCATCTTCTCCTTTGGTTTTGTTATATGTAAGACGGGTGTACGGTGGTGCACGGCATTCCGGGAGTTCCTGGTTCGTCCTTGGCCGTACACTTTAATCAATCAATTAATCAATCAAATCTCATCAGGCCGTTTCGTCTGAGTGCTATGTGTAAATGCTAATTTACGCTCTATCTCTAGAGTACAATGTACATGTAGCATTAGCGAATTATATGGATGTGTATGAAATATCTGAGTAATTGTTTTTGTGTATAGCAAAGGTCGCTACAGATTCTACGATAAAGTTAATCTGTTTTTCCAAATCATTAACTCCCACTTCAAGTTTTACATTTTCTTCACCAATATTATTTATTGGTCAACAGAGGTACCAATAGAATCAAGCCTCGTTTTAATAGAAATTTCCAGATGCTCAATTTTTTTATTAGAATATCATGTTAGAATTTCTTTTTTGTAATAGTTAAATCCCTCAGAGAAACATCTTGAACCATCAGTCAACTTGGCCCTGTCAATGCAGATGATATCTGTGTAAATGAACTAAAAATAGCTACTGGGTCTACTTTTACGATTTTCGTCTCCCGCTGGTCTCAAAACAAATGATTTTAAACCGAAATGTATGATCACAGGTTTTAGAAACCAAGATGCAATGAATTTAAGTAGCTTGAAATTTGCAAGAGTGACGAGTTCCCGACACCTCGGTTCTGTTTTCATTCACTTATGATAATTGCGTGAGAGGGAATATCAAAGCTGGCAACCACCAAGTCTTGACGCTGGCAACCGTGCTTTGTGCTAGCAACCGTGCTTTGTGCTGGCAACCGTGCCTTATGCCCTCTACTAAAGTATAAATACCTAGCAAATGTCGACAAGCTAAAGTTGTACAACGTGTACAAGGTGGTTTATTATTACTATTATTTTTATGTCAAACTTCTTCATTGAAGTTTCCATCATTCATAAAACAACGTAAATATAGACATGCCTGCATCTAAATCATATATTCTATTACCATTTAGAGTGACATTGGTATAGTTTTTTTTTTTTTTGAAAAAATTTATAAAAATAAAACAAATTCCTAATATAACATTTAGTCGAGCGCAATTTAAAGATACAAAAAAATAAAAAAATAAAAATCCGGGTCAGGATACATATATGAAAGTAGTAAATCTTCATAAGTCTCCGACGACTCGATATATTGGCGCAACCAACTTTTTATTGATTCGCTTATTAATTTATTAATAAATTCACCTATATAATTCAAACACACTTAACACATGCACATATTTTCTATGTCTTGAAGATGCGATGTATAGTGTCGATGACATTGACGTTCACTTATAATTATTCACTTATAGTTACATTTACTTCTGTCTCTCGATATTTACACTTTACAAAAATTTTTGCTATATGTGAATTGATTTTTATATTTCATCAAAATTGTCTTATTCCATTTGACATTTTATGTTTTTAATAAAAAATAAAAATGCTAATAAAATTTTAAATTATTTCACATATATTTTAATAGTTTATTGTCTGCGTTCAAATCGTCTTAGGAAATATTTTATCATATACCATAAAACTTGTATATCTCTATACGTCTTAAGGGAATAAGTTTATCTTAATATTTTATAGATGGACATCAAATTATAAAAGGAACATATGTATATCCAATAGCTAGACACCTTATTAGAATATAAATATGACGATTATGTTGACTACATAAATTATATTAACGATTTTATCATCGATGTGTGAAGTTACTCCGATAATTAATTTTCCGTTAACATATCACAAGTTGATTTTTCTTATACATTCATATATACATTTTCACTTACACAAAAATAAAATAAAAAAAAATCTACAAGATCGAACGTCATCAACATAAGCATCGTGACGTCACGTACTATAGAAAATATTTAAACAATTTGCGGAAAATATGATGAACAAAAAAGAAAGCAAACGAAAAATACTTAAATGTGGAAAATGGGAAAATGTCATTTTACTTGGGCGTTTAATCATTTTCATATTCACAATATTGAAGTACATATAGCTATACAGAAATTAAATTGATAACTTAAGATGAAAGTTGGATTGGGTGCGGGTTAGAAAGGAAAACGAACATCATTACTTATATATATGTGCGATTGTAGAAAAAAAAATTGGGGTCGGAAAAATCAACAAGTTCATTCATGAAATGTTGTGTGGTAAGACTTTTTCTTGTTGTTGTTGTATATATGAATAGGTTGGTGATGAAAAGGAAAAATTGAAGATATGCATATGCGTATTGTTAGTGGTAAAAACCACTTTTGAAAGTCGCGTATTCAAAGTTATGCTGTAAGTTATATCTACACAAAGTGTACTTTTAAATATTTAATTATATATATATATATATATATATATATATATATATATATATATATATATATATATATATATATATATATATATATATATATATATATAATTTAAAATCATGACTTTCATGTAGGATTAACGACAAGTACGTTGATCTAGGGCCCATACATAGACTGTTATTTACTTTAGGCAATAAACAGTGTCATCATGCCATCGACCTTTCCCGCGTTGTGGAAACACTTCAGAATTATACCGATTCCTAAAAACAAGACTTGAAAAATATCTACATGTTTTTGGGCCAATCAGTCTATTGCCGGAATTATTCAAATTTCTAGAAAAGCTAATGCAGATTCAGATATTACGATATCTGGAGTTCCATAATTTGCTTTGTGTTTATCGACCTGCATATCGTTTACAGCGATAAACTAAAAAAATCTCTTTAAATTTCCATCTGCTTGCAAGTTTTCCAATGATCCATTTTGAACCGATTCCTAACTGTAAGTAAAATAAACTGTAAGTATCATTTTGGTGCCGATGTTTTCGTTCTACCACCGTGCCGAAACAAATTAGCTCAAAGATTTTTGAACCCCGTCAACTAAGCTGCTGCACGAGACTAATTCTTCAAGTAACTGGGCCAGTCCATAATGCATGGTTGCAATCCTCATGGATGGCTCATGGCATCAATGTGGTGACTATCGTGCGTAAAACGCTCAAACCGTACGTGACCAATATCCAGTACCCTTCATACAGGATTTTATCGATAAATGTGTCTAAATCTGTGTCTAAATCTGCCAATTTTATCGATAAATGTGTCTAAATGCAAGTTCGCTAAAAGTAAAATTAAGTTCCTGGACTTAGTTACCCCACAAAGAATGTATCCTTTACCGTAGAAGGTAGAGCAATTCAGACAAGTGCAAAGCCAACAATAGTGTACAGAACATAAAAACCTTCCTTGAAATTATACATTTTTACCGCAAATTTTTGCTTAACGCAGCCGAAAATCAGCGTGAACCCCAGTCAATGATAAACGAAAACAAGAAGAGTGACAAGATGGGTAAGTGGCCAATAAAGGAAGATACTGCATTCGAAAAATGTGAAACCAAACTATCAACTAGCATATTATGTCGATGTTTCTGATTACGCATTGGGACTCGCTCTGCACCAAGAAATAAATAATGCTTCCCAGCCTTTGAGATTCTTTTTAAAGAAATTTACTACCACAGAAATTGCTTCTCCGCACTACCCTATACTGTAACCAATTTGTGCTTCTCACGAAGCAGTAGATATCTCTAAAGCTCAATTTACTGAGATCCGTTAGATCGCACAGGAGGTGAGCTCCCAAAAACTTGAGTCTGTTTTGTTAGATATTAGCTGAATAAACCTTTTTAAGTTCAGATTAGGCCAAATCTTCCTAGTAATTACAAATTAAGTGCAATTTTCCCATCTAATGTTTGTTATTTTACGAGTTTCTTCTTTAAGGAGTAATTTGCATGTAGCAAGTGGTACTTCAATGTCCACCTTGCACGGTAAGATGAGGCAAGTGATACCTTGTCACGCGAGTTTATCGGCTTTTATATTCCCCGTAATATTGAAATGCCCTGGCACCCATATAAGATGGATATTGAACTGTTCAACCATCTCGTTAAGAGATGAAAGACAATTCTGGGATACTTTCGACGTGATAAAGCCTGATTGTAAAACTTTAATAGCAGCCTGACTGTCCGTAAAAATGCCAATATCTCTTACAGATATTATATGATACTTCATCCAGTCTATGGCTTCCTTGAGTGCTATAAGCTCTGCATGAAAAATACTTCAATGATCAGGGAGGCGGAAAGAGAGATTTACATTTAGATCTTCGCAGAAAACCCCTCCGCCGACCTTTCCATCAATTTTCGAGCCATCTCTAAAAAAGTTAATAAAGCCTGACTTTAAAACTGTTCCATTCACCTAGTCCTTTCTGGAAGGAATATCAGTTATAAATTTAACTTCGAGGTATGATGTCGAGATGGTGTAGTCGTTAAATTTAGGGATTTCTTTGTTCGTTAGAATAGAAGTGTCCCATAATGTTACAGGACCACATAGAAATTGATATAAGCCTTATGGCTGAACTAGCAGCCACATGCTTAGCCAGGTTATACAGAGGGATGAAATGAAAGAGAATATCCAGTGCTTGAGTAGGAGTGCTTCTAAGTGCACCACTAATACACAAGGTACCAGTTCTTTGCACTTTCATCAGCAACTTTTGGTTCGCCACTTTATTTAAGGGTGGCCACCAAACTGTAACTCCATACATTAGAACTGGTCTAACTACAAAGGTAGGCCTTATAAGGCCTTTTTTACTCTTTCCAGAATATTAGGCTTCTAGCTTAGTTTACTATCCAAAATGAGACTCAAGAATTTCACTTTATCTGCGATGTTCAAACATTGAGTTTATTGAGAGTTGGAGGGTCAAAGCGAGGAAGTTTGTACTTCCTGGAAAAAAGAATCAACTCAATCTTCATTGGGTTAACACTAAGATCACAACTATTGGTTCATTGAGTTAGAATGCCAAGAGCGTTCTGCATAACATCTCTGAGGATACAAGGATATTTACCGAAAGCGCCAATAGCGACATCATCTGCATAAGCCACCACTTTAAAGCCAGTCCCTTCCAGGTTTAGTAACAGGTCATTTATGACCAAATTCCAATGAAGGGGAAAATAATAGACCACCTTGCGATGTACCTCTACTTACAAATCTACGGATGGATGATACACCTAGATTCGCCGTTATGACCCTGCCTTTGAGCATTTGATCAATCTAGCTTCTAAGTGTCACATCTACCCCCAAATTTGAAAGTGCTTGCGTGATCACCTCTGGTTTGACATTATTAAAGACACCCTCATATCACAAAAGGTCACCAAGCATAATTCTTTATATTCGAGGGACTTCTCTATAGAACATAAGAGGGAATGGAGAGCAGTTTTTCCCTTACTATATGCATGCTGAGAAATTGACAGCTTTGCAGGCTCGATTGAGCTTTTGAGATAAGCCGCTATCTGTCATTCTAGAATTTTCAAGAAGTAATAGATAAGCTAATAGGCCTAAGGTCTTTGGGATTGCAATGAGAGTGTTTTCCCACCTTTGGTATAAAAATTACATTTATTTCATTCCATTTCTTTGGAATGTGACAAAGATCGAGGCTACTTTTGAAAATCACCTCAAGCATAACAGCATAAGAAAGACTACAACTATATGAAAAAGACTAAGTTGCGAATTTTTAAATTTGTTGCAATTAAAGTGCAACTATTAAGCACGCTTATGCAGCCGTTTCAGCAACTATTAGCATTGGCCTGCTGTGTCGTTGTCCGCATTAATTTCTTCATTTTACATGAGTGCATTTTTAATTGATATTTGAAATTGTATACCGTATTCGTAAAACAATTCTTGTACATTGGGAGTTCTAAAATTATCCAATCATCTACCACCGAGAGATGATGCTTAAATAAATAATTTCGGTTGAAGAAATAATAGTTCTCTGATTCACCACATCTGACCAGATGATCTTTCAGCATGCATTACAAGTTGTTTTTTTTTATTTCTGCCACGACCCCAATATTTCTCCTAATATAAAGGAAGTTGTACTAAAGTAAAAGCACACTTGAGGAATGATGCAATTAAAACAAATCTTTTAATAAAATATAAGTCATATTATGCACTCACTGTAATATCACTCGCCCCACTTTTACGAATACAATCCTTCATACGCTTTATTGTCTTTACAGTTTACTTAGACAAACTCTTTTGCTAAAAAGCTTGCTCTCTGATCCCAAATTAAACTCTATACAAACTTTTAATTTTGGTTTCCGAAAAATATTTTGAAAGTTGCAGTTTAATATTTGTAAAATTACAAAAATATTAATAACTTCCTTTACCTAACCTCCTTTGCTACACCTCCTTTGCTGAACTCCTTTTGCTAAACTGTTCTTTGCTAAACACCGTTTGTCTAACCTCCTTTATCTAACCCCTTTTACCTTACATACCACATGAGCCTACTCCCTTTGCTTAACCCTTTTTGCTAAACACCCTTTGCCTTACCCCTTTGCTTAACCCCTTTTACCTAATCCTTTTTTCCTAACCCCTTTTCCTAACCTCCTTTACATAACCCTCTTTGCCTAACCCCCTTTGCCTAACCCCGTTTAATTAACCCGCTTTGCCAACGCCCTTTGTTGAGCCCCCTCTGTAAAACTCAATTTGCTCCTCTTAATAAACTCTTTTTGTTAGCCCCTTTTTTAAACCATTTTGCTAAACTCCCTTTGCTAATTCCCCTAATAAAATCATTTTATAAACATCCTTTGCTTAACAAACCCCCTTTGCCTAACCCCCTTTGCTTAACCCCCTTTGCCTAACCCCCTTTGCCAAAACTCATTTGCCTAACCCTCTTTGCCTAACCCCCTTTACCAAACCCCCTTTGCCTAACCCTCTCTACTTAACCCATTTTGTTAAACCTCCTTTGCCTATTCCACTTTACCTAACCCTTTTTGCCAAACACCCTTTCCTAACCTCCTTTGCCTTAATCCTTTGCCCAACTCCTTTTGTCAAAACGCCTTTATCTTACACCCCACATCTAACCTCTTTTACTTAACCCCTTTGCCAAATGCCTTTTGCTACACCGCCCTTTGCTCACCGTTTGTCTAACCTCTTTTGCCTAACCCCTTTTACCTAACTAACCCCTGTGCCTAACCTCTATCGCTTAACCCTTTTTGCTTAACTTCTTTTGCTAAACCCCCTTTATCTAACCCAGTTTACCTAACCCTCTTTACCTAAACCCCTTTGCCTAACCCTCTTTGCCTTACCCCATTTGTCTAACCCACTTTGCCTAACTCCTTTTGCCTAACCTCTTTTCCTGAACCCCTTTTGCCTAACCACCTATTCTAAACCCCCTTTGACATACTCCTTTGCTAAGCAAACTTAGTTAAAGGGGTTTAGCAAAGGTGGTTGAGCAAAAAGGGTTAAGCAAAGAGGAATGAGCAAAGGAGGTTAGGCAAAGGAGGTTTAGCAAAGGAGGTTTAGCACGGGATTAGCAAAGGGGGTTTAGAACGGGGTTAAGCAAAGGGAGTTTAGAACAGAGGGTTAGGCAAAAAGGGTTTAGCAAAAGGGTTTAGCAAAGGGGTTTAGCAAAGAGTTAAGCAAAAGGTGTTTATCAAAGGAAGTTTTGCAAAGGGAGTTTACGTAAGGGAGTTTACGTAAGGGAGTTTAGCGAATGAGTTAGGCTAAGGGGGTTAGGCAAAGGGAGTTAAGCAAAGAGGGTTGAGCAAAGAGGTTAAGCAAAGGGGGTTAAGCAATGGGGTTAAGCATATGAGGTTTAACAAATGGGATTTAGCAAGAGAGGTTAGGCATAAGGGGTTTAGCAAAGGTGGTTAGGCAAAGGTGAATAGGCAAAGAGAGTTAACCAAAAGGGGTTAAGGATTTTTATATCTCCATTGTTGAGACCTCTTTACCTAATCTGCTCTACTTAATCCCGTTTACCTAACCCCCTTTGCCTAACTATCTTATGCTAAACCACTGTTGCTTTATCCTTTTTGCCTAACCACTTTATCTAACCTTCTTTTCTTAGCCCTCTTTGCTTAAGCCCTTTGCTAAACCCCTTTTGGTAAGCCTCTTTTGCTTAACCCCCTTTTCATAACTCCCTTTGCTTAATATCCTTGGCATAACCTCTTTTGCCTAACCACCTTTTTCAAACCCTCTTTGACTAACTGCCTTTGCTAAACAAACTTAGGGAAAGGGGATTAGCAAAGGCGGTTGAGCAAAGGGTTTTACCAAAGTGGGCTGAACAATGGGATTTAGTAAAGGAGATTAGGCAAAGGGGATTTAGCAAAGGGAGTTTAGAACAGGGGGTTAGGCAAAAGGGTGTAGTAATGGGGTTTAGCAAAGGGAGTTTAGAAAAGAAGTTAGACAAAGGGATTAGGCGAAGGGGGTTAAGTAAAAAGGGTTGGCCAAAAGAGGTTAAGCAAAATGGGCTTATTAAAGGGAGTTTAGCAAAGAAGATTGGGGTGAGGGGTTTAGCAAAGGGCGTTGGTGTGAAGGGTTTAGCAAACTTGTTAGAACGGAGACATCGGCAACAGTGTAAATGAAGAACGATTTAACATATTTTCGGTCAACGACAGAAAGTCTGCTAATACCTGCTGATGGATGATCAGGTGAACTACAGGTGGCAGCAGATCCGGCTCATTTGAATAATTCATTGCCATATGTCTCGTCGGATTTATGGTAATGACAAGGGCTACGGCATATTCGTGAATCTTTCTCAAACTTTATATGATACCAGCAGTTACCCGAATAGACTACTTCCCAGACTGTTGGAAAACTGGGAAAAACAGTAAACAGAGCAAACTCACCTAATTTTACTTCTAAACAGAATAAGTAAGATCATACTGAAATAGGAATGATAGTTTTCAATAGGTTTTAGCGCCGGTTAAAACCCTATATCTTTAAAGAAGAATTCGTAATGGACACTCTGCTACACAAGTGCTAACACTATCAGTGCTTTTGCAAGCAACATAAAAGGTACATTATTATTTAGTTAAAACATGCACGTCCTAAATACGTACTCAAAAATTTCGTTGACCAGCAGAAAGGAAAATCATTAAACCAAATATAACAGAAAGGAATTTGAATTCAAAACTTGTAGTGGATGAATTAATGAATCGTGCCTATTCCACGGAATACGAACATATATCCTTTTGTAATCAGTGACTGTTAGAACATAATATAAATGTCTGTAAAAATGAATATTGATAATGGTATTTTTAACACACACAGACACACATTTTTCTCAATTATCATCGTCAATTTCATTACCCACATCGACATTCACAAAAAACCTAAATAACTTGTTGTCTCTTCGCATACATAACGCAGTTTATGATTCTATATTCACGTACACGCGAGTTTATGTTGTATTTTATGTACTGCTCGAGTTATGTACTCGTCGAGTATATAACAAAACAAAATTCTAATTCAACAAAAAAATGTGTGAACTATACTATAGTTAGGGCATATTTTATAGAAACCTATTTGTCGTTGTCGTATATATATATATATATATATATATATATATATATATATATATATATATATATATATATATATATATATATATATATATATATATATATATATAAATATATATAGTTATATGTTTTATATATACGATAACAACACACATTGACAATCATAACTTTTCCGTTTTCCTTTTTCACTATACTATTGCTGTAGCTATATATACATATATAGTGCTCGATTACATCTCTATTTCATCATCGTTATCTAGCATATCTATATCCAAATTTGCTGTTAAACGTTTACCGATTTAATCGTTCAGTTGCTGTTTGATTTTGGTGAAAATAAGAAGTTCCTAGAGCCTCAAACGTAATTAAGACATCAGATTGTGTGAAAAGTTCTTTATTTGCTAAGAGCCAAAGGATACAAGGTTAGTTGAATTTTTGGTTAAAATTCAAAAAAAAAAAAAAAAAATTAAACGTTTTGATATCTGCGGCTTGTGATTATAGTTCAGTGGAAAATTGTGTTGGTTCAAATTTATAATTTTTTTAAGTTAAATTTTGGTGAAAAGTTTAAAAATATTGCTTAAATTTTTTAATTATATTGTAAGTTAAATTTGTTCAAAATATCACTAAATATCGAAAAATTTTAGAAAATTTTTCAAATTTGGAAATAAAAAATAATCGTTAGATACAAAATTTTAACTATAGGGTGGGTGTGGCACTTTTTTAAAAGTGCATGCACACCGAGTATCCTTAGTTCAGTTAAATTTTTATCCCGATGGCATTTAAACTTTTTCAAAAGTTCCGTTTTTTCGAATTTTTGCACCATTTTAAACCAGTTTTTAAGCTGTGATTGGCAACTTTGTTGAAAATTCACTTCAGAGTTTAAGTTTTTCGCCGAAATTAATTCTCTTAGGACAAGACACTCTTTCAAAATTACTAATTTTTCGTGGGTGACGTCAGAGGGCCTTTATAGTTTTTGCCTATATAGTTTAACCATGGTTTGACCATTTTTGGAGAGAATTTAGGACCCAATTCGTAAACTTTGTCCTAATTTTGATAGTTCTGGTATCTTTTTTTTATTTTAAATTTCGTTGAGTCAATTTTTGTTGAGTGTAAAAGACTAAAATTTGAAAAATTAAGAAAACTTAATTTTTTTTCTAATTAATGTTATGAATTATACAAAATCTTGGTTTTGCAAAATCTGGTCCTTGAAGTACTTTTACGAAATTTAAATGTTCACATGTAGATGCTAAAAGTAAAAGTCAAAATTTGGCGTTGATCTCTTTTAGTACTGCGTAATCATAATGGTTTTATTTGTTCTAGGAACACAAAAGATGCCTGAAGTAGTTGTGTTAGATTTTGACATAGTTCATATATTTAGGATTTTTTAACAATCACTAATTTAAAAAATCTGAATAGCACTCTATTCAAGTGAACAAATTCTTGTAACAAAATCAACGTTTTGGACCACTACTTCCGATTAATGTCGAAAAATATCCCTAATTCCGTTTTTTATCACTGGATTGTCAGCGAATTCAGAACTTCTCAAAATTGGATTTAATGAGACTTAGAAAAACTTTCACTAAATCTATAATTTTTAGACGTCTGTAGTATTTGAGTGAAATAATGTCTTGGGAACTTACATCTATAACCGGGATTACTATAATGTAGTTCCTCCAACAAGTCATTTTAGAGGGAGTACGTTTTCAACTTTTAGAATAGTAATTGATCTATTGAAAGGTCGAGCTTTTTTGCTCTCCATTTATGTCGTTGTTGAAGTAGCTTTAGATATTCGGAAATCCATCTTTGCCTTAATTGTTTGTGTAGCTTTCGAAGATATTGTCTGACGATATCGGCGTAAGTGGGCATGACTTCAATATAGCATCAATTTGAATAACAAGTGTGTTGAGTTCTTCGAAGATAAATGTGGAGTTTCTAACTACTCGAATTAAATGGTGCCTTTACCCATCCTCTTAGAGACAACCGAAATGTAAACTTTTTGGCGTTAGTTTCCAGCAATCTCGATCTTCTTGGCACCATTGTTGGAGATGGTCATGATGTGTTTGAGACTGGAACATTTCGTATAATTCTTGGAGCTGAAAGAATATAGTGTGGTTCTATACGTTAGATACGCAACCCTAAACTACCGCTGGTACTATCAGACCCAATGGATCGAATATGACTAGATCCGATAGACAAAATAATCTTTTGATGGATGCTATAGGGTTCCACGCGTTTTGATGACGTCGTTATCCATTATGTTGAGATGAACCTAGCATTTGTTTTTTGGTGTAGATTTTAGAATATCAGGATGGTTTAAACGGAATGTGCGTATATCTCGAATTATCACTAATCTAAAAGCATGGTTCACTCATCTCGTATTTTGATTTTTCACCGTGTTAGAGCCGGTCATCACATCATCCACGTACACATTTGTATTGATGACTTTGAATATTAACTGGTACATAGCTTCTTCGTCCTTGACCAATTGTGTCAAACATCGAGTTGCAAGTAACGGTGCTGAAAATGTACTAAATTCCAATTGGGATTTTACCATATTCTATTTTCGATCTAGTTTCCGCTCTAGATGGTGGAAACGTTTTATAGCTGCATTTTGAGAGCTCCCTAAATTTAAGGGCTCTGAACGGAACAAACGTACGACAAATCACCTTGAGAATTTGGACGACACAGTGTATTAGAGAGAAGTTTCAGATTCCTGGTCTTCGAAAGTGTTTTAGTTTGCTGGATAGTCGTTTTTTTAGTTTACACAATTGTTAAAATAACTGCACTAGTGATGGGGTAGAAACCGTAGGTACCATAGTACAATGTTGGATTATTTGTGGCCTCATAGTTGATGATCCATCTGTGATGATCCAACCGAAGCCTGTATTTTGTAATACTGCGGTATATTATCGTTGAATTTTGTTTGCCCTTATATTTCTAATTCTTGTGAACAGTTGCAGTCAAGATCTGCTAGTTCTATGTTATGAGCGAAAGGCCTAGAGAATTGGTTGCAGCGAGACTTAACTGAAATAATCGTGCATTGGTTGCGTTAAATTTACAGTTTCCAATGCCGGAAAAAGGATTAACTATGTAAAAGCGCTTAACTCCTAATCGATGGGCTTTGGCCCATCTTTAATTATGAAGTGTAATTGTGACCCAATATATCATGTGGCAAACCACATCTTCAAAACTGTAGCTGACGAGACAAATGATGACGTCTTAGACTTCAGAAGAATACTTTTCCGATTTTAATGATGCTTACTAGGATGTGCAGCGAGTTTCTGTCTTTATTCCTTTAATAAGCTAATACTTTCCAAATGGTGGGAGAATCTATCCAAAAAAATCAATAACGTATCTAGCCTAGCTAATCTACTGGTCACTTCTCTTTCTATTATATTCTTGTGAAGGTATCCAGCTTTTGTAGTATCACGTAGACAATTAGGTTATCCCAATTAGATGTGCGGGAATGCCGAGCCCGTGCAACAAATTTAAGTGATTGTTTATGCTGTTAACCAGTTCTTGACAAAGGTTTGACTTTTGCAACCCTTCCCGTTGGAATTTGAACCCGGTACTTCCCGTCCCAAACACCGCAGCTTTAACAAATGCGCCATTTGTTCGGTAGCTTTAGAATTTAGTTTAGGTAAAAGTGAAGCATTTAAGTACCATAACTTCTGGGTTGCTTAAGTATAATCACTAGCAAACAATGAAACTTGGCACAATCCACAATGAATGAAAATTTCTTGGGAGTGTAAATTGGTGTCGTATAGCATATAGCACGGATAGTTTAAACGCTCGATTGTTGATATTAACTTAAATATTAGGAATAACCCTAAATATGTTTGAAGCTGTGTTGACACAAAATGGAACTGTAAAGATCTGCCTTAGCAAATGTCTTTTAATTCATCTGTGGTCACTAATACAATGAATCATTAACATACTTGCTTAATAATTTGGAAGTGTATATGTGTTTCTTATCCTAGTGATTTTCAAATTCAATTTACAGTCTTTTATAATATTAGTTCAGTTGGTTGGACGAAGTATACTTGGTTTACTCTTCCTTGCTATTTGGAAATCCAGTTTCAGCAAACCTATTTTCAAAAGTGGACATTGAGCTCATCTTGTATGTCCATCCGTTTCGTAAATGACTAAATCACTTGGGTTTTTTACTCTGGAACACGTAGTTGTAATCATTGGAATTAATACTTGACAGCAATACATTTTCTCTTTAGTATTTCCCGGTTATTATTGTTGCTTCAACCAAATTGTTGTTCAACTTTTTCACAGCAAGTCAAGTGCCATTGCACAGGCGGAGTGGATCAATGGGTCCATTCAGGTTCCCCAACTGTTGGCCACATGTTGAGATGTGAACGCAAGCGATTCAAAAACAATTATGCGGACATAGTTGGCTTAAATGTCATTTTTTCAATCATATCGATTAGTGATGGCATCATGTTGACAAACCTGAAAGCACCCAATGTTTCTCAGCAAAATAATATGCCATTTTATTTGTAATCCATTTACAAATTGGATGCCATTTTTATTTGTAATCGGTGAGGTGGAAAGCCTGGCACATCGATGGAATTCAAAAATTCAACTGGATGAATGACGACATAATTAGGATCCGTAACAGTATCGATAGAGTTGAATGTCACTTCCTTTCCATCTATTCGATTTGAAATGATGTTGTTTATCGAATCGAGTTCCGCGTTTTTAATTTAATTGCGTTCTATTTGTGGAAATACGCGATTGGTTAGTTCGTTCACGTTCGTCGCTAATGTACACAAGTCTTTTGGCAATGATGTATTTTGTTGTGTCGACAACGGTAATTTTTCTATTGTCCAACTCCAATAGTTGCTACGAAAAAGTATTTGCTCAAGCGATCTGTTGGCACACTTCGCAAATGAGTTTGTGGGTAATTTCTATTTCCAACAATTTCAGTCCGTGTTGGGTTGGATGTAAATGTAACGAATAAGTCTGGTCGTCCATATGTACGTACATAGATTCCTGTTCATATTCCTGCATGTGCCTCGGACTGTCAGTAAACTTTGCTGGCAGAATAACGGGTTGGCCTAATTCATTTGGATTGATATCATTCTGACTGTTGATGGCATCACGTTAAATAAATATTGCAATGTCATTTATTTTATGCACATTATAATGTCTGGTGTTCCGTCAGCATGAATTACTATTCTGTGGTTATCGAAACGCTTTTGCAATAGGTTTTTTGTGTGTTTAAACAATTGGCTCAGATGATTGCAATAAGGACAAACTATATATCCATTGCACCAATAACAACATAAGGTAGTGAACTGTAATCAACGATGTGATCGTATGCGTATGCTTTGCGTTCACTTATTTGATCATGCCCGTTTCAGTTTGCCATCGCAATGTTAATTGTCCATCTGTTGCACGGGCATTAAAAAGTAAATTTACTAATTTTCAAGAAGCCAAAAGGTATTTATGCTAAAAACTACTTTTCAATGGCATTTTGATCAATCGAGTAAATTCATTTTCAGTCTTAGGAAGGTACTCTCTCCCAATCAAGCTTTAGTATAAAACATTTAATTAAACCTGAAGGATGGAGTTCTTCCAATGAAGAATCTTTGAAACGTCTTATTGAAACTTATACTTTCCAGGGAGCTTTGATGACTCGACGAAATTTAGAACCCAATGAATAATTTTCGTTGAACCTAAGACTGTAATTGAGCAGTGCCTCGACGTGCATACTGTAAAGTTAAATCTGTTGACAGTGTTCTACATGCTCTGGTATAGGTACGATCGCGGGATTAATTCACTCGCAATATTATACTGTTTGGTAGCATCTTTCGATACCGAAGACCCCTTTAGTAATGTTAAAACGGATGCAATCATAAGAAGGATTGTCATTCAATGAGGTATCCTATAATCAACTAGTTATGTGCTAGTAAGCAGGAATATGATTATTTATGGAACTGCAGTAAGAAGGCATAAGCATGACAGCGCATGCTGATGACGTAGTGATCACCGTCTAATAAATATTTATTCACATTTAAGGAAGTAATTCAGAATGCTATTCTAATCATTACAAAGTGCGTGAGAGAGCAGTCCTGGACAGTAAACTTAGCTGAACGTCTATACCTTTAAGGACAGAGTAAATAAAGATACTAAAGCAATCTGCTCATGCAAGAACGCCATTAGTAATAAATAGTCTCAAACAGAAGGTGAAGACAAAACCTACCACGTGCCATAAAGGTTATGTGACACCGTCTTCTAGTCAATATCATCAGTGAAAAAATGTAAACTAATACAACCACCTTACTCACTGTTGCGCGTCGAAGGAAATGTCTTCACCCAGATCACTCGACCATAATCATTTCAGTAAAGAAGGAAGCGGCGACTCTCGATTATGTAAAACAGTACTATGCTTCGATATAGGTTTTCAAACCTTATTGCCAAAAAACATTAGAATGTTATCATATTTTGCCAAATTTAATACTCAGTGACTCTAAAACTTTAGAATTAATAACTTGGATAACAAATGGCCGGCACAATGTTTTACATTTACTACCTAATACCTAATGTCTTGATTGATTCTTGTGGACTAAGTAGTTTCATCTTAATAAATTATTTTATGAAGTTTAGGAAGGTTTCTAATAAATTGTACCAATCATTTTCTAAAACTAGTTACCGCACTCGAAAAATTTTGGTGCTCATCATCAGCTAATTGTTTAAGCGTTCGCGTGGCTAGGTAAGGATCAGATGTTAGACAGTATGTAATTGTAGTTCACTCGTTTAAAGATGTTCAGAATATGGTTTCTCGGTCGGTTTTTACCGTGGGTAGAAAACCAGTAATATTAGTATTTTTTTAAATTACCGAAAAACAAAGACACCCAAATTATTACGGTCAGTTACTATGATAATTTTTTACAAATCCCAAAACTTTCTATAATAAAAGCGAAACTCATCGCGTAGCACACTCGGATATATACAATAAAACATATAAACTCCACTACTTGGTTTTGTAATAGTACCATTCAAAAACCATATAAGAAATATTTGATCTTTTTCGTTGCTATGACAATTTCAATAAATAATTGATACAATTATATGTAAAGGTAATTTTTCTTCATAGTTTTTATACGTCACAAAAAGTGAATTTAAAAACATTTAAGAGTCCTTGTGAATGTGTTAAAAATGATAATTTTGACAGCTAAAGTTAAATATTTTTTTTATTCACCTTAAAAAATCTATAAAAAATTTAACGACCGTCTATAAATTTAGACAAGTGAATTTAAAAAATCATAACCTCATTTTTGACAAAATCACTGTTGCTAGTTATAAAATAATAAAATTAAAATCATAGTTGGCGTATATTAACTATATTTTAATGGGAATTTTACAAAAACAATAGCATTCCGTTTGAATTAATTTCAATCCAACTTTTTGTTGGTTTTATATTGAAATAAGGGGAAAATTTTCATTCTAATTCTTATTCCTGTGCCCAAAGCCCTCTTTATTACAAGCCGTATTTTTTGCATACAAATGGTATCTAACTATATGAACATAAGAATGTATTGTAAGTAAAAAACGTGTCGAATATAGTGTAAAATAAAATAAACATTCGCATACTATAGAAACAGAAAAGAGGAGAAAAAACCATTTTTTTTATATGGATTTCGATAGCACTACTACACGCAATTTTTCATATCGGTTTTGTTTGTGTGTGTCAACGAAAGTTAGAAGACGGCTTGTAATAGAGAGGGTTTTGCCTGTGCCTAATAAAATACGAATAATATGTTTGTTACCGATACATATATATGAAAATCCGTACAAAAAAATGTATAATTTTCTCATTCCTACTACCACTATTTAACATTTTTATCTCTAAGTTACGCACACTATTTAATGTGTATGGATAAATAAGAATTTTTTCGTCTCTGTTTTTGTTATTTGTGTTTTGTGGAAAGTATAACATCAAGTTTGCCTTTTAATTTGTTTTTTGACAATTTTTATTCTCTTTTGTTTTATAGTAAGGAAATGTTTATTTTATTTTACACTATATTCTAAATAATACATCGACACGTTTTTTACTTACAATTCATTCTCATGTGTATATGATTAAATAGGCGAAGTATACAATCAAAACCCTCTTTACTACAAGCCGTATTGTTTGCATACTCATGCTATACAAAAATATATACTTTGATTGTATTGTAAGTAGAAAATCGTGTCGGGATATGATAGCGAATATTGTGTAAAAGAAATAAACAATAAAATCAAATAATGCGCATGCGTTTACAATTTTTTTTTTAAATTTTTATATGGAGTTTTGATATTTACTAATACATCTTAAGTATATATTTTCACTAATACATTTTAAAAATCCATGATGATGTGTGTCAAAGAAAGTTACAAGACGGCTTGTAGTAAAGAAGGTTTTGATACAATGAATGCGGCTTGTAGTAAAGAGGTAAAGAGGGTTTTGGTAAAGTGTCAAAAAATAAAAATACAAAATAATAATAATAATAGGCAAATAAACATAGCCACGTATGCCTTGGCCAATGGTGCATTTCGATTTGAAGAGGTTTTAATATAAATTGGACCCAAGTAGTCCACACCACTATTTAAAAATGGCTGGTAAATCGGCCATTTTTAGCTGTCCTTGAACACTTCTATATTCTAATACAGCTAACACACGATTTTATATGACCTTTAATCATATGTCTTGCTCCGATCATCCAGTATTTTTGACATAACAAGACCATCATTAGGGTATTTCCACTATGCAGATTTGAAATGTGAACCTCTTTAATTTTTAGGTTATTGACTGGGTGATTATTTGGTAATATTACTGGATGTCGGACGGAATAGCTTAATTTTGCATTTTTCAATCTTCCACCTACTCGTAGTATCCCGTGTTGGTCGATAAACGGGTTCAAGGATAATAGGGTACTGTTGTCCAACGAGCATACTGTTAAAAGTTACATTTTCGGTTTTTGCTAATTGTTCAATTTCCCGCCTAAAACTCTTGGCTTGGATCATACGAATACAATGTTCTGCATCTAAATATTCCTATTATGTTAACCAACCAATCTGCGTTTTTTTGCCTTTTGACCTTGCCAATAGGCTAAACCGTAGAATATAACTCATTATTTTTTTGTTTGAACCAAGATGAGCATTCTTATAATAATTGGGTGCTCCTCAATGTCGACATCTTTTGGTTGAGTTATACTTATGTCTTTTGGTCACTTTAACTCGCTCCACTGCAGCCAATTAGGTCCATGCCACCAGTTTTGTAACTCGTGCACAAACTGGGGCTCGACACCTCTAGAAATATGATCAGCTAGGTGTTGCTTAAATGTGATATGGCCCCAACGGTTCCTGGGGATGATATTTAAAACAGCACTAGTTCGATTTGCTATAAATGATTTCCACTTCAGATGATTTCCACCTGCATCTGAGGCAGCCTCAAATGCATCACAAAAGGCATGTAACTGGCCTGATATTGGTTGGACGAATTTTAGTAAACATCAGGGAAGCTTAATTTGTTGTATAGGTTAGGTAAATTATAATAAACTTTGCTCCAGAGATCCACAATCTTACCAGGAGCTTCTTCATCCCAAATCTGTCTTCATTAACTACCGTTTATGTAGTAGAATTTTAAAGTGTATAACCACCGGAGATACCCAACCCAAAGGATCGATGTCAGATTTCTGAAGCCACATAATTCTTAATGTCTTGGTACTGGAATATTCTTCAATTAATTAAGGTATCTCGTCCTGATTATCTTTGACTAATTGCAAGAAAATTTGTGAATTTGAATTCCGTTTACTGGATATTGGTTTTCTGCATTTTTGGCTACCTCTTCTAGTGACCGAATAGCTATAGGAATGGTGCACATGAAGTTCCATACGTAACTGCTGAGAACTGAGTTCTTCGTGTGAATCTTTACGCCACAATATGAATTGATAATTGGCATCTGTGAACTAAAATTTGTCGGTAAATTTTTTCTATGTCCACATTTATTGCTACTAGGTGTTGGCAAAATTTTAATAGGGTCGTTGTTAACTCCGGTTGAAGCTTTGGTTCAATATTTAAGCATTCGTTTACGAGACTGTATTTGTGGTTTTACAGGATGCATCAAAAATAACCCTCAGCTTTGTAGTTGTGCTTTCCTTGTAGATGGCATGATGAGGCAATAAATACCTTTTATTGTTTTTAGTTGGAACATCTGCCCAAGGTACCTGTATCATATGCCCTAAATTAAGGTAATCCTCCATAAATGTTTTATAGTATAATGACTGATAATGATATTCATTTGATCGCTTAAATCTTTTTTCAATTGACCTCAATCTGGCACTTGCCTGAGGTATTGAATCTCCTAGATTAGACGGTTGTTTTTTGAAAGGTAATCGAACTATGAATCTGCCATCTGGAGCTCGAGTAGTAGTGTTCCGATACACAATTTCTCAAGGATCATCTTCGTCTAGTTGCCTGGACTTCTTTACAGGTTCTTCTACCTTTCAAATTTTTTTTAATAGTTCCATCAAATGTTCATTTGTTATGTTAAAATCCAAATTTGCATTATAATAATGTACCTTGCAACCTTTTTTATTTGATTGAGCGGTGTGGTAGGACTTCACAGCTGGTTGTGCGAAACTGCTAGGCTTATTCAGTGATGCGCAAGACTCCAATGCATCGCATCTTGAGCTAAGAAATTTCAACAACTTGTTAAAAGTTGGAAGTGCAAGTCTAACATTAAATGGTATGTTCCAACGCGAAATATTTGTTAATGCTTGTTGTAAATGCATTTAAAATATTAGTCACGAGTAAAAACTGACACAGTTATTTATAACAAGACATTTTTAAGCTTAATAGCCGATTTATAGCCGATTTACATTCAACAAATTTTGAAGAAGAAGCTGATCTTGAAATCAATTTAGTAAAATTGTAATAAACACGAAAATTGCAATAACATTTCGTTTTTATTTGTGTGAGTAACCAAAACATAGTATATTAAACTAATTTCATACATGTATTGTCGTCTTTTTATATGTTTTGCTACAAAAAGATAAATCTTTTCATCTTGTAAAACATAAAATCATCTTTTTTATAACAGTTTTTGGGTTTGGATCTCGGGTTTCGTATTTTATTTTTACAAGAAGAAATTTTTTCTCGGTTTGGCTTGTATAATTTTTCAATCTAGTGTCTCGGTTTTTTTCAAGATGAAAAATTTGTTGAATGTAAATCGGCTATTACATTCAACAAATTTTTCATCTTGAAAAAAACTGAGATGTAAAGCCAAACCGAGAAAAAATTTCTTCTTGTAAAAATAAAAAGCTCAAACCCGAGATCCAAACCCAAAAACTGTTATAAAAAAGATGAACTTGATTTTTAGAAAAAGACAAGTATTTTTTTTTGTAGCAAAACATATTAAAAGATGACACAAATAACTATATTATACTCACACAAATAAAAACAAAATGTTATTACAATTTTGGTTTTTATTTCAATTTTACTAAATTGATTTCTAGATCAACTTCTTTTTCAAAATTTGTTGAATGTAAATCGGCTATTATACGGCAGAAATTTGTTAATTTATTATGGTTGGCTTTTCATTTAAACCGGAAACATAAATAAGATTTGACTGACTACCACTGTCTTGTAATGGCTGTGGATTAAAATGTGAATTTCGAAAGATATTTTTGGAGTGCACATAAATAATTACTTTCATATCGGATTTTCATCTGTAACAGATAATAAATTGGATGAGTTGGCATAATGTAGTGTATCATGCTTTTGATAATTGTATCATGCTTTTAATACATAATTTCTAATCAGGTTTTAAACATTTAGATGTCCAATGTTTAGAACTGAAACAATTTAAACATAGATTTAATTGCTTTAGTTCCTCATATCGATCATTAATGAACATTTCCAAAAATTTAAAGCATTCACTTAACCTTTGGAAAATTAACTTGCAAAACACACAACTGTTGGAATTAAGGTTCAATGTATGATTCAAACTAGTACCAGGGAATTCGAATTTAATAGTTGGAATTGAAGTTTGAGCTCTGCTGATATTGGATGGTTGATTGAATTTTAATGGACATTAATTGAATTTTTATATTTGGAAAAAACTTTCAAATTCTAAAATCAAATCTTGTAAATCATAGTTGTACTAGCTTATTTTTATTTTTGTTAAAACACTGTCACTATCCAGGTTGACTAGGACCAAAAAATGCTATACGGTTTAAGTATTAATTATTGGTTCCAATAAAAAGCAAAAGCATTTTGTGGAAGGGAGCAGTTGGCATCAAAGTTGGCATTGGGTTGCCGAGCATCTCTACACGAGATGAGTAAATATTTAAACATTCAGTTCACTCGGGCGTCAAGGAGAACTGCAGAGAAGTCAAACTTGCTAGGCAAGGTATGATTCTCACACTCTAACATGTGAGAGAGCACGACAAGTGTGACCAAGACTGGAATTGGAGTGCTCTTTAACTGTATTATTTATGAGCAGAAGGGACTAAAACAGTTACAAAGGTACTCCAGGAAACTGCCTTTTCAGTGACCGATATCGGTCTAAATATTTGGAAGCAGCCACCCTAATCTATCCAGATGCAAAATATATTAGTAACTAGCCATGTAATAGTAAATTAATTAATAACCAAAAAGTGGAACTAAATTACATGAACCATCATCAACAGAAGTGACGAAATATGAATATCAAATTATGAAAAATCGGCCTATAATTCTAAATAAAAAAATTATCCGATAAAACCTATAAATAATTGTATAAATTTTAACTTTTACGTATCATGGAAACAAAACATAGAATTATAAAACAAATTGGTTGCATTCAGTATCTAACGACTAATAATATCATAACACCTATTATAATTGTAACAACCTTGTACTATACGAAATTCAAATATTTCGATATTTGACGTTTCATTCTACTGCAATTTGTTTATATTTGAGTTTTTGTTAAATTGTAAATCGATTTAAATTAGTGAACAATTCAATCAATTACTGCAAAACCAATATATAAAATGGTTCAAGTGTGGCAATTGTACAAAACAACAGTTAAATCTAATAAATGTAAATGACATTTTTAAATTAGTTTTCATGGAACCCTTTTTATTTTTCATACAACACAAAAAAAAACACAATTGATCTATAAACGCTAAGATAAATTAAGTGCGAACATAATCTGGTTAAAAGAAAATGAAAAATCAATTTTCCTATTTTTATGAATGAATCGAGTGATAAATTCTTGAGAAAAAGTTTTCCGTTTTTTTTTTTTATTTTTATTTTCCCAAAGACGAATTCGAAAAATGATGAAAAGAATTTTTCATTTTGACAATGGAATGCGAAAAATTTCTTTTTATTTTCATGCCAATATTTATGATTATATAGAAAAACGGAAAATTGGTTTTGAATTATGTATGTGTTTGTGAATGATATCGGTTTTAATTAGAAATATTTGTTTATAAGTTATATAATCAATATTTTAATTTAATTTAAAAATTTTGCTAAGTACTACTTAAGTAATTTTCTATTTGATTATAGGTCTATCTACGCAAACACATAATGGATGTTGAAGAATTTCGGAAGCGTGGCAAAGAAATGGTTGACTATATATGTGAGTATATGGATACATTGAAAAATCGACGGGTAACACCATTGGTCGAGCCCGGCTACTTGCGTCACCTAATGCCCGACGAGGCACCAACGAATCCAGAAAATTGGGACGATATTATGGCCGATGTTGAAACGAAAATAATGCCAGGCGTTACACATTGGCAACATCCACAATTTCATGCATATTTTCCATCGGGCAACTCATACCCATCGATTTTGGGTGATATGTTAAGCGATGGCATTGGTTGTATTGGTTTTTCATGGGCCGCTAGTCCGGCGTGTACCGAGCTCGAAACTATTGTACTCGATTGGTTGGGTAAAGCGATTGGTTTACCAGATGATTTTCTAGCCCTAAAAAAAGGTAGTAAGGGTGGTGGTGTTATACAAACATCGGCTTCGGAATGTATTTTAGTTTCATTGCTGGCGGCCCGGGCACAAGCGATTAAACGTCTTAAACAACAACATCCATTTATCGAAGAAGGACACTTACTATCCAAACTTATGGCATACTGCTCAAAAGAGGCGCACAGTTGTGTAGAAAAAGCGGCCATGATATCTTTTGTTAAGCTACGTATTCTCGAACCCGATGAAAATTGCTGTTTAAAAGCAGACACTTTAGTTAAAGCAATCGAAGAGGATGAACAACAAGGATTAATCCCATTCTTTGTTTCGCTCACGCTCGGTACAACTGGTTCATGTTCGTTTGACGAATTAGAAGCAATTGGTGTTGCCTTACAACGATACGCAGGCGTATGGATACATGTTGATGCGGCTTATGCTGGAAATGCGTTCATCTGTCCAGAACTTAAATATTTATTAAAAGGTATCGAGTATGCCGATTCGTTCAATACAAACCCTAATAAATGGCTACTCACAAATTTTGACTGTTCAACACTTTGGGTACGCGATCGTATCCGCTTAACATCGGCTCTAGTCGTTGATCCGCTATATTTAAAGCATGGCTACGCTGAAACCGCAATCGATTATAGACATTGGGGTGTTCCACTTAGCCGTCGATTTAGATCGCTTAAACTTTGGTTTGTTCTACGATCGTATGGTATTTCAGGACTTCAAAAATACATTCGACACCATATCGAATTAGCAAAACGATTTGAAAGGCTTGTGTTAAAAGATACACGTTTTGAAGTGTGTAATGAAGTTAAATTAGGTTTGGTATGTTTTCGATTAAAAGGGAGCGACAAACTTAACGAAAAACTACTAAGCACCATTAATGCCTCAGCTAAATTACATATGGTGCCGTCGTCCGTCAATAATAAATACACGATTAGGTTTTGTGCCGTGGCCCAGCATGCGACTGAAATGGATATTGATTATGCATGGGATGTGATTACCGATTTTGCCTCCGAGCTAATTGAGAAAGAACAAGCCGATGAATTTACCGATATTGTTGATCGGCGCAAGGAAATTTCGCTCGCACAAAAACGATCGTTTTTCGTTCGTATGGTCAGTGATCCGAAAATATATAATCCAGCTATTAGTCTAGCTGGAACACCTAAATCAATTGAAATTATGTCACCCACGGGTGAGGGATTGCCAGAAATTAAAGCAACTTCCAGGTAAATTACAATAAACTTATCGCATTAAGTTACATTCACACAATTGTTTTCACAATATTACAGCTCAAAGTCTTGGATTAGTTGGCCGCTAGCTCTATTCTTTGCAAATGCAAATAATGATGAATCCCAAAAGAGTAATGTTCCAATTCGGTAAGTTATTATAATATTAAGTTTGCTGAAACAAAAATAAAAATAATACGATTTATAGATTTCGACATCTCGATACAAATGTCCGGTTATCGCCATCTCGACGCAACTCTGCCAGTGGTGGAGGATCATCGCCATCACCGGAAAATGAACCAGGCCATAATCCCCATAACATATCTGGTGGAAAGTCACCAAAACGATCGCCTGTAATGAACCGACGAAACGTTGCAGGCACAGTGGACGATCAAAATCTTAATTAAAATATAGCTTCCACTCGTTTTCTTCACTAATTAAACTAACTACTAAATCAAATCATTGTGTTATCCGTAAACTTAGTATATCAGACAAACCATACATAGCTAACTAATGTGATTAAATAATAAATAAATGAAATTGAAAAAACTGAATAATTAAAATTACAGATGAATATCACGTTTCGCGTATATGAATTTTTTTCCCGGTTACCTTGAACTCACATCTGAACCTACATAATATTCTTAAAACCTACACACAGCATGATTCGCCACCGTACACAGGATAAACAAAAACTTCGGACACAAACGTGACGATTGATTAATGTGATGAGCTAATAATCGATAGTCAATTTTTTTTCTATTACCTAATAAGTAATAATTCAAGCTACCAGGTAAGTTAAGAAAATTTTTTTTTGTCATACGAGTACATAAAGTGATATTCGTCGCGATTACATCTTAAACATATTATAGCTAACATGTCAACGATGTATAATATGAGATCGATAGAAGAGATCAAGAATTTTATATAGTATTGCGATATTTAAAATTTTATCACGATCGTCTATATATTTTGTGATTGTCACAAGAGCAGCAAATTAGATGAAGAAGAACGAAAGAAATACGGTATTTTGTGTGAGAAACTCGATATATACAATCTTAAAATATGAATTTAGCCTTCAAAATATCAATTTAAAGTCAAAGTACCTTGGTAATGTATATGCGCTGAGTCATGGAATGGGTATTCTTCACTTTAATTTTGTTATGTTTAAAAAGTGGGTGTGTGACTTAAGCTGGAAATGTTAAAAATTGTTTGAAGGCTCCGATTTAAAATAGTAAAAAAATATTGGAAAAATTTATATTCGCCTATATTATGCAGCTAAATCGGTAAATGGCCTAGTTAAATGTCATTTTTTGAAGACCCAATAACAATAACGTTACGGAAAGAATAAAGAATAACGTTACACTAGCAAATCTGTTGTTTCTTAAAACAAAGCTTTTGGTGGACCAAATTTTTACGGCAAATATATCGATAGCCCCACGATACGGTGATTGATTTACAAGGGAAGCCATGAGAAAGATATGTTTAAGTTCACTCATTGAACTGTAGATGGTAGCACCTATGAATTAATATGTAAAAGGTGGCCATGCTGTTTGTTTTTGTTTTTTTCTTTCTATTATTAACTCGAGTTACTCGGCGACACGTGCATATAATTAAATACATTGAATATTAAAATTAACATAATTAATAAACAAACTAAATAATAACAAGTTTATTAATATTTTCTCGGTTATGGGCCCAAAGCGCCATAGTCGATTAACTAAATAAAATTTATAAATAAATAATAAAACTATGTAATAATGAGTTCGTCAAATGTTTCGGTGGTCGCGCCATTATCGTCAGGTGCTAATTTGAAAAATTGGAAATTTATAATTATGTCTCAAATGGAGAAAAGCGAAATTGCAGAAGTATTTACTGATTCAGTGCCAGATGATGAAAACAAAATGAAGAAAATATATGAAGAAATAAAAATACATGGGAAGTTAAAATGTGAAACATGTGATGTCTCATTTGGAGTAGGCAGAAAAACATTAAGTACGTCAGGATGTTACGAATGTAGAAGTAAATTTCACCTACGGAACTATTGTCCTAATCTGACCAAAAATAGAGGCAGAGGTGGTAAAAACTTTATAGAAGACCACAAAGAGGAAATAGAAATTGCCATAGGGGTCAAGGCCATGGTTAATTTTATAGCATGTTTGTCGCTACAAAAAGAATATAATAATTTATTTGTCGTGGATTCTGAATGTTCCAGAAATATGATAAAAGGTGAGTTGGAGGGCCGAATACATAATTTGGAGTTATTAAATGCTGGTATCAAAATAAGGATGGCGAACGGAACAGAACTGCTAGCAAATAAAAAAGGGAACCTACAAATTACTGTTCAAGGAAAAGTCATAAATATTGAAGCTCTTGTGGTTCCGGGTCTAAAACAGAATTTGTTATCTGTTTCTCAAATTACAAGTACAAATAGTAATAAAATAATTTTTGAAAATAACCAAATGATAATACAACAAAAATTTTGCTAAACAAAAGGGAATAAAGATTGAGTATACAATAAGTCATAACCCACCTATGAATGGTAAAGCAGAGAAAATTAACGATCAACTTCAAAATATGGTTAGAACCAAGTTAGCTGATTCGGGTTTACCAAAATATCTATGGGGTGAAGCAATTAGAGCATCAGCTTGCGAGTTAAATAGGACACATACTTCAACTCTAGAAAAGGGGAAAACCCCGTCTATGATTTGGAATAGAAGAAATGATTTATCAAAGTTAAGAATTTTTGGATGTCGAACTTGGTCGATGAATTTGCCTAAAGGCAGAAAACTCGATCATACATCAGAAAGAGGTGTGATGGTAGGATATTGTGGAGGAGGTTACAAAATTTAGTTTCATTCTACCAGAGTAATAAGAACGAGACATGTAACTTTTGATGAAAAATTTATGGAATGCAGAGAAGATTTGAATAAATATTCACTGCCTAGTAATGTACGTCAAGAACCGGAAATTGAAAAAAATAATCATGATACCAAAATTAATGAAACTATTGAACAATCAACTAAAATGCAGAACGTTATAGAAAAGCCAACAACTGATAAAAAGCAAACAACTTCTTCAGGAAGAGTGAAAAAGTAACCAGCTTATTTAGATTTGAGTTGTATACGGCCTATTGCTTACTAACAGCCGATGAAAATGTGCCTCAAAATTGTAAGCCAGCTCAGGATTCCAATGAATGGAAAGAGCGAGTTAAATTTCCTCGAAAAAACTTGAAAAGAGTGTGATCTACCTAAAGAAGCTAAAGCTATAGATACGAAAAGTGTCTTTAAATTGAAAGAAAATGGAGAGAAGTAGGCTCGTTTGGTTGAGAGAGGATTACAATAACCAGAAAATAAAAATGAATTTCTGTATTCTCCTGTTTATAGAATACCTACGGTACGTCTTTTATTTTCTGTTGCACTACAAAACAATTGACCGTTGAGACAAACCGATGTGCCTACAGCTTTTTTACGTCTTTCTTAAGTAGATACCTAGATAAGCCAACAATAGATTGTTGGACAGCTGCAAAAAGAGTGATTCGTTATTTAAGTTGCACCAGAAGTTTGGGACTAAAGTATAAAAGGAGTTTCTCAAATTCTAAACCTGAACTTATTTCGTATTTAGATGCTGATTGGGCAGGTGACAGGGAGAGTAGAAAAAGTGTAAGTGGTTTCGTGTGTCTCCATGCAAGCATTTCAGTTGCTTGGCACTCCAAGAAGCAAGGGTGTGTGCAATTTAGATTATCATCAATGGAAGCTGAGTACATTGCGGCAGCTTCAACAGCATAAGAAACAGTAAATTTGAAAGGTGTTTTGTCAGAGCTGAACAAGTCTTGTGGTGAATGCTTTGAAGTATCCGTCAGTAAAACAAGTTCTATTCTAAAAGTAGATAGCTGGAGTGCAATTTCCTTGGTAAAAACATTCTCAAATACAAAGAGAAGAAAACATCGAAATTAAGTACCATTTCATTAAAGATCATTTAAATCAAAATATAATTAGTGTCGAATATGTTTGCACAAAAGAAAATTTGGCTGACTTCTTCACGAAATCATTATGCAAAGAGAAGTTCATTAAATTTCGAGGTGTTGTCCTTTATGATCAAAATTCAAATTTTTAGTTAATTAAAGATGTGAGCCTTGTCGATTCGACGTGCATTTCTTTTTAAGTTTTGTTGTTAAATTCAGGTAAAAGGAATAGAATAAAATGAACATCAAGGGGGAGTGAGAAAGATAGGTTTAAGTTCACTCATTGAACTATAGATGGTAGCACCTATGAATTAATATGTAAAAGGTGGCCATGCTGTTTAAGTGTTTTTGTTTTTTTTCTTTCTATTATTAACTCGAGTTACTCGACGACACGTGCATATAATTTAATACATTTAGATGCTGTATTCCCGAATCTCGCAAGCAACTTGGAAAACTCCTTGTTGCCGTACTCCGTTCATTATCTGAATGCAATGATTTGAATTTTTGATCCATTTGATTTTCTGCAAACTCTTTGAAAATATTCAAGATGTTTGATTTGTTCTTGATAAAATATATAGAAATTTGGCGGCTAAAATCGTCCAGTGTGCACGAGTTCTAGAATTCTTGAAGCCTGAGACGTATTTCGCAAAAGGAAGACGAGTTGGCTTCCCTTTGATACAAACTTCACACTTGTCTTGTTGACCACAGACAAAATTTATCCAAACCACAAAACCATTCCGCAACTTTATTAAAATGTCATGAACTTTTTGTTATTATGATCTAACCTGATAATCAGAATTAAATTAAATGATATTAATCCTACCGTTCTGTGGCCTTCGGCCTGCTTTAACAATGTTTAAACAACTAAATAAATACACAGAATTACAACTTGTATTTATTACTATTTGCCTTTTAACGCACAGTGGCTGACACCATAATATAAATACACATAGTACTATCATGGTATGTTAGCCCATTGACGTGCTAGATGCCGCTACTGGTATCGTTTTAAAATAATCAAAATATTTTTATATGTATACTCGCCTAAATGTCATACATTTACACTAAATGTTGACGATATTCTATCGACCCGACATCTGGAACATCAATGGGTAAACCGTTTTTTTTTCTTATGATGGTAGTACTATGTGTATTTATATTATGCTGACATCTAGCGATTTTTTTCAAAACTGTGCCGCCCGGGATCGGTTAATGAAATAATTATCTTTTTTTATGAATATCCCATTCGTGGTTGTTGATGGATAATGTAATTTCCAAAGAAATTATGTGATACTGGTTAGCTTAGAACTTCGCTAATATTTTCATTCATTTGCCAACCCCATGGCCGGCGCTAGACTAGCTTTTACCTGATGTAAGTTTCAAAAGTGGCGCTACTAAAAGCCTTAATCACTTCTTAAATTATTTAAAAAAAAATTTGGTCGAGTATAGCATGTTAGCACTTAACAAATGCAAATTGCATGGCTTTTGTAAATATTTGGCGGGGCATTGCAAATAAACCCGAATTCCAGTAATTTACTGCCTTAAACTTCGGCTGAGTGTCGTGTTAATAAGTCCTTGTAGTTCCCACTTAAGCTTCATATATGTATATATATGTATATATATATATATATATATATATATATATATATATATATATATATATATATATATATATATATATATACATATATATATATATATATATATATATATATATATATATATATATATATATATATATATATATATATATATATATATATTTAAACCCTTCAATTTATTTACTTCCAAAAACATTTTTTCGTTAAGTTAACTTGACGAAAGTTAACTTAACGAAATTTTTCTAGTTGAACGAATATTTTTTTTTTAAATTATAACGTTATTTAAAAACGAACTAATTAAAATTAATTAAATTTTACTCAATTTTACTTTTTTTTGTAATTTAACAAGTATTTAACGAAACCTTTTTTAAATGCATCTTACAAGTTTTTGAAAGTAAATTAACGTCTTATGGGTCCGAATCACTTTTTTATATTTCATGTATATTTAGTTAAAGCTGTGGAAAATCACCGTTTAGAAGCCAAATATTATTGGAGCTGGTAAAGTTGCCATCACTTAAAATATAATAGCTGTTGGTATAAAAAATACAAAATACAAACTAAAGCTGAAAAGTTTTAACATACGTTAAGGATAAGCTTAAATAACTAATTTAAACGTGTTTATGAAGCTAGTGATGGTGTTTAATGGTAATTGAAAATATCATTGTAAATTAACACTTTAATTAAACATTGAAAAACTTAACGAAACAATTTTTATATTTAATTTTATAGCGTGATTCAAAGATTCAAGTAACTTAACGAACAATTTTATAAATTTAAACTGAAATGATTTATTCAATTGATAGGTTATCATCTTAAACTTAGAAGGCTCCGGGCATATTGTAAGATTAGTTAATATGTAATTAAAAGAACATTAAAGCTATCTGTAGTAGATAATACATTTTTAGCAAGGTTTTCTTTTTAACTCAATATATTGTTAGCAAGTTGGTTAAAAGTCTTGCACAGCGAGCTTAAGTTTTCACACTTTAAGCTTAGATTGTAATATGTTTTCTATTTGTATCATTCAGGCAAAAGTGATTTCAAATCGAACTTAACGAAACTAAATTAACGAAAATTATCAATGTCGATTGGGATTTTAGTAATTCTTATTTGCTTTTTTAACAGATTTCCATTAAGTTAACTTAACGAAACTTTTTAAGTTTAACCAAACGTAATATTTTTCTATTTACTACTTAGTCTCACATAATAGCTTGTGAGTTTAAGTCATCACTTTCTCTTTTTAAAAATTGTCCACCTAAGAACTGAATCAGCATAAAGTACGCATATACTGTACTGAACGTTGAACACCGTCTGTAAGTATTAAATTAGCAAAATGAGATGCACATGGAATTAAAGATGTTAAAAATCCTTAAATTTGCACCTATATCCATCAAACTCTTGCTCCCTATAACCATTAAAGGCTTTTAGAAGCTCATAAATATTGCGCACTTATTTAGTGAAGAAAATAGCTTAATTTTCTCATTTTTTCTTTTTTGATCCCCAATTTCATTCCCTTCTAAAAATAATTAATTTTATTAATTTAATTCTGAGAAGACAGATGTACAATTTTTTTAGTAATCACAAATGTTCAAATTGATGCTTATTTTTATCCATACATTACTGACAACTCGAAAAAATGAAATGACAACCGTGACGATCTTTCATTTGAAATTTCATTGCATTATCATTAACTTCCACCTTTATTTGATAGAATATTGCAAGTTTTGACGGATACAATTTGTCTTTGAAAAGTAAAATCCTGTGGCGTGAGGTCTGAGGAGCACGAAGGCGATCATAGCATCTTTTCGCCCAATTCTATTGTTCGACAAATGTTAATGAAGATAAGCTCATGACGATAGTGAGGAGGTGCTTCAACTTTCTAAGAAAATAATAGTCCTCTTCATCCTTTAACTGCTCAAAATCTGCAAGTACCGGTCACAGTGATATAAAAAAAGAATGGAATAATTATTATGTTTTGTTTTGTGTTTTGATGTTCTTCCATAACATGAAGGAATCTTCCTGGTGACCAGTAACAGCAATTGTGGCAATGATCGACCCGTTTAATTTAAATATTGCCTTCTTCTAAATAATTTAGAGTAAAAACTAGTGAACTAATTTCTCAAATCTCTGCTGGTAAGCAGACCATGAAGCAATGGCAGTATAAATTGGCGATTAGCTTAAACTGATTTAGATTAGATTTAGAACAAGATTTAGAAATTAATTTGTTGGATATCAAACTGTAAGAACTGGAATTAGTATTTGCAATAATTTGCTATGCAGATAAATCATGATTAATTGGTACGCAGATTTCATTCTTCTATTATGATTTCTCATTATTTTCATTTACTATAGAATTTGTTTGAAAAAAGTTTTCAAACAAATTTTGTAAATTTTGTCGCTGTTCATTAAGATATTTCCATTTTCTACATTGATCAATGACATGTCCAAATTTTTTACAATAATGACAAACTATGGCCACATTTCGAATAAAATTTGTGTAGCAAATTGGTGATAAATTTATGTAGCAAATTGGTGACCCATCAAATGCTGGTATCAGTTTTAACGCAATTTCTATATTAAGGCCCATATCGAATAAATTTTCAATAAAACAGAATTCGTGTTTTTAAATGTATTAAGTCGTATACGAGATTATCAGAACTAGCGATTTTCACGTTATGAATATTTGGAGAATGATGTAATAATTGTTGATCAATAAATGTAGTACTTACGGTGGGTAATTCTGTCTGAGATTTACTTTTTTTTAACTTTTGGCTTCTCTTTAATTTTTTCTTCCTTTCGTAGATCGAAAAAACTTTTGTCCAGAGTTTTGCTCGACATAAGTTTATTAAACAAGGATATTTGCTAAATAATGCTGGTTGGTCTCAAAATGGAAAATGTTGTATAAGAGGAATTACTTTTGATAAAATTTTAACGTTAGGGGCTTGTTATGGAACGATCAATTTTTAAGATTCTAAGATAATCCAAAAATTTCACATTATTCCCGATAATTTTCCACTACCTTGTGGTATTCTGGAAAAAGATTTTCAAATGCAAAATAGTTGCTGCATTGATTACAAAGAAAAATCTGTTAAAATAGAATTACCAAATAATTCAGATTACGTGATGTCATTTACAACATTTACGCCAAGTGTTCATGAAATTGTTTTTTTGGAAATAAAAATTCCAGCTAGTGTTGAAAAAATATTTAGAGTCTCTATCTACTTCAGGTTCTGTTAGTCACACATTTTTCTGTAAAAATCAAGAAATTCACATAAGTGGTACGGTTAGCAAACTCGATAGTTGAACTTAAGGATGATGAATTTACAGTTAGCTGTATAAACACTAGTGATCATCCAGTATTTCCAGTACCAGTTTTAGTTTTAAAAATTTGTAAGGAATTTAATGAAATTTAACTGGTGATAAGCCTTTACTAATTCAGGTTATTACAAAATTCCACTTATCCCTGATTCCCGTCCAATGAATATAAAACTGTAAAAGTTACTAGTATCTAGTAAAGCTGAAGTCAACGCTCAAGAGGAGAAATTACTTTATGAAAACATAATACAAACTAGCTTTAGCCCATTTAATTCACCTATGTTAGTGATTCCAAAATGGAATCTTTCGTATGCAATTTGGCCTAAAGGGAGTAGCTACTTGTTAGCGTCTGATGAATACTATTTTAGTATTCATCAGACGCTAACAAGTAGCTTGGCTGGTTTAACTGGTACCAAATGTTTTGTGTATTTAGACGATATCGTAATATATGATTTGATGGTTCATAATTCGAAGTTAGTGGAAGTTTTCAAAACTATTGAAATTCATAATCTAAAGCTTCAGCCACAAAAGTATCACTTTTGAAAAAGGAAATCTTTTATTTAGGACATTTTGCAACCAGCGAAGGCGTCAAACTCGATCCGTCAGAAATAAAAGTTGTACGGAATTATCCAATTCCGCGTAATCAAAAGGAAGTAAAATCGTTTTTGGGGTTTACAGGATATTACAGGATATATTCGAAAATTGCATCACCTCTTGTATCCTTGTTGAAAAAGAACGCTGCATTTAAGTAGTGTGCTGCTTGTGATCCATCATTTAATGAATTAAAGCATAAACTTATATCACCACCAATTCTGCAATATCCAAACTTTTAACAGCCATTCATACAGACAACTAGTGATGCTATTGATTTTGCCATAGGTACCGTTCTTTCGCAGAATTACACTAACGATCTTCTAATAGCTTACGCTAGTCGATCATTAAATTGTGCAGTCCATAACTATCCTACGGTTGAAAAAGAGTTATTGGCGATAGTTTGGGCAGGACATATAGATTTAATCCTTATCTGTATACGGCACAAAATTTAAAATACGAACATGGTTAAACCTGAATCAAAAGTCGTCATCTCGATTATTGCGTTGGCGCTTAGAGTTAGATAGTTATAATTATAAGATCGGATTTAAACAGGGTGCTTCAAACAGGGTGCTTCCAACAGGAATGCTGATGCGCTTAGTTGTAACCCACATTCTGATGTATCGGTTGACGATTCTATGTCAAATCAATTCTCAAGTAACTTAATTGATGTGAATGGTAATGATCTGTTTGCTATTACATGGTCACAACAAAATAAAGTATCACCGCTTGTCAGTTCGTTTAGTTTACTTACTTCATTGACGGTTCATGATTATTCTGTACCAAAACAGAAACCTGATGAACTAGCATCAGAACAAGAATTCCATATCACACTTCATATAATCGTTTCGAAAAGATTTTCATGGATATTGTTCGACCCTTACCCAAATCTTATCAAAGTAATAAATATTTGCTTACAATGCAAGACGATCTTACAAAATTATTAATGGTAGCAGTTCCACTTGTCAATTAAGAATTTTCAACTATTGCAAAACTCTTTTGTGAAGAGTTCATTTGTAAATATGGAACACCGCATTCAATAGTGACTGATCAAGGGTAAAATTTTATGTCCGAAGTTGTAGTAATGTCTGTAAATTATTGCAATTAAAGAAAATAAATACAACTGCATACCATCCCCAATCAAATGGTGGCCTGGAACGTTCCCATCGGATTATCTACGGAACTTCTACGGGATTATTGGATTCCATTCGCTATTTTCTCATACAATTCAACGCCTCATTCAGCGACTTCCTATATGCCGTTCGAACCTATCTATGGATTCAAACATCAGTTGTAAAACAGACTCCAAAAATTGCCTACATATTCGATGATTATTCGGTCGAATTGAAATACCGTTTACAAAATTCGTAGGCGCTCGCTAGAGAAAGGTTAATTTCTGAAAAGAATAAGGCTAAATGTAATTATGATGGGAATTCTAAAACTATAATTTATAATGTAGGTGATAAGGTTCTCCTGAAAAAATCAAAAAACCTAGAATAAACTAGATTCTTCGTGAACAGGCTCTCATGAAATTGTTAGAATTAATTCACCTGAAAATTCCAGTATCTGAATTATTAAAAATGTGGTGCTTCTGGTTTAACAAAGATATGCTTCAGTCGATCTATTTGGTTTCAGGTAAACCAAGGGTATCATATGAATATATAGGTTTTTTGATTGCTTTAATGATTCCAATAAAATTATTGATTAAGGTAACCATGCTGCAATGATATAATAACTTTTTTTGTTGACAATACGTTCACAATATTTTTTAGATGATACATATTTGGTTAAAATATATACAAATCTTACGGCGTTAAAAAATACCAAGAATTATTCTCAATTGACAATATAAATTGCAAATCTTCTTCAAATTTCAAAAATTATTTAAAAAAATCACCACAGGGTATAATTTTAACTGGCAAAGACAAATCTTAATTTAGATCTTATATGATTGACATTTTTTATAAATTATCAGAAACCATTTTCGATTAATAATTTGGATAACTGACAAAAATTTCTTACACAAGAAAGTGATTAACTACAGAAATTGGTTATTAGAGAAAGTAGTGCTAGTGATAGTGACTTTACTCCAAATTATTCATCAATGTCATTTCAGTTCAGTGACATTTTTTATGCTATCTGTAATTTGTTTAAATGAATATCAGCACTATTACATTTGATTGGACTATTCCATAAGTCAAATTTAGCTGAAGAATTCTGATTTTATGTTTTTAAATGGATTTAACATTTGAGTAAGTTTATTACTTTTTTGAATAGCAATAGCAATATTTCTTTCACCAGAGTCCGTAAAGGTGGTCGCTACAAAAATCATATCTGTAGCAATTAAAATTGTTGCTGTACGATAAAGCTCAGAGTAATTGTTACTAATTTTCTCGTATTTATGGGTTAAGGCTACTTTTGATATAGTTAGTGAGACACAATTCATGGTGATTTGTTAGGTGACCGGCTCTGAAACCAAATTGTTGATCTTGTGAGGTTGCATTGTTCTCAAGAAGAAAATTAAATTTTTCAAGTAGTATTTTTTCAAAGAGTTTTCCTAAGTTCGGTAACCGTTTTCCTAAGTTGCCGGTTTAAACATAAAGTGATTAGTGAACCAAATAAAATTAGTTATAAATGGCTGAAGCAAAATTAGTCAAATTAAAACTCAACGTTTAGTGGTCATTTAACAGATTCACCGCGTTGAGAAATTCGTGGATGAAAAAATACACGAAGCTTCTTTGTCTGAACTAGAGGATCGTCTTCAAAGTCTGGAAAACCATATAGATTACTTTAATACTGTTCAAGCGACTATCGAAGGTCTGAATACTGAGGAAACAAAATCGGGAATACGTGCTGAAATCGAGGAGTTGTGAATCAAAATTCCGTTATTAAATATCCGCGGATATACTTAAAAACATTTGCTGGTGCAATAAATAAATACTTAGAATTTATCGAATCATTTAAAACGCTTGTTGATAATAGTACGGCTTTTGATGATTTAACAAAATTTCACCATCTCAAATTCACCATCTGTTTCGTCTCTCGAAATCACCACCGACAATTATGCACAAGCTCTCAAACTTTTGGATGATAGATACAATAATAAAAAAATCATATGCACTAGTGCTAAGCTTTGTGCTAATTGTCGCAGATCAGAACATAGTAATAAAACGTGTAGCAGTAGCGAATATTGTCGGAAGTGCAATTTAAAGCGCTATACACTCATTCACCGTGACTCGTCAATAAATAGCTCAGTAAAATAATACCCATCTACAAATATTGGCAAACTTCAATCTACAGCTACATCCAGCCACGTATCTGCAAATCCTGCAAGTCTTGTATTGAAGAATTCTGAATCGCAGTCGCGATCCTTTGTCATATTATCTACAGCATTAGTCAAGCTTCTCGATGTAAACGACGGTTCTGCGAAGACGACTACAATGATACCCTTATGGTGCGGTCAGTGGTTCAAAACGATCTCTTCAGCATTCTTATACGATTTAGAGCGCATAAATTTGTAGGTAGTGCAGATGTGTCGAAAATGTACCGACAAATTTGGATCGATGAGCCAAATTCGCATCTTCAATATATATTTTGGCGTCTTACACCTCAAGAAAATCTACACATCTACAGGCTGACAACTGTAACTTACGGAACGGCGTCGGCTCCCTGCGTCTACAACAATTATCGATAGAAGCCAAAAATATATATTCGTCTGCAAGTGAAGCCATTCATAATGACATGAACGCCCATGATCTTTTAACGGGATCAAATTATCTGACAGAACTTCAAGAAATTAAAACTCATATAATTTCCATGCTAGCACAGCTAAAATGACGCTACGAAGATAGTGTTCCAATTCACCAGAAATTCTTAATGATACACTACCAGAAGATCGTGAATCTTTGTTTCAGTTCGATAAATCCTAGTACATCAAAACATTGGGCATGGACTGGCGACCTGAAGTGGACGAATTTCATTTTTATGTCACTCTTAGAAAGTACTCAAATCACAAAGAGGACTGTTATCAGCGACATTGCGGGAATTTTTGATCCTCTTGGTCTAACAGCTCCAGTTACCACCCTTGGTAAACTGTTTCTACAACAGGCAGCTCAAACGTACTTCGGATGAATCTCTGATACAAATTCCATATACCAAATGGCAACGCTTCATAGGCTAACTTCTTCAGCTTAACCAGCTCAAAATCAAACGTCATCCCTTCAAAAGTTTCTCGTCAGTCAACGTGCAATTACACGGGTTCGCTGACGCGAGCCAACGAGCATATAAGATGCGGTCATTTATACAAGATGTGATGACCAAGACGGCGAACTAATCGTCCAACTTTTATTTTCAAAGTCGAGAAGTATTGGAGATACGAAATACTACTCTTCCACGGTTAAAGCTCTTCGCTGGACTGATTCAATTATCTTTATTGGCTTAAGTCTGGATCATCTGCTTGGAATACATTTGTTGCCAGTAGAGTGTCCAACAATTTACCAACGTTAACGATTGGCATCATGTCCAATACGAACAAAATCCCCTAGATATTGTTTCCCGTAGAATCATGCCAGAAGAGTAACAGTTCAATGTGGTTCAATGGACCTCAATTTTTATCTATAGATGATCAAAATTGATTTGAGAAGCCTACGCAAGATCATGGCTTGGATCAATAGATTTATTTCTAACTGCCGTTTAGGCTGTCGATTGTGAGGCCAGTTGGAAGAAAGAACAAATGGTGCTCTATCAACTGAAGAAATTGAGAATAGTCTAATAGAGTATCGTCAAAATTGTGCAAGCCAGAGCATTTCATGATGAAATAAGGATGCTGTCATCAAAAGCCTTACCGACAAAAAATCGTCTAAATTCCTTATCCCCTTTCTTAGACGATAAAGGCATATTGAGAGTTTGTGGCCGCTTTCAGAAGTCTTCATTACCTTTTTTATCCAAACATTCCAAAACTTCTTTTATTTAAACATCCTTTCACAATAAGTTTAATGTCCGAGTATCATTCTAGATTGATGAATGCTGGACCTCAAACTATGCTAGCAGCAATTCGGGAAAAATTCTGACCATTAAAAGGACGTCATTTGGCTTATAGTAACATTAAAAATGGCTTCTTGTTATATAACTCAACACATGGTTAACCTTCCGACTCACAAAATTAACTATGCACCAACATTTAGTGTAATTGGCGTGAATTACTGTGACCCTTTTTACATCCACTATAAGGTCCGAGGGAAGACAGCTACCAAGGCATATTTAGCAATATTGACAAATTTTGGCCACATTTTGTAGGCGCTAATTCCGAACTTGAACAATTGCGTAACCTTTTTCTGTCAAAACAACATCAACAAGAAACCACGAAGTTCTGTCAAGATAACAATATCACATGGCATTTCGAACCTCCATCATCCCCACACTTTGGTGGCTTATATGCCGCAGTGAAATCATCAAAACATCATATGTTACGAGTCATTGGGAATGCTTCGCTTTCTTTCAAACAGTTGAACACCGTCATCAAACAAGTCAAAGCAGTGTTGACCTCTCGACCTCTTACACCTATATCTTCTAGTCCTGACCACCTAAATGCCTTGACTCCTGGTCATATTTTAATCGGTCGTCCTCTCACCACGATCATCGAACCAAACACTACCAACGAAAATATATCAACTGTACGGCGTTGGAGATTGGTTCAGCAGTTACAACAACACTTTTGCTCTCGTGTGTTTAAGGAGTATTTATGTGAACTTCAACATAGAAGTAAGTGGATCACCGCTACTAAATCGGTATCATCAGGTGAATTAGTGCTGCTAAAAGAAGAAAATGTTCCTTCGGTAAAATGGAAAATGGGACGAGTCATCGCTATATATCCTGGCGATGATGGCCATACTAGAGTTGCTTTGATTGAAACATCAACTGGGACACTGAAACGTTCTATATCAAAGCTATGTCCTCTTCCTGTATATATGACGAAATACCAATAAAGTAATACTTTTCGAATACCTTACAATTTTTCTACTCTTTTCAAAAATGCTTGACTCATTTCGTTTTTTTTATATTAAGCAATAAATTGTCGGATTCGATCGCAAACCATTAAACCGCAAACATTAAAATTTTTATATTGTGGTGGAAAGTGACAGAAAAAGAGTATAAGCTTGTATCGCTAAACAACAACGTCTGGAGGGTAAATAAGCCTGATCCAGACGGGCGGAAGTACTGTTAATAAAAAAAAGTACCATTATTTACCTTTGCAAACTCAGAGACAATTGAGAACATATTTAACTTTAGGAACATCTTGGGAATGGTTGTCCGAATTGAGCCATTGGAAAAAGCGACAGAGATCATAAAAAGTGTCAGGCATACAACAACATGCAAAAACACTGCAATCGTGAAATCAGATGTGTAAAATGTGCGGGAAAGCATGATACAAAAAACTGCGTGATAGGAACACTCCAGCAAAATGTACTAACTGCCAGGGATCCCACCCTACTAGCTATAGAGGAGTAGCCAAAACACTACAAAACATGCGAAATAGGGCAAACAAAAACCAGCCAATGAGAGCAACTAAAGAAAAAGAAATCCCGACAAAAACAGTCACTACGTTTCATATTGCAAAATTAACAGAGTGATTCTCATACTCACAAGCAACAAGACAAGGGCTACCTGGGCCTTCAGATCAAAATAATGGAATTCAACAAGAATGCAAAATACCCTAAATGCTATTGCCAATCGCCTCTCTAAAATAGAAGAATATATAGAGTTTCTAAACAAAAGACAAGTTAATCTTGAACAGCAAGTAGGACATCAAGGAAAAATTGACCAGAATTGTAGCAAAAAAGTTGCTTTATCTGATCCCTCACTAAACAACACAAAATGAACAAAACACTAAGAATATTAACCTGGAATGCTAATGTACTTCTACAGCATCTTCCAGAGCTAGAAATCTTTTTGAATACAGAAAAAATTGTTATATGCTTAATATAGCAGAGTCATTATCGAAGATGTCAAACTGGAAATAGAGGCAATGTAAATTGTATCACTTAGCGTGCAATTAAATAATTACAAGAAGCTGCGGGTTGCTGTTATATATTATCCACCAAGGCATCAACTTAAAAACGAAAATTTCATCATAGGAGGAGACTTCAATTCCAAACATACGCATTGGGGTTTAAGACTAATATCACCTAAAGGTGGAGAACTTTTGGAAGCTGGATATCAAATAAACTGCGGGTTTCATTCAATTAGTATTCCTCCTTATTGGCCAACGGACACAAACAAAATACCAGACGTGATTGACTTCTTCATAGCTAAAGGTATTTCAGAAAATTATATCCATATTGAAAATGGTTTATCTTCGGATCATTCTCCAATCATAATTACGATCAGTGAAACAATAATTGAAAAGGAAAAGCCACGAAGCGGAAAGACCAATTAGAAAACCTTTGCACTGTTAATTGAGGGAATTATTTATCTTGAAGTCCTAATCAAAAACCAAACACAACTTGAAAGAGAAGTAGAGCTGCTCATAAACAATATTCAGATCGCAGCATGGAAAAGCACTCATAACAAATAAAACCTCACAAGAATGAAACATATATACAGAAAATAAGAAACTTGTTCAGACAAAAGCGGGAAGCTCGCAAAATCTGGCATAGAAATCGAGCACCAGAGAGCAAAACTATTTTCAAAAAGCTCAACAACAAACTGCAGAAGTTAATACAAGAAACCAAAGTGGTAAGCATCAACAAATATTTAATAAGTCTGTCTGACAAAGAAAGTGAGTATTCTTTATGGAAAGCTACAAAAGGACTAAAAACCAAAAGCGCAGATGACATCAATCAAAAAAGTAGATGGTACTTGGGCCAAAAGCCCCAAAGATAAAGCTGATCTTTTTGCTGAACATCTGGAAGAAACGTTTAAATCTTCGACTAGACAAACAGCAGATGAAAATACCTTTCTAATGCAAAAAGAAGACGAGTGAGACATACCACCAGTTACAATAAAAGAACTCAAAAATGAAATCAAACATAACCTAAATGCAAAAAAAGCTCCTGGATACGATCTTATTACATGAAAAATTATTAAAAAGTTGCCATAAAAATGTCTTAAGAAGTTGCTACACATACTTAATGCAGCATTTAGGATGAAATATGTACCTCAGCAGTGGAAAATAGCAGAAGTTATTATAATACCCAAGCCTAATAAGCCACCTAATGAGAAAACGTCTTACAGACCTGTATCTGTATTACCATCATTTTCCAAACTCTTTGAAAAATTACTCCTCAAAAGGATGAAACCTCTGATTGAAGAAAGACACCTGTTACCATCTCACCAATTTGGTTTCATAGAGAAACACTCCACCGTAGAGCAGGTACACAGAGTCACTAACGTGATTGAGAAGACACTTGAAAACAAAAAGATATGTTCTGGAGTTGTCCTTGGTGCTGCCCAGGCCTTTGTTCGAGTATGGCATCAAGGACTGGAATATAAATTACATCGCGACCTCCCTAAGCAGTTCTATGAGATATTAAAATCATACAATGAAGGGAGATATTTCAGAGTGAAATATAAAGGAGAGTTCTCATCACTCAAGAGAATTGAAGCAGGAGTATCACAAGGGCGTTTGCTGGGACCATTATTGTATTTGCTTTATACGAATGACATACCTTTTACTGGAGAATCCGATATTGCAACCTTTGTGGATGATATAGCAATTTTGGCGGTTGGAAGTACAATCGAAGAGACAACCAGCAATTTACAGCAAACTGTAAATAATTGTCCACTGGACAAAAAAATGGAGAATAAAATTGAATGAACTCACACAACCTTCATCTATCTAAAAGTAGATCACCAACCTATTTCCATAAATAGGCAGGAAATACCACATGCGAACACGGCAAAATACCTGGGTATGACGCTCGACGCCAAGTTAAAATGGAAAGAGCATTTCAAGAAAAAACGGCAAGAATTGGATATAAAGTTCAGAAAAATATATTGGGTCATTGGAAGAAACAGTGGGCTTGCAATTCACAATATGCTGCTTTTATACAGGCAAATTCTTAAGCTTGTGTGGACCTATGGCATCCAGCTCTGAGGATGCACAAAGAAAACTAACGTTAAGATTTTACAAACATTCCAGAACAAAGTACTACGATGTATTGTTAATGCACCTTGGTTTATAGACACGATAATCTACATAGGGATCTAAAGATGGAGACCGTCAACGAAGAAATCACAAAAAATTAAAAATTATATCTACTGTTTACAATCGTCGAAAGCGTAGATACAAGACAGCTAGAGAACGAAGATTTAAATTTGATTTAGTTCCTCAGGACTGAAAGTTGCAGATGTAACCGGGAGACCTGAGCTTACTGCGGGTGTAACTACTGTGTTATAGCCCAACTAACAGAGAATTAAAATAAGAAAGAAAAATTGCTAAACGAGTTATAACAATTTAGTCGTAATAAAAATAAAATTAAAAAGAAAAAAAATATCAAGCAATAGTTGAAAACCATCGAATAGATGGAACCGACCTCTATTGCTAGAGATTTTGCATTTAGTATAGTTAAGCCGAATATTTCGATTATAAATTAGGGTGGGACCACTTGGAGGTAATCTAAACACTTGGTAGATTCAACTAATTGCAGTGCTTCTGAATATGGTTCATAACCACATAGACGACCAGAACTTTACTCTATTAGTATTGCCACTCCATCCCTAAACGTTAGTTAACAATCAAAAAAGTTGAGAAAGGTGTCAATTTGCAGATATATTGCATCATGCCAATCACACGATAGTTAAAATGCCTTGAATTCTGGTTAGATAGCATAGTAAAACTAAAGCTGTGTTTGACCCCCGAGGGTAAATTGCGTTTGCTACCGAGCTAAATATAAATATATGCTTCAGGAAAATTTGAATCCAAAGACCATCATATTACGCATTAAATCATCTCAACAATTTTACTTATTACATTATACTTGTATCTTGTTACAAAATTATAGTTTAAAATATTGCATGCAAATTTGAAATTAAATTTCGCGCAAATAACATAACGAAACATGCAAGAATGAAATTAGCATAATCACGGTTCATTGATTTTCAATTTCGTTTTCGATTTTTTTTTTTTTTTGCGATCTATAATTCAATTATGTTAAATCGTTTAATAATTTTACGTTTTTGGGATGAAAACCGATCACGATCTTAAAAGTATGAAATTTTACACGGTTAACCGCGCGCCACTATACCGACAGTGCGCTTTAATATTTTCTATGTGCGGACAATTTTTTTTTATTAAGGTAGTGGGAAAATTCTCAAAATACTTACATATACTTAACAGCACAGTTCATCTCATTTCATTTTATAAAACAAAGAAATACTTGAACATATCTTAATCGGAACTCTTAGCATTTAAACTTTATATAAAGATGAAATAATTACGAAATCAAGCTTTTCTTAGTTTTGTTCTTTTCTTATGGAAATACGACTTTATATTATGTACCGACATCTCTATATGTAATGCATTTGTTTTTTTCTGTTTTGTTTTAACATTACCTATATAATATTTTGTATATCACATTACAATGATGACGATGATCATGTAGAAATGATCACCAACGAGATTCGAATGATCATAAAAATTTTGTTTGAGAAAAGAAATGCTATAAAGAAAAACAAAAGTTCGTTCGTTTGTTTATGGTACTACATTATTAATAACAAGTTCATCAATGATCTTATATAAAACAAAAAAAAAATACACTTACATAAAATAACGAAGATCATGACGATGACGATGATATTTAAAAGAAACGAAATTGAAATGAAAAAAATGCTCGGTTTATTTGTTGTGTAAATTTGATTGACTTTAAATTATGTAGAGTACAATAAAAAAAAATGACGACGATACAAGAATATGATCTTACTATAGATCGAGCTGAGTATTATGTATATATGTAACAAGTAATAAATTAACCTTTAATTGATTTATTTCTAGGATTTGAATGAAAGTGAATGTATGTTACTGGGTAAAGGTAATAAGTATATATATGCAGAATCAAACCTTTTACGATTCTTTCATTTTTTTAAATAATCATCTTTTGGAATTTCAAGATGTATATGTAGGTAATAGAAACGATTTACTTAAATACGCGCGTGGTTAGACTTTTTAAATGATCTTCGGAATAAATATATGCAGGTCGTATAGCGAATGTAAGATCATTAGCATATGCATGCGTTGTTGAGAAATAAATTTGATCGTGATTATATCACAATTAATTAAAAATCAAAATTAATCGAACAGTGGGAACGTATCTGATACTCAAATGATTTATTGTATGCTTTAAAGATCAGTAAATCTATCAAAGTTTGGGGAGTAATTTTATTTTTTCTTACGTATCACTAAAATTTTTCATATTTTAGCACGTTTTCTGATCGTTGGTTGCATACAAAAAATAATGGATAGCATTTTTGGTTGCGTACAATTTTGAAAAAAAAATTAAATTCTCTAGTATAGCAAGTTTTTTTTCCACTAAAATTGATCACTATATAAATTTCAATCAATAAAAGTTTCCCGGTGCAATAAAATCCAAACTAAATGCTAGTTCATGAGCCAATCAAAACATTAAATTTATATAAATGTTAGCCTTGAACAAATTTACCTTGAAAATTATTTTCAATGAGAAATACATTTCCGAGAATGAGATAAATGACGTTGTCAAAATTGTTTGACATGACAGCAAATTTTTCATCGAATATTTTTGGTTTGATGAGAATGTAAATCGATTAAGAAATAATAAAAAAAATATTGAAATATTTACTTTTAGAACCCTAGAATACTATATTTTCGGTAAATTTTAACGAAGAAGGGTCAAAGAAGAGCCACAATCAGTAATCGAGAAGTGAACACCTGCAAAGGAAAAGATAATACTGCAATTCCTGTAGCACAAAGTGTCATTTACCAATTACCATTTTTGAACGCATTGGTGAGGAAACCAATAGAAAATTCATATGGATGTATGAAGCAAATTTGGCAGATTAAGATCTGTTCCACCAGCCTAATGTGATATTTTTATAGGAGAAGTCATATGGTTCCATCAATTGGTGACATCCAAACCAGAAAAGTATGGGATTAAAATATTTTGGCTTGTAGATGCAAAAACAAATTATCCTGTGTCACTAGAAATTTCTTTGGGTGTCCAACCAAGTATAGAATTCCACATTACTGCCTTGTTCAACGCTATTTAACGCGTACTTTTGTACAAGTTATCTATTAGCAAAATATTTTTAAGCGCGCAATGCAACACTATAGTTGGTACAATTAGTTCAAATAAACCAAAAATACCTTGTCTGATCACATCTGTCGAAACAGCTAAGATAAGACATCTGGCTGCTTCAGTTTTCTGCTTTACGCATGAAAATAAAAAAAAAATGTGTTTCTAACGACAGTAACTGCTACCAAGATAAATATGATTCGCTAATTTTAAATTAACGAATGGCCACTGCTCACAACTTTAAAAAAAATTAAATTTTTTTTAAATGGGCTAATACTTGAATTGGTTTTAAAAAAATTTAAAATTTTAGATTTTTAAAAATTGATTAAAAATTACAAATCGATTGAATTAACCGTTTTATGACCAATACGTCGCAAATTTTCATATATTTTGGGTGTATAAGAATTTAAATGGATTAGGACATAGTCCAAACAATTGTGAACTCTAATGTGCAGTTGAATAAAAAGCCCAAACTATTTTTCCTGAATTACGGTCCAATACATTTTGTCAGAGCAATTTGAAATTAAGTGGACCCTTCTGGGTAATTATTTTAATTTTTGACTAGTGCTTTTTTCTTCTAAAAAGTGATTGAAATTAAAGAAAAACAACGGAATATTTAAAATTAACATTTGTAATAGAATTACTAGTTCCACTGTCAGCACGTCTTAAAAATTATGGCACGATAGGTATTTAGGGAAATAGGGTCCGTCACATTGCTTTGAAAAATGAAATTGTTAGCTGGACCAATCGTCGGAAATGATTTATTAAAGTCTATGTATAGTAACTACCCCTTAAAGAATGATAACGTCGAGAGTATTAACAATCCAAAACTATTGATACGATTTAAAGTGTGAAGGCTGTTTTGATGAATTCGACCAGTTTTACTAAAAAAAACATTGGCAAACAGCTCCAATCGAGGTATGGAGGCTTGTTTTACTGGGGCTACTTTCATTTTGGCAGTAATAAAAAATTTTTGGTTCGGCATACTGTTGGTAGATGACAGTAATGTAAATGATTTAAACTGAACGGACAATAATTGACATAAAACGCACTCACTAATTAGTTTGAGCTAACATTACGTTACACATACACATACATTTGTATGAGGTTCAAACTACTTCAAATGTTCAATTTCCAGTTTCTCCGAACATTCTGCCACCATTAAAGATTAAATATGAAGTTAAGCTTAATCACTAATTAATTTTACGATCTTTGATAGTGGACGTTTGAATGATGACATGGATGTTTTCACAGTAGCAACTTTGATATGACCATCGGTAATAGGATGTGTGTTAGTAATTCTTTCTAGGCGCCAATCACACGGATTATAATTTTCGTCTTTCAGAATGACCATATCTCCGACCTTTATGTTTTCAGCTGGATTTATCCATTTTTGAGAGGGTATTGACGGCCATCACGCCTGACTCCCACAAACCTCCAAAAAATGTGGAGCTAGAGGAGGAAAGAAATGCCAAATAATTGATTATTTGCGGCAAATTTACCAATAATATTTTACACATTTCTTCGTGATGCATTGCTGCCAAACTCTTCAATTCCTCCGGGGCTCCTACAAAGTTCTTCGCGTTGTCACTATACATATATATATATATATATATATTGGCAGGAACACGCCTTCTAATGGGACAAATCGCCTTCTGACAAATCGCTTCAAACAAGTTATAAATGCGTCATTAAATCTATGACCATCTCTAGATAAATTGCCTTTGTTGTAGTGCAAACAAACACGGCAATATAACCCTTTGACATCTTGGCACCCCTACCTCTCTTGTTTGAGATGGAATTAGGTCCAGCATAATCAATGCTGGTATTCACAAATGTCCGAAACCCGGCTAGCCTGGATTTTGGTATCTGGCTCATTATTTGATACGGGGATACTGCATTGGGCCGACGACAAATGACACATTGTCGAGTGACTTGTTTGGCTATGCTGCGTTCATGAACAACCCAATACCTGGGCAGTGCCCGCATGTAAATTCTTAATATGCATATATCTCATCAATACCTTGCTGAAATTGCTTGATGTCGGCAGTAAAATTTGATGTTTTGCGTCAAACTCCAGTACAGCATGTAAGCACCTGCGAACCCTCAAAATGTCATCACTGTCTAAAAATGGTGTCAATGGCTTTATTGATGATCTTGTAGATAATTCTTGATTTGTTTGGATCGCCTTGATTTCATCTCTAAAGTACACAATCAACTGACTAAATTTCGATTTAATATCTAACAAAGTTTGCAGGACACACATTTCGTCATTGTTTTTTACCAGATTTATTGATGCACGTAGCTCTTAATTCATACAGGCATCTGTGTTGATATCGCTGCCATCCGTGATAAGGTTGTTAACTCTATTGGTAGACTTGAGCTACAACGGCCTATGCCACCGCAAATCTTTCGTTATGAACGTTGCAGGATACTCTCCCCTAAAACAAATATCAGCAAGATTTTCCTTTGATTTCACGTTGCCCCAAATTTTCCTCGGACAGGTGCTGATTATTTCTCTAGATGCAGATACTGCTTTTAATAATTTCGCGCTAGTAGAAGTGCTCCACATAACCCCAATCTCGGAATTGAAACCGTTTTAAGTTAGCTACCTTCGTTTTTGCGGTGATAATATTTGTGACAACTGTTCCATCTATCTCTAAGCGCCTGGCATACAATACGGCTTCATAAGCTGGCTTACTGGCATCGCAGAATCCGTAGCTCTCTAATTCACCATACAACCCATCCACCTTGGTATTTGCAATTTGCAGAACTCTTGAAACTCAGTTTGCAGTCTTCTTCATTTGATCCGGAGCTCAGTCGGCAAACTGTCACCTCAGTCCAAATTCATTCTCTGTGCAATTCTAGAAAATTGTCTTTAAGATGATCAGACTCGGAGCTAGCCAGCCATCAGGATCAAATAGTCGTGATCTTCATTTCGTTATACCTCCATCTTTAAACTCATCTACCTCGAATATGAATGCGTCTATGCTGGGAATCCATTTGTCACCTAATACCTTCAAAGGACTATCGCAATTGAATTCTTTGCAGTCGGCATTTGGTTGATTCGTCATCTCACAATTGTATACCCATTTACGCAGAGCAAAACCAGCAGAACACAAAATTTGACTGACTTGTAATTTCAAAGATTTTAATTCGTCTATAGTGTCCACACCTGTTTAAATCCGAGGATAAAAATCTGCGGATAATCCGCGGCTAAAATCCGCGGATAATAATCCGCGAATTTTATCCGCGGATTTTTATCCTAGGATTGTATTCTAGGATTTGTATCCTAGGATTTCAGTTGTGTCCTAGGATTGAAAGAATATTGTTTCTTATTTTAAGAAAATTACTTCAAGAATGTTATTAGGATACAAATAATCCCCGATAAAATCCGCGGATAAAATCCGCTGATAAAAATATGCGGATAAAAATCCGCGGATAAAAATACCCGGATAAAATCCACGGATAAAGTACGCGGATATAAATCCGCGGACATAAATTTACGGATAAAATCTTAGGATAAAAATCCTAGGGTAAAAATCCGCTGATAAATTCTAGAATAACAATCTGTGGATAAAATCTGCGGATAAAATCCTTGGATAAAATCCTAGGATAAAAATCCTAGGATAAAAATTCTAGGATAAAAAGCCTACGATAAAAATCCTAGGATAAAAATCTTAGGATACAAATAAGAATATTATTTCTTATATCGGGTTTTTATTGAATTTTTATCCGGGGATTTGTATCCTAACAACATTCCTGAAATAAGAAATAATTTTCTTTAAATAAGAAACAATATTCTTAAAATAAAAATAATATTATTTCTTATTTGAAGAATATTGTTTCTTATTTCAAGAATATTGATTCTTATTTTAAGAATATTGTTTCTTATTTCAAGAATAATATTTCTTGTTTTAAGAATATTGTTTCTTATTTCAAGGATATTATTTCTTATTTTAAGAATGTTGTTTCTTATTTAAAGAAAATTATTTCTTATTTCAAGAATGTTGTTAGGATACAAATCCCCGGATAAATATATTCTTAAATTTTTTTTTATTTCAAGAATATTATTAGGATACAAATCTGCGGATAAAATCCGCGGGTAAAAATCCCCGGATAAATATATTCTTGAAATTAATTTTTATTTCAAGAATATTATTAGGATTCAAATCCGCGGATAAAATCCGCGGATTTGAATCCGCCTGATTTTTATCCGTCGATTTTATCCACAGATTTTTATCCTAGGATTGTATCGATTTTTATCGATACGATCGACGGATTTTTATCCTAGGATTTGTACCCTAAGATTTTATCCTAGGAAATAAGAAATAATATTCTTGAAATAAAAAACAATATTTTTAAAATAAGAAGCAATATTCTTTAAATAAGAAACATCATTCTTGAAATAAGAAACAATATTCTTCAAATAAGAAATAATTTCCTTGAAATAAGAAACAATATTCTTAAAATAAGAAATAATATTCTTGAAATAAGAAATAATATTCTTACAATAAGAAATAATATTCTTATTTGTATCCTAGGATTTTAATCCTAGGATTTTATCCTAGAATTTTATCCCCAGATTTTATCCACAGATTTTTATCCTAGGATTTTAGCCCCGGATTTTTATCGGCGGATTTTTTCGGCGGGTTTTATTCGCAGATCTTTATCCGCCGATTTTTAGATGCGGATTTTGTTCGCGGTTTTTAATCCGCGGATTTTCCACTATTGGGTTTAAACGGAAGTTTTTTTACAAATCTGCCACTTGAGTTTCTCGTAGTAGATTCTTTGAAACATAGTTCAGCTAGCTCGAACTCCCCGTTCGTTTTAATGCTTCGATCAACCTCTTTAATTCTCAGAATTTCCTGAGATTTTCATCTACGTCAACCGATACGTTTAAGCTGCTTGCTTGGTTAGCAACATTGACACCTCCGGAAATAATAAAACCAAATATAGTTTTTAATGCAAACATGTTGTTGCCTATGTCCTTGCATCCATCTCTGATTGAACTGATACATGCATCAGAGCCAATTAATATGTTTAGCTTTGAAATTTGACCGAAGTTGGGATCCGCAAGTTCTAAATGTTCAATCTAATCCAGCTGCTGGGTTCGATAAATCGTGGATTCACGATTTTGAAATCTGGAGCTAATTTGAACAGTACCTATACCTCTGCTATTAAGCGGCCAATATCAAAGCTATTAATGCATATTATTGGTTTAATGCATATTCCATAATTTGTGTTCTAAGCTAAGTAAATCTAAGCTAAGTTGATTTTTATTTTATTTTATATTTATTTTTATTTTTATTTCTGGTAGTATTCAGTTGAAATGACTATCATAAATTCAATTTAAGCCGATTATTATGAACGAACTTCGATTTTCTTCCCATTTCAAGCTTGGAGTTTACCGCATCTAGAATTTGTTGCATCACGGTCATAATATGTTTTTGAAATCATTTTAGATTGTAGGGCATTATGTCGAGCTGTTGTATAGGTCGTTTGTATTTTGTGTTAAAAATCTACAAGGTAGTCATCAAAATTGTAGAAAACATTTGGTTCGTTATGAAATGAAAGAGGAAGATTAGGTAGCGTACCAAACACTAGCTCATAAGGCATGAATTTTGTAGAGGAGTGGAGTGGTATTGCAAACAAACATGGGGTATCTAATCCATGAATCCCAATCCATTCCATTTTTATCAATGAAATGCCGCAAATATTCGATGAGCGTACGATGTGAACGTTACATAAATTTTGGAAAACTAATCCCATAAAGTAAGCACCCTGATCAGTTAAGATTGATTGTGGACAGCCATACATGCATATGGAATTTTTAAGGAATGCATCAGCGATAGTCTCGGCTTCTTGATTTGGTATCGGTATAGCTACAGCATATTTAGTGATATCGTCCATGATAGTTAGAATATATTTATTTTGTTGATAGCTTGATATTAATGGACCCACGATATCAAGGAATACCTTTTCGAAAGACTTGGTGGAAGACGAGGTGATTGTCATAGACATTTTCGTTGGACGACTTACTTTGTTTTTCTGGCAAGAATCGCATGACTTAATGAATTTTTCGATCATTCCTAACATTTTTGGGAAATAGTAATATGTTCGCATTCGATTATGGGTTTTTTGGATTCCTTGATGACCACCTAGCGGTGTGTCATGAAATTCCTTAATAAGTTTCAATTGTTCCTGAGAATCTATAATTTCAACCTGATTTGGGGTTTCCACCTTAGTTTTTATACTGTCTTTAAGTGGGGTTTCCACTTAAAAGGTTATTTAGAGAAAGATTTGTTAATAATTTTGAATTATTTATAGTTGTTAAATCTACCATCAATTCAATATGTACTGCTTTGGTGCTCTCACAAACAAACAGGCAAATATATATTTTCGAAGACTTCGGCCCGGCGTAATCGACCCCTACTTTTATAAATGGGCGTAAGTGCTCAACTCTTTAAGAAGGTAAGTTACCCATCTGTTGAACCATTGGGACTGGATTTATCCTAAAACACAACACACATCCTCTTGTTACCATCCGTACTACATCCTTGCCAAGTATGAGTTAGTACTTCTATCTTAACAATCCAAGAAGTAATTGTGAACCAGCATGGCGAAATTTTAAATGGTAGTCTTCTACTAAACGTTTAGCTAATTTATTTCTTGTTGGAACGATGATTGGATGTTTAACACTTTCTGGCACGTTGGCATTATGTAACCGACCCCCCACTCGTACAACTCTTTTGTCGTCAATAAATGGATTAAGAAATTTCTGCACGTACTTCCAACAAACTAATTCGGTCGTAGTCATTTCATCGAGTGTTAAAGAACCTGATTTTGGACTGTCTTTGTTGTTTGACCTTGCATTCTGAAATAAACGGGTTAATTGTGCTACTACCTTTAATATTGTGTGGAATGATGAAACTCGCGAAGCCAAATCATCCAACCAATCGACTTCTTTACGAGCACATAAAAATACTGATGCTTTATTCCCCACTGATTTTTGTTTGGACCAATCTTCTTTATCTGTAAGCCATGACGGTCCGTTCACCACAGTGGAACGAAAACTTCCCACCGACTTGGTACGTTTGACAGCCAGTTCGATTTCATTAATTGACCGAGCAACAAAACAGCACAAAATTCCAATCTTGCAATTGATATTGTCTTTATTGGAGCGACCTTAGATTTTGCTGCAATTAATATATTACAATATTTATCCTGTACGTTTTTGTGACTTGCGCAGACTATGGCAGCGTAGGCGCGCTTGCTTGCATCGCAAAACCCATGCAATTCGGTTTAATTTGAAGTTTGAAGCCATCTGAATATTCTTATGGCTTTTAAATCTTGCATTTTAGTAAGAACTGCAAGCCAATCTGATTCAATCGTTTCGAGTAACAGATCATCCCACTCAACTGGTTTCAGCCAAAGCTCTTGAAATAATATTTTAATGCCAATTATCACTGGAGTTAACCATCCTAGTGGATCGACTATTCGACTACTTTCAGATAATAAATATTGGGTTCCATTGCAGCCCCAATACCTTTGTTGTACCTGAATCATCATCGGCAAAGTCCTTTGTTAAACCTTCTCTATCACCTTAATATTTGGCGGTACATTTTTTCGATGTCACACACCATAGCAAATTTGAACTCTCTGAACCGTAGTATTATCTCGTATAACGAAGCTTGTTTTATTGCACCCGCCATTAATGTTTCGTTTAATGAAACTCCACTTGAAGTTTTGACGGAAGCATCAAACACAACACGGAGTCTATAGTTGTAGTGCTTGACTCTTTTATTACACCGTGATGTGGTAAATAGTTTTTTGACGTATCCCCGCTACCTTGAATCATATGACCTAAAGAAACATATTCTTCCATAAACTTCTTATATGATAGACTAAATGATTCATCACGAGCAAATTTCTTCTCCATGGACGCCTGCTTACAGCGAGTCAAATTCAACGATACTCCCAAATCAGTTATATTTGGTTTGACAGGTAATTTGACTATGAATCTACCGTTGGCGGTCCTTTGCGTAGTTCCCTTGAATATCGCTTCACACTCATTTTGTTTGTCTGTCAATCCATTGAATTCTGGCCAATTTTCTAGCTGTCAGAATTTTTGAAGAAGTTCATCCGTTGCGGTTGATTTATCTTACACTTCACAAGCATACCTGAATGTCTTCTATTTCAGTTACCTCGCCACCCAATACCCATCCAAAAATCGTTTCTACGGCATTCATTCTATCAGCGATTTTCAGTCTTCCACTCAGCAGTGAATGGAAAACCGATCGTACTCCTGGTATAATATCGATTTTACTAAGTTCACCAAAACTTGGATCAGCCAAAAATATTGAACAGCTATTTTATTCATCTGAATCGAGTGGCCTGGTAACTGTGCACAGATATTCGACAAGACCAACGCAACTACGTCGTATAACGTTTTTAATTTTATGTACACTTCACCGGAAGACACTTGTGATGTAGAACCAACTCCAGTAACAATGGTTCGATTATGTATTCGTGTTAGCCCTAATTGATTACAGAACTTCTCACTAATCCATGGAACCGAAATCTAACACTCTGCATCGATGTTCCACACCATAACTATCCATTATTTTCACTATTGCAGTTGGCAAAATACTAGTTTTCGAAGTGTTCACTGCTGAATAAGATGATCTCTCCCTATGGGCATAACCATGACAGCGGATATTTTAGTTGACTTTGATTCGCTCGCTACATTATTCGTCTGATTACTTGATGAAGCATTTGGGTAGGATTTTGAAAACTCTTCATCTGGATGTAACGTGCTATGTTTTCTGTGGCAAATTGCGCACCTAATCTTAGCTTTACACGTAAATACGGCATGATTTAATTTTAAACAATTGAAACAAGATCCTTTAGCTTTAACACAATCCCGACGTTCACGTGTTGACATATCCTTAAATTTATCACAATTTGATAGATAATGTTCACCGAAATATAGCCAACATTTTATAATGTTTGGCTTCTAAAGCATCTGACCGGTTCAACAGAAACTTAAAAAAATCATCCAAGGTTGGATGATCAGATTCACACGATTGTTGTGTCCCTACAATTTTAGTTTTGCCATCCAGTTTTGATCCATCCAGTTTTGAAACGCTATAAATATCATTACAAAAATGACAGACAAAGATGAATTGAAACGGGAAGCAAGGGCGCGCAGGGGTATTGCAAAGGCAGCAATAATACGTTTGGAAAAATTTCAAAAGAATTAACATCAGCCCACACTATGGAAGATATCAACATACGTTTAGAAGCACTAGAAAAGGTATTTTTAGAGTTTAAAGAAGAAGATTTTAAACTAAGTACATTGGAGGAATTATCCGAGGTAGAAGTAGTAGAAACCAGATATTTTGAATTGAAGTCGAAGCTTAGAGATGCTGCTCAGTCAATTCGCAGAACAGCAACGGGAATATTTAAATAACTTATCAGATACCTTTCATGTACCAAACTCGTCACACTCGGAAGTTCGGTTACCGCCATTACAAATAACACCCTTTTCGGGGGATTATTTCGAGTTTCCTGCTTTTAAGGATTTGTACATCTCTTCAGTACATAATAAAGAGTCTTTATCCGATGTGCAGCGTTTTCAATATCTAAAAGGTCTGTTGAAGGGAGAAGCAGCCACGCTAATCAGGCATATTTTGGTTGCAGATGTAAATTGCAAGGGCGCTTGGGAAAAATTATTGGCGCGTTATGACAAAAAAAGATGTGTCATCACATCTCTGCCCAATACCTTTTTCGAAGAATGTGATCAAATTGATATGTTGAAGAAATCTGTGGAAAATTATCAAAGTATCAAACGGAATATGTTCAATCAACGGATAACCCAATCAAATTTGGTATCAACAAAAACTGCATTTTGTTTCAACAATTTGGTTTCAACAAAAATCTGTAAAATTTAATAACGTACAACTAACTGACAACAAAAGCCGTCCCAGTGGGAAACTAGTTCAAACACATATGGCTTCCAATATAACATGTTGTTCTACCATGTTACCAATGGCATTAGTTAATGCCAGGGACATTACAGGAAAGTTTCGGAACTATTATAAAATGGCCAAATAAAGGGCAATGGTGTAATGCTAATTGCACAGAATACTGCTTTTGGCTGGATCATTTCAGGAGAATTTTCTGAGAGTAATAGTAGCAATATTCTATATAATTTTAACATAAATATAGATGAGGAAAGTATAAATACTAGAGAAGAAGAGGCTGAGCAATATTATAAATAAACGGTTACCAGGGGAGAGGATGGGAAATATCAAGTAGCGTTACCTTTTAAAAGATCAGCTCCCGCGCTTGGACAATCTGCATTTTTGGCGATCCAGCGATTGAAATCCATCGAACGACGTATATAAATCACTCTATATTAAGATTTCATGAGCGAATACCTAAAACTCAACCACATGAAGAAAATTGATGACGAAGATCTATTGGTAAACACTTCCCATTGTTATTTGCTCCATCACGCCGTCTTAAAGGCATCAAGTAACACCACAAAGTTGAGAACCGTCTTCGATGGATGAGTTAAAACGACAACCGGGGTGTCGCTAAATGATACATTGTTAGTCGGTCCCACTATCCAGCGCTCACTTTGGTCAACCCTTCTACGTTTTCGTACTCATCCAATTGCTCTATGTGCCGACACAGAAGAAATGTATCGCCAGATCAGGATTCGTAAAGAAGATAAAGACTTTCAGCGAATAGTATGGAGAGAGTTACCTGCACTACCAATTCAACATTTTTGCTTAAAAACAGTGACTTACGGGACATCGGTAGCACCATTTTTAGCCATGAGCACTGAAGCATTTTTGGCCGCGCTCAAAAGGTTTACTGGAAGAAGAGGTGTTCAGAATAGCAGTAGAGTATTAATATTTAATACATATCTACCGAATAAACTTATATATACCAATCAGTCCCACATATAACCCACATAAAATATATCCCACATAAATTATTGTTATGGCAGTTCTCAATATAGTTACATGTACTTATATTATAAATATTATACTATAAATGGTTACATGGACCATAATTTATTGGCATAGTAATTAATTATTTTTGTAGATGTCGCAATGGTAATTAAATTTTTATGGTAGAATTTTTCTTGACAATAATTTAGTGTGTCTTCTTGAAAATCATTCATTGTGAAACCACCATCAGCAAAGTTCATTTGTTAATAAAATTCGTAATTTAAAAATTAAGAATATTATCAATTGTTTTAATTAAATCTAAAGTCGTGAAATAAAATTCAAAGCTATTTTATTATTTTATACAAGAGGTTTACCGTCAGAACTAAACTCTGACAACGGGACAAATTTCGTCGGAACAGCAAATAAAATAAATAAATTCTATAAGGATATTTGGAAAGTGAATAATACCCCTATCATTTCAGATTATTTGCTTAAAAATAACATTTTTTGGAAATTCATTCCACCAGCGTCACACGTTGGAGGACTTTGGGAAGCGAGAGTTAAATCGATGAAGGCACACCTCATCAAGATCTCGGGAAATTCAAAGCTCACGTTTGAAGAAATGTCGACGTTAGCGCGTCAAATTGAAGCAATCCTCCATTCGAGACCATTGTGCCAGATGAAGTCAGACGATCCCACCAACAATGATGTGTTGATTCCAGGCCACTTTTTGATCATGGCCCCTCTAACATCTTTGTCTGAACCAACGTTGGACGGGGTTCCTATAAACGGACTAAATAGGTGGGAGCTATGCTCGAGACTATTTACACACATTGCAGCAGCGTAACAAGTGGCAGCATCAGAAAAAAAATCTTCAAATAGATGTTCATCCTGAAAGAGCGTAAGAGATGTGAGAGAAAGAGATGTGGAAGAGTTTGAGAGATGTGGAACGACCTGCATTTATAATCAGTCCAATGGGTTCTCTTAGTCTGTTTTGAAAAGAATGCAGAGCAGTTTTCGAATTAAGTTCTTGTACCTCTTCGGTTAACTTGCCTTACGATTTTAGACAAGCTTCGTTTAGTTCGGTGAGTAAGACTTCAATTTTGTTTGGAAATGGAAGCCTAACGCTATTCTACCGGCTGCGGCAAATTCTTGTTGTGTATCCACTGGGACAGGGCTAGGCTTCCATTTCCATCGACAATAAACATTAACTTTAGTTATATTTCTTTGATTTTTTTTTTTATATAACTTCAATTTTACTGTTTATAATTAACTTTGATTTATTTGGTTTAAAAAAAAAAAAAAAAAAAAAATCTGGAATTAAATTTAATGATGGAGTTACATAACACTAGAACCCATTTTTGCTGTGACTATTCATAGATCCTAAGGAGGGACATTTGCTAAATTTGCCTATGAGCACAGTTGCACACATCCTCAAACCCATGGCTTATATAGCTTTGTCGAAAGTCTGCTGACATTATTTCGGCTGACGATATTCCAGAAAATCAGATGAAATTTCGACACAGCCAAAGAAAATGTGGTTATGGTTCCTCTAAGAAGGTTATTGAAAAATCAGATTTTCAAAATTCTATCCAAATCCACCCATAATTGTCAAAAATCTATATAGGCCAGTTGCACAAACATTATACGTATGAAAAACGAACAACAGAAGTAAACAACATTCGCGCGTCTGTCAGATGCACAACTGTTTTTTTTATATGTGTTGGCAAATCGAATTCGACATTACAGCAGATTTTAAAACAATCTTATGAACTTTAGGTGAATCAATAAAAACTTCATGATCGCGACGTTAGAGTGCAAAAATTGTACCTAAATTAAAACTATCAATAACAGTAATATGCCATTGCATGAGATTCAACCTAAGTAAATTACTGCACAATGATTCACCCACACGGAACGAAATTTTAAACTTTGAACAGAATTCATAATAATAATAAAATTTAAACCAAATCACATCACCAGCTGATAAAATCAAAGTGATCATCGATAATTTTGCGACAACAATCAACTTCCCACTATGCCAATAAATAACGAACTAAATTTTTATTAAAACAAAAATTTAAAACCAAGTAATGTTCTGTCTAAGTGAAAAACTAAAAAACAAATGAAAAATCGTAATATGTCGAATGCTCATCTTAGTATGCTAGTACTTAGTTAAAATATTAGAATGTTGTTAAACGGAGTATATTATAATGTATTATGTCCCCTCCATCGAACCGCGAAAAAAAAAACAAAATCATCTCATCTCACCCATAAATAAAAAATAAAAAACAAAAAACAAAAAAAAAAAGATGTTGCTGTATGTAAGCGAAAGAAAATAGTAAATTGTTGTAATTTTTCAATTGTGTTCAAATGGCTTAAGTTTTTGTTTTTGTTTTTTTTTCTAATGCACATGATTTGATTTGTTTTTATTTATTTCTAATATATATATATATACATATTTACATTAGTATGCATATAAGTGATTGTTGTTAATAAGAATCTCATAGTGTCAGCCGAGGTATATATACCTGGTGATTTATTAAGGGTAATCATCATTCTCAGTTTTAATTTCGTCAAGACATTAAATAAGAAATACAAATTTTATTTAAATAAATAAATAATTTTTTTGTTTTTAAAATATTGTGATCTAATATAAATTAAAGGAATAATCATGAAAGTGGTAAGTGAACAAAAAAAAAAAAAGTGAAAAATTGTGGTCAACCAAACGGTTTTACGCCAAATTTGTAATTTATATTGCACAATTTAGCAATATATATTATTGCAACAAACGTTATAAAAGTTTCGTACAAATTACATTATAATTTTGTGGATTAGCGCATTTATACCATGTAACAAGCAAATGTGCCAATTTCAGTAATTCGTTATCGCCATAATATAAAATTTGCGACAAAGGCCCTGAATCTATATGGTCAGTTATGTTATGTAACACCGCAATGTACATCTTCAATATAAATTAAATTTACTTTCGCCGTCTGTCAAATACTAAATTTAAGTTACGCAAACATTCTAATTAAAAATTGATATTTTGCACTGTGCGCAGCTGAATTAAAAAATTCCATAAATGTATTCGTTATCGCGATCATGAGCAATCATTGAAACCGATAATTAGTGTAAAAGAAGATGTTCCGATGACAACATACATAGCTATATTATGTGTGTACATCGACCGCATGGGAATTTCGTGTTAAAGTAAACCACCATATACAGAAAAGTCTACGTTTGGACAGATTAACCCCGATCAAAGTATATATCAGCATCGTTTGATACATTTCGTATCTATATCATTAATATCTCATTAAAATTCAATTATCAGTCGACGAACATCGTTTATTGATTTGTGATGATCGTCTAAATTAAAACTGACATGATAATTTTTTTTAATTATCTCCGTAATTATACTTTTATAAAATTATATTTAAGCCACATATAAGATGAAGGTTGTTGCATAATTTATGAGATTATATATACGTCTATCGTCGGGCAGACAGACAATTTTAAATTTTTTTTTAATACTTTTTGTTTCAGTTCGTTTTAGTAGCATCATTAATTGTGGCCGCATCATGTGCTCGGCTCGAAAATAATTATCTTCCACCACCCGGTGCCAACCAGGCTGGAGGAGGTCCAGGACTAGCGGCACCTGGATTTGGTGGACAAGGCGGTGGAGGTGGTGGTGGTGGTGGTGGTGGAGGTGGTCGCCCAGGTGGTGGCCGACCCAGTGGAAATGGAGGTCTAGGAGGATTTGGAGGTGGTGGTGGCGGCGGCGGTGGAGGTGCACCATCAGGTTTCGGACAACAACCCCAACGACCAAATGCCGGAGCTAACGCTTATGCTGGAGCCAATGCCCAAGCAAGTGGTGATGCTGCCGCCCAAATTTTATCGTACGAAAACGAAAATAACGGTGATGGTACATACCGATTCAGCTACGAAACCAGTAATGGAATTAAAGCCGAAGAACAAGGTGAAATTAAAAATAAAGGATCAGAAAATGAAATCCCATCGGTCAGAGGCTCGTACTCGTACACCGGCCCAGACGGTCAATTAATTTCGGTTCAATATATTGCCGATGAAAATGGTTTCCAACCGATTGGTGATCATCTACCAACATCACCACCAATCCCAGAAGCCATCTTAAAATCGCTTCAAGCAAATGCTGCCGCCCAAGGTAATTCCGGTAATGCGGCATATCCAAGCGGACAACAACAACAACCACAACGGCCATCAGGTAACGGAGGATTTAGTCCACAATCCGGTTACAATTACTAAATATACGCAACATAAAATATTCATACAAATCAAATCACATACAAAAATGTGTATCCCGACCCATCCGAGTTTTTAATAATTTTAATCTTAATTACGTTTATTTCTTAATTAATTAATTAATGTCTTAATTTTTATTTATTGTAAATAATTTCAAGAACGAAAAAAAAATACGAATATGTATTTTATGAATGCTTTTTATACGAATGTTTAATAAATTTAATATTTATTAATTAAAATAATTAATTATGTTTTTGAATTGTTGTTGTTGTTGTTGTTGCGGTTTTATAATTAATTGTCTAGATAAACACTTAAATAATTTTTTACCACGATTCTTTTTATATTAAGAAATATTTCGTTGAGTTCTGCAACCACAAAATAGTCACACGCTTTGTATACTGTTAAATTTAACCGAAAATTTTGAGTCGGCGATGCACAGTGGAAAATTTAGCCTATGGGAAAATTAAGTAACAAACTAATTTTTTATATTGGAATACGTACATTTTCCAGTAAGAATGTATAACTATATCCTAAGCACGCTGAAGGTTATTTTAATTCTTCCACTTAGATCTCTTTAAAAAAAAAACACCGGAGCTCAACAAAAATGTAGATATTGTTTAGTTTCAATTCAACGCCTCAATATGTGGGACTAAATATTAAATTTCCGTTAATACGGAATAGTACCATCCGGACTATTAAGCTAAAGTTTTGGTTCCGTCTAAATCAGTTTGGGAAACTCTGCAAACGAGAAACCTTCCAATATCTCTTAAAAAACTTAAAAACGAAAAACAGTTAGAATTCCACCACATCATCCTCGGCTTGTCGTAGGATACGACTACACAAGTTTTGTCCAGTGGACAATCTCATTCATAGTGTGCGCTAATTTGCTGGTTGTCTTGTGTCATTCGTATAAAGCAAATATAATACTGGTCCCAGCATGCTCCCTTCTGGTACTCCTGCTTCAATTCTCTCCCTTCATTGTATGATTTTAATATCACATAGAATTGCTTAGAGAGGTCGCAATGTAATTTATATTTCAGTCCTTGATACCAGACTCGATCAAAGATCTGGGCAACATCAACGAAAACTCCAGAACATACCTTTTTGTTTTCAAGCGTCTTCTCAATCAAGTTAGTGACTCTGTGTACCGGCTCTATAGTGGAGTGTTTCTCTCTGAAGCCAAATTGGTGAGATGGTAACATGTGCCTTCCAATAGAAGACTCCTCGTTTTGAGGAGTAATTTTTCAAAGAGTTTGGACAATGAGGTTAATACAGATATAGATCTGTATGACGTTCTCATCAGGTGGTTTATTAGGCTTGGGTATCATATTAACTTCTGCTATTTTCCACTCTGAGAAACATATTTCATTCTAAATACTGCGTCAATTATGTGTAGCAACTTCTTAAGACAATTTTGTGGCAACTTTTTAATAACGCTTCTTGTAATAAGATCGTATCCAGGAGCAGTTTTTGCATTTAGGCATAATATAAATACACATAGTCCAAATAATCAAAATATTTTTATATGTATAATCGCCTAAATGTCATTTATTTATCCTAAATTTTGATGATATTCTATCGACCCGACATCTGGAACATCAATGGGTAAACTGTTTTTTTCTTATGATGGTAGCACTATATGTATTTATATTATGATTTAGGTTATGTTTGATTTCATTTTTGAGTTCTTTCATTGTATATGGTCGTATGCCTAACTCGTCTTTTGTTTTGCATTATAACGGTATTTTCATCTGCTGTTTGTCTAGTCAAAGGTCTAAACGTTTTTCCCAGATGTTCAGCAAAAAGATCAGCTTTATCCTTGGAGCTTTTGGCCCAAGTACCATCTGCTTTTTTCATTGGTGGCACTTGCTCTTTTGGTCTTTTCAGTCCTTTTGTAGCTTTCCATAAAGAGTAATCACTTTCTTTGTGGCCAGAAAGACTTATTAAATATTAGTTGAATCTTGCCGGTTTGATTTATTGTATTAAACTTCGCAGCTTCTTTTTGAGCTGATTGAAAATAGTTTCGCTCTCTGGTGCTCGATTTCTATGCCAGATTTTCGACCTTTATCTGACCAGATTTCTTATTTCTTGTGTTTATGTTTCATTCTTGCGAGTATTATTTTTGGCAGGAGGAGTGCAAAAGCCCAAGCTGCGATCTGAATATTTTTTATGAGCAGCTCTACTTATCTTTCAAGTTGTGTTTGGTTTTAGATTAGCATTTGAAGATCAATACATTTCTCAAATAACAGTGCGAAGGTTTCGCAATTGATCTTCCCACTAACCTTGGTGGCTTTTCTTTTTCAATTATTCTTTCACTGATCGTGTAAGTATGATTGGAGAATGATCCAAGGATAAACCGACTCTCATGCAGGTAAAATATCTCTTCTAATAAACAACAGATGTTTAGAATTTTTTCAGAGCTATCACATAAGGTCATTCAAATAATGCTGTAATCTAATTATAATTTTCATAAATTACTAATGTTAATCGTCTATGTACTTTGTTTAAGCGGCCTTAAAAATCAGCAGACGTTTCGTGAACAAAAAGATTTGCCCCAGTGAGGCAGTGTACATTTTTTGTTATAATACATGTAATGTATTTAACTTTTATAAAGTTTTAAAATTTTATTTACAAAAGTTTAGTCGATCGTAAGGTACAGCAAACACTTTTGTGATAGTGACATCTTTTGACATATTGCTTGAAGTAATAGTACAGCGAAAAGTTTAGTCTGATAAGTCTTCTGAGGCACACAACATTAATGAAATGGAAAGGGGTTTTTGAATCATTCGGCAACCACAACAATCCAAAGCTCAATAGCATAACAAAATTGCAGTATCGGAAACATTCCGTTAAAGGCATTGCTGCCAGGACATTTGAGAACTTGAACTTTGTTGCTGCAAATTATGCAGAAGCGCGACGATCATTGTTCGACAGGTTTGACAAATCAAATCAAATAGTTGATGAGCACATTAATACTGTGTGCGTTATTCGACTTTTCCAATTGTTCAAGTTTCTGCTATTGTCTCATAGGTGGTAGCCGAAAAGTACATTTCCGAGATTACTTTTCGGTGACTTTTCTCATAAACTATAAAATAACTATAAATACTATAAAATAACTATAAAATAACTATAAACTATAAATAAACTATAATACTTTTTGGTTTATTTTAGTTTCAAGTTGACTCACAGTAAGTGACTTTTGTGGTAGTTCCATCTATTTAGATATAGCATGAACTAACTCGTTATAATTAAGTTTAGTTAGTTTAGCCGATTAAGGCACACGGAATAAGTCCGATTTTTTCGACTAAATTACAGACTAACTTTTTTGACGATACATTACGCTATTAACCACCAGAGTGTATCGAAAAGTCTCCTCACGAGGTTACTTTTCAATTTAGTTTTTAGCTACCACCTCTGAGACAATAGCGGAAACTTGAACAATTTGAAAAATTTTGTTTGAAAAGTCGATTAAGGCACACAGCATTAAGTTGAAAAAATCGGACTCAGGCACACAGTATTATTCTCGATCAAATCACTAGATACGGCAACGTCAAGTAAGTTATTGGATCTCGTTGATTAATTTAATTCACATATTAGGTCGCTAAATACACTTGAACGTCCAGTACATTACAGGGATGATCTACTGGTGTTTTTGATGTGTACTAGATACTGATACCAAAGTAATAAGGAGAGAGAAAGCCCCTCGAAATGCTCTGCCCACATTTAGAGACCTATGTTAATTTATACAAGTTCGTTGTCATTGGCTCATTAACGTCCGCTTCTCTCTCTAAAGTACCAAGTCAAATTTCACGTGCATCAAATAGATTCCAACGAAAGGCTACTGCACTCGCTGTGACCAAAGATTATTTCTGTGAATTGTGTAAGAGTTATTATGCGATGCTATGAATTTTTAGCAATGTCTGTCGACGAACGTAGACAGAATGCAGAAACTCTCAAGCTATACGCCAACTATCTGTGATCATCACACAGTAGCCAAACGGGTCATCACACGCTTATGCACGTAAAATCAACAGAGTCATACCTTCAGGATCTCTTGAGTCATTTACAAGTAACATAGTCATAATATACATCTTCTCATTCCAGCACTAAAGGCCAAGTGAGTTTACCAGCGAGTGTGACGCTAGTTCGGCCAACAAGCAAAATTAAATTTGTATTTTTAGCCAACGCATTAGGGATATTTTAGATAACTAAGGTAGAAAAACCACGGCGAGCGTACTATTAGGTTCAGGGTTACAAATAAATCCAATGAGGCAATCACTAACTACACATTCGGGCATCAAAACTGCTTCCTCACTTTTGAATATTAGTGGTATCGGTGGCACTATCGCACTCGCATATACGAGTTTTCTACAGTGATCGAAACTCATATTTTAAAAAATATTTCGACATACCAAACATCATTAGACTTGGAAAAATCCTGCTGGACATTCCCAGCCAATATCAAATTGGCAGATTCTCAGTTTTTTTATCGCGATCTATGGTGATTTACAATCAGTTGGGCAAATTTAGTTAGGCCAAAATCTACCGATTTTACAAAATAGGTTGGGTCGTAATGGGTGCTACGACAGTAACCGCTTATTGGTGTTATAGTGAAATAGATCCATGTCCCGAAACACAACGATTGCATGAATTGTTGGAGAGAAAATGTGGAAGAAAATGAGTGTGAGCGTCATTTTACAGAAACATTCTCAAGATGTGATTTGGGAAAGTTTGTTGTTAGGTACCGTTATCCAAGTTCCCAGCGCTATTATGTAATACAGCTCTACGATCAAAAAAAGGTTTCTTAACCTGGAAAGTGAGCTAGACTTAGATCCTGAACTGCGTGCAGCTTATAACTAATTATGCGTTATTTTTTACCGCATCAAAGCGTTGTGAAGCCTGAATCCTCTGGGTACTCTTTAAACGACATTTTAATGACGGGTCCAGTGGTACAATACGAACTTTTTGCAGTACTCATTCGATTTAGGTCACATAAATATGCCTTGAATGCTGACATCTGCAAGATGTACCGCAAAATACTCGCTCGCACCCTAGTGATCAACAATATCAGTACATCTACTGGCGATACAGCCCTGCAGAAGTATTTGGCTACTCCCTGTTTGCTACAACTGGCACTCGAGAATCAAGGTAACGATTCGTTGGCAAGTGCAGTTCTCCAACAAGATGTCTATGTTGATGATCTGTTGTCCGCCTCAAATTATGCTGACGAAGCAGCTAGATTAAAGTATTCTCAGCTTGTTCTAAATTATTTTGCGCTTTCAATCACATCGTGCCGCTCTAATCGCCAAATCTCTAAAATGTGTCGGTAGGTGTACGTGATGAAGAACAAACATACCTATGGCTAGACTATGGCATTCCAACTAATCAGATCCACCCCAAGTATTCCGTTTAAAACTATCACGTACGAAACAGCACCTACATCATTTTTAGTCATTCGGTGCTTACACTATCTTGCTCGAGAAAACATCTCAACTTATCAAAGACAATAGTAGAGGATTTCTACGAGGACGATATGTTATCTGGAGGAGAAACTGTCGAACAAGCTTTGCAACTTCGACGAGAAGTCAATACAATATTAAGAAGTGGCTGCTTCGAATTGAGAAAGTGGACTACCAATGACCATCGTGAAGGGATTCCAGCCGCATTCTGTGAACAAAATGTTTGCATTGACTTAAGCGACTAGTGGTATCCAAAGGAGGATGCATTTTGATATGAGTATAATTCAAAATACTCCACCAGTGCTAATTGCAAGCGTCGGAAATTGCAACCTTATTTGATCCTCTCGTATTAATTAATCCAGTAATCGTTTCTTCTAAAATATTCATGCAGCTTTTGTGGCGAATGAAATAAGACTGTGATGCTACTCTACCACAACCGTATAGTTCGCAGTGGAACAAATTCCGAGAGCAACTTCCATCAGTAAAAGATCTTTCCTTCGATTGTTCTTTGCTCTAAAATTGAAAATTGCAGAGCTGCACGGGTGAATGTGCCACATCAAAAAGGGATGGCATCAAAAAGGGATGATAACTTCATATCATTGTGTCGCTTCGTTAATTCATACAAAAGACTACTACTAAAGTGTTCTCTTACGTGCTTCGATTTGTCGACCTTCAAATATTCAAAAGAAAGTTAAGATCCCTGTTTTACTCCAGCGAAATGAGAAGGACGTTGATATTTATCACTCGTGTAATATAGCGAGATGCATTTACTGAAGATTATAACAAGCTCCAGAGAAGTGAGTCGGTGTCACAAACCAGCCGTTTAAACAATGCAGGCTTGCCTTATGATGCAACACATCCCATGCTGTTGCCAAACTGTACCCCTTTGTTTTTTCGCTCTTTGAGCATTACCATTTCAGAAATTTGCATGCAGGGCCACAATTATTATTAGCAGCTGTCCGGAAAAGATTTTCGGTCATTTGTGGAAGGGAAGTCACTCGCTAGGTGGTCCATCGCTGCATTATCTGCTATAGACATCGACCAAGGCTTTACCAACAAATCATGGGTAATCTACCATCACACCGTGTACAACCAGCCAGACTATTTGTAAATAGTTGTGTCGATTTTTGTGGTTCAGTTTGGGTTGACTACAAACGCCGAGGACAACGTCCAGCAAAAGCCTACATAGGTTTTTTGTATGCTTTGCAACAAAGGCCACACATCTGGAATTGATCAGTAACGCCTCTAAAGAAACGTTCGTTGCAGCACTCAACCGTTTCGTGGCTCGTCGAGGCCTTTGACGACACTGCCACAAATTTTGACGGTGGTCGTCGTCACTTAAATGAATGTTATGAACTGTTTTTCAATCAAGAAAATCGATATTACGTTATTACAGCATGTCAGCAGTTTAGTATTGGATTTCGCCACATTACACCAAGATCACCGCATTTTGGAGCGTTGTGGGAGGCAACGGTCAAATCGGCCAAGCACCACCTGTGTCGTGTGATCGACGAGTCCATCCACTATAGAATTAGGTACCATTGTGTTGATGGCCGAAGATAATGCTCCACCGCAGAAATTGAATACTGGACGAATAATATAACTACATCCGGGGAAAGATGGTGCTGGGCGTGCAATTAGTAACAGTTAAAACGCAACACGGTACCATTGTGACAAGAATTGACACTTTTCTATAGGTTCAATTCTGTTGCACGTAAAACACGGTAATACTGATTTTTTGGTTTAATTTTAACTACCGGCACTGATTACTGATTGTTCGTGTCGGGAGTATGAACATATATTTTCACATATTCTCATTAGTTGCTCTGATTTTTTTCCGAATCATTTCACTTAAAAAACTTAACATAACAATTACAGCGAACGTGTTTATTACCAACCATAACTCTTTTTATAGCACATCAAAGTAAATATTTTACCTACTATACATAAAATTAAAATTATAATATGATCGTGACAAAAGTAATTCGCCTAAATGTTGATTAGTTAAGTATACTATAAGAAATCGTTTTGCTATTATTAAAAATGACCAATCAAAAATTAGCATTTTGGCTGTATAATTCTATTATAATCTAAGTCATGGTTGATGCTTACTGGTACACAATACTCATATATTTAAATTTTATACGATCGATCAATATCACACTCCGTTGATATACGATATTTCGCGATGCTGGGGATAAAAACTTTTGTTTTGATCACAATAGAGCGCCGCGAGACAATAACACATATCGCATATATGTGCACAACCTTAGCCATTCTGATTATGTTACAATTCGGTTTGTGCGCACCCATGCATTCGTCGTCATATATGGGTAAAATAGAGTACATTAGGAGTCGGTGGCTTTGTAATGGACTGCATTGAACGGAAACAATATTTTGTATTCAATTTTGAATTATGAGATTTTGATGATTATGTAATTGGTCTTATATAAGAAATAATGTGTACAATGCATATATGCTTTAGTTTAATTTAACATAATGTAATGTATAATTGTAATTAAGGTTTACGATGAGAATTTATTACATAATAAAATTAAGTTCAATGTTAAATACGTTTAACGTTTTTTTTTTTATTAGAATGTCTGCTCAATTCGTGTTATTTATGAAAATTATTGATTTGGAGGTTTGTTTGTTCTTCGTAATGATTTATGATAAATACTGGATTGATGCGTTTCCGGTCTGTTTTGTCTCTAGCTCTTAGTCTCTTCCGGTCAAATTTTGGTATCTAGTGCTAGCCGAAAATGTAAAACAGTGTTCAATCATGTGTTTGAATATGAGTAAGTAAAATTCGCATTACAACATTGCTGTTGCTATGATACTAGGAAGACGAAGGAGTAACTGGCGCCGAGATTGGCAAATATAGAGATCATCTGGGAGGAATTCATCGATACCCATAAACAGATGAAAGATACATTTTTTGAATATAATTAATTTCATCCGTATTGGAAATAACGAGATTTGGTTAACTAACCTTACGGATGTCTTGAGTCTATTTCAATAGGGTAGGCTTTGAATATAAACGTTGGAATATAAACCAATGTATAACATAATTATACATTGGTTTATATTCCAACGTTGTAACTATTTAAAAATCATCAACTGTCCCTAGTTTACCTCCATGCGGTAGCAACTGGGGAACGTTGACTTGCATGGTTAATGTATCACAATGGTAACTTCTAGAAGCGAGTAACACTATAAACAACAGCAATGCAAAAAACAAACAAGGAACTTAATTACCCTAGGGAGCAGACCTAATGTTCAGGAAAATCTACTCTCTTCGGAGGTCAAACTCATAGATTCTAAGGGGCACAAACATTGCTACAAAATTCTACCAACAATCAAAAGAGTTACGAGGAGCAATTTTCATTCCGAAGGAGCTCCATTACAATCAGATCACCAAACAATAAAATATTGAAAAAAATGCAGCCTACAATGACATGAACTTTATTATCAGAACAAATGCCGAGTGCACTAACAAATATTATAAATAGTGAGGAGCTGTTAAATAAATTTCAAAAAATGGAGAAACTAATCGCACAGCTGAGGATTCAGTACGAGTTAACAACCATATTCAGCTATCATCTAGTCAACATAGTCATTCAAACAATCCCAACTGGTTGCTACGGCAATTTTCAGTCTATCAACAGAATAATAGATTCAATGTTCTGAGTCAAGCGAATTATTGCACAAATCAGGAAGAATTGAGTTCTTATAACAGAAATTCTTAGAAATGTAGGCGCACAAAAACGAAAACTCTTCCAAAAAATATTACACAAAGTGTTAACAGTAACACTGAACAGAAAAACCCAGAAATACCACTGCCTCCACCCATTTTCGAGAGCAATATCAATAGTTTTGCACTTTTTCGACAAAAAGTAATAAAAACCACTAATGAATCAACTAATTTTAAGGCGCTTTCAAATAGTGACATTAAAATTACCTTTCAAAATGAAAATGATTACAGAAAGGTCAAAAAATTACTGGAAGAATTAAAAACAGAACCCAGCAACCAACTAGAAAATGTCGAATATCACACCTACCAGCTGAAGAGCGAAAAGGCTTATAGAGTGGTAATCAGAGGCTTACCATCTTCCATTAGTCACGATAAAATTAAAGTAGTCTTAGAAAAAATGGGACATGATGTCGCAAGTATTACCAACATATACAAAATAGTCACAACTGTAATGGTGTGAAAGACATGAAACACTTTCAATTGTTTTACATCGACTTAAAACAAAAAGACAACAATAAAAAAGTATATAACATCAAGAAACTTGCGTTCTGTATAGTTAAAATTGAGTCACCTAACAGGACAAGGGGCATTCCACAGTATACGAATTGTCAACAACTTGGAGATACATTACTGTTTCTATTACTGTTTCAAGGTCGTAAATATCTCCCGTCCATCGTTTAATAAAACCCCACATGAAATTAGCTCTAGCAAAACATTGATCAATGTGTTTGTTATTAGTCATATTCTCCACGAAAATGACACCTAAGTCTTTAATCTCAGATACTTTCTGTAGTGGCAGCAACTAAGCAAATACTGCAGTCCACGCTCGAAAATCGAGCATTCCAGAAAAAGCAGCGCAAGTTTGAGTTCAAAAATTAATTTATAAACGCAGCCTAACGCAGTTATTGCAGTCTGAATTGCTCTGCTTTTTCTGCAAAACCCAAAATTTGAACACAATATCTGCGCAGTTGCTTAATTTTTGAATGCATCCAGGTTCTCCACAGTTCTGTATATTTTTAGATCATCAGCAAACATTAAGATTTTTGAATGTTGTATGACTGCAGTGATTTCGTTAATGAAAATTGTAAATATCCATGGGCCAACATGGGAAAGTTGTGGAATACCAGAGGTAGCTTGTACTGACTTGGACCTCATATTTCCAATTTCAATGTATTGGATACGGGCAACAAAGTTATTTGAGAACCAAAATGAGTATAACCGTTTAAGTGCTTTACAGTGACTAATGGAGTCAAACGCTTTGGCAAAGTCAGTGTACACCACATAAACTTGTTTGTGACTTTTAACAACTTTGATTGTACTGCTAGTAAACTCAATTAGGTTAGTTGATATTGATCTCTTTGGCATGAATTCATGTTGGTACGGCGAAACATGTCGGGGAACCACTTCTTTGAATGTATTACATATTACAAGTTCAAATAATTTTGGTATAGATGAAATCGACGTTATACCTCTATAACATGAAATTCTCCCAATCCCAGCGACTGATTGAACAGCATGCAAAGAGGTAATTCCGCACTGGTGTGGTCTTTCAAAAAATAAGCAAGTATTTGGTCTGGACCGCAACCATCTCCAAATGTGTCTATAGCCTTATGTATATCTTCTATTGTTGTATTCGGCATTGCAATAGATATATTGCCTTTACCAGCAAGGTACGAGTCTTCAAACTTATCAACTTCTTGGCATGGTAATAGGAACATATTATTCTATGCCTTGATATATGTTTTTATAAAATTTCTCTAAATTTAAATCTATATTGCTGCTGTGATGTTCGTTCATCTAGTCAACACGTTCACAATGATGAAGATTTATGTCCGCTTTCTTAAAATTGTAATAAGGCTTTTGCCATATGATTATTCCTTACGTTGATATTTTCGCTTTCCAATATTATTTCAATCGATTTATGATGGATATCGTTAATAACAAATGGCGTTCATTGGTACCAGGTTCGTTGGTAAAAATTAAGTCTAGTGTTCTATCTAAGCCATTGTGTATTTGAAGATTTGGCTAAGATTTGAGTCGTGAACTTATCCGATGCCACATTCCAAGGCAAAACTTCATCTAATTCCTCGTCAAGAGTCCAAATACTAGAAAGAAAGTTGTGGCCACCCGTAATTAACACAATGTCGGGTTGGTTAGCCATATTGAGTATAACTACAATTGAGTCACAGCATACGTTGAAATCGATGTGTCAGATGCAATATGTACAAAGAAGTTTTATTGATCGACATTTAAATGCATAATTGTTCAACAGACACACTTTTTAATTCAACAACCACACTGGGTATAGATGAGTCAACAGCTTTTAGTACTCCACCACCACACGGAAAAAAAAATCTCATTGAAAATCACAAAAAATGTCATTATCATCACAAAATTGTGCTCCACTCTGAGTAATTGTTACTATCACAAAAGTACTGTGTTTAATTCTAATATTCTGAATATCACAAATTTTTTTAGTTAAAATCACGAAATTTTGGAACCAAAATGTTATGACGTCATCAACATTTTTTTTTTACTAAAATCAATTAACCTTTTGTGATATTCATCATGAAATTACTGTTAAATAAAAACAAATCGCTGTTAAATTCAAAATTAATTTGAATGAATTTCACTGCATAAATAGTATTAAATACTAAAAAAATTGTGATAATTATTAAACGTATAATGATAATTACTGAATATTTTAGTATAACTTATAGAACATTTTGATGATATTTATTTATATTTTTTATGAATAACAATGAGTAAATATTATGATTAGGACACAAAACTGAGTAGAAATCACTGACAATTTCCAGTGATATATATATATATATATATATATATATATATATATATATATATATATATATATATACAAAAATAAATAATTAAATGCACATATTCGAACTTAGGTTGGATACTGACTATAGTCTATTTATTTTTAAAAATAAAACGTTTACAAAATTTTGTTTATAGTTTCAATAATTCAATATATTTTTAAGGAAAAAAAATTAATTATATATTTTATATCCACAGAATAAAATTAATTGTGAAATTCAATTTCAATCTTTTTTAATTTAACAAATTTTTAATATACGGAGGAATTATGTAAATTTTTACATTCTTATAAAAGTGGACTTGGATGAATCGTCACTTAATGTTTACATAGCGACATATTTAAAATTCAAAATCCGAATACTTTTAAAGCAAGTAACTATTGCTAAATAAACAATTATTAGCTTCAGATAAGTACAGTTTTTCCCGAACAACGTGTGTATGGCTTTATTTGAACTTTTCACGCAATAACTTTTCAAAACACGCTCCAACGATGTACAACCACGGGGTTGGTTTTTAAAATTGCATTGATATGTGTCAAAATAGTTGCCAATCAGTCATCTAATGAAATACAGAAAAAAATGCTTTAAATACATTTAAGTTTTAAGATATTAAACCATATTCGTACCGTGATAGATTAATCTGATAGTACATTTTCTAACATGTGCTTCGACCCTGTATCCTTACATCCACGATTCTTGAATAGTGTACAATAGTCTGTTGGAATATATAAAATCAGAATAAAAAGTAATTAAAATCGATGTACTTGCAAAAATAAAATGTGTAATAACCCTACCAATATATACCCAGTCGGTTTCTTATATTGTGGCTGGCGCTTAAAATTATCTTTCGATTGGTTATCCGCAATATTATTTTAATCATTGTACGTAATATCTTTTCGCTAATGTTTTCAAATCACTTAATTAGATTCGTTCACCTAGAAAATATCATAAAGTAAGTGTCAATATTTTTAATTACAAACATTAAATACTTACTGTCAAAATAGCTATCATGTTTCCTTAAATTCTAGGAGTTTAATAAATTCCATAATTTTAGTTGATCCGCACGTACATTTGGAATATCGATGATATTTGTGTTACATATTTGCAATTCCTTTATTGGTGGTTAAAACGGACGTGATTGAGCTCTACACACAGTTATTTGTATCTTCTTCGATTTCATTATTAGTCATAATCATTTTTAACAAAATTAACGAAGAAGTATAAAATGCTTAAACTTTATGTTGTTGATCATGCATATACCTTATACAAAATGTTATGTCTGTTAAGTCTCTGTCTCCTTTATTAAATAAACCTTAAATTCTTTTAAGGATTGTAATTCTAACGGTGTTATATTTTCACATTATGTAGAGTTGTATTATTCTAGATAATGTGAAATTAATTAATTATCTAGAGGTGTATTGCTCTCGGAAAAGTTAAAAGATTCTAGATGCATACATGTGTTTCCAAGTATTTTAAGTATCGAGAAATTAACTATATGATGATGATACATTGTGAAACTTGTTTCAACGAGTTTTAAAACTCAAAAATCCTTACATATATTAGGAATTTATAAACCTTTTTTATAAACACTTATATTCCCAATCGTAATTTTCATACTACTGTCATATAAATTATAAAAGTATGTTATTAGTTATTGCACAATGTCTTTAATAGAAATTTGTGTTATATGTACTTACAGTTTTATTATTATAAATTTTCATTACTTATTAAAAAACACTCACTCAGTTTTCAATACTTATACTTTTTGATAAAATTAATATAAGAATTTGATCATGACAACTATTTTAATAGACACACGTCTCTTCATTACAAAGACAACAATTTTAATGAAAAAGACGCTTCGCAAAATAAAACAGTATATTTTATTTTGTGGTAATTTTTTTAGTGAATATTACAATGCCTTTAGTGAATTTAAATGAAAATTGTGTTTGTCATTAATGCTGCACGTGCTATTCATAAACAATTTTGTGATTAACATTAAACGTTTTGTGATTTTCACAACAGCAGATAAATTGATTTTGCGTGTCCGTGAATATCACAAAATCATTACTGATAATTATAGGTCCTTTTAGAATTTTTGTTTGCTTTCGTGATATTGATTTTGATTTGTAAAAACCATCTACAATTATCGAACTATAAAAACTAAAATTTCAGATTCTGTCGCCTTTGTATACCTGATTTATCCCTTCGTCATAGCCTACTCAATCAAGAATTCCTAATAAATATGTAGTATATTTTATTTACAAGCGTATTGGTCTTATTATGATAAATAAATTATTATTTCTTTTGTTTTTATATATCAATAATTCTTCCATTCAGTCCCTATTAGCACCTTTCACCATTGTATAAATAATTTTCATGTTAGTGTTCATGTCTATATAATTTTGTTGTGTTGTACTATGTGTATAGCGATGTTTGATTCTGCATACATTTTACCAATATCTCCAAAATGTTCTTTAAATCTTTAACCGAAGGACCTGTCGGATTGTTCTATGTAGGATGCAGTACAGTCAAAACAAATCATTCGAAATACTTCAGTATCTAAAATTTGTACTTTCTTTAAAGCAATTGTATAGCCATAATTCCGAAATATTTTTCCAAAAATTGCAATACTGAATTTCATTGTTAGTGGTTTACTGATAATAACAATCATAGAAAAATCAGTAAAATGACTTTTGTCATTATAATGAAAAAAATGGTTAATTTCACAAAAAAAATATTGTTTAACACAAAAAATCGATTAACAAAAGTCCATCTGTGAAAAAAATGCAGAACTCAGAATCTTTTTGTTGAATGATGTATGCAGGGTATAATGTTTTTAAAACCAAATTATGAAACAGGGCGGCTTTCGAAGACATTTTATTTACATTTTGGTAATAAAATGTAAGTTTCTTTTGTTGATTTGCATTGATTGTTTTTTTCCAGTAATGGTTGTTTCAATTTTCCCCGTGGAGTTATAGGTGCACTGTTATTGAAGTTGGGTCCACTTGAGTTACGTTCACTGTAATTATTACCAGCCGGTTTTGATGAATTTTTCAAAATAACTAATTCAAATTTTTGCTGGTTTGAATTTAAGGCGATTTGGATAAATGAGTGAAGTTTCTTGTAACAATCTGAACCTTCCTATTATATAGTTAAAATGTAACAACCTATTATATTATATACTAACCACTCTTGTAAAGCTAGTAATAAAAGAGCATTCCACAAATGTACACGTATAATCATTATCAAAAGATTTACATGGTGTCAGATGTAGTTTTTAATGCAAGCAGGTGATTTTAATGCGTGCATTACACAATTAATAATAGTGAAAAGTAGTAAATCTAAATTAAAAAAAAAATTATAAGAAAGTGACTCAGATTCGTACCGAGGGCGAGTATAATTACAACGTGAGCAGTATTAAACGTGAAAAGAAAGAAATAAAAGTATGTTCAATTAAAAAAGACAAATGGATTGAAACATTGAAAGTCGCTGATGGTTAACTGTCTGTTGATTTGGCCACAGGAGCTCACTGTAATGTAATATCGCGGAAAGAAGCGTCCAGATTAAAATTAAAAGTCAACATATAATCTTGACATAGTCAAAGTAATAGGTGAAACCAAGGTATGGTGTGTATCACCGCAAAAATTAGGACAGGTGAAATAGAATTAGAAATAGTAGAAGAAATAGCTGCGAAAGTCGGAAAGGCCAGGTTGTTTACAAAATTGGATTGTAAACATGGTTTCTGGCAGATTAAAGTGACTAAACGAACGTCAAAATACTTGGTCATTGGTACGCCATGGGGACGTTACCGATATTTACGCAAGCCGTTTGGTATAAATTCTGCACCTGAAGTATTTTCACAGATTATGAATGAGACATTTCAAGATATTGACAATTGTGAGGTTGCCATGGATAATATTTTTCTTTATGCAGAGACAAAGGAAATGTTAGAAGGAATCACAAAAAAGGTAACACATCGATTAAAAGATGCTGGTTTCACATTAAATCACGGTAAATGTAAATACAACAAGAATAGAGTAAAATTTCTTGGACATGTTTTTACAGCCAATGGTTGTGAGATTGATCCGGATAAGGTATCGGTAGTTCATCGTTTGAACACTCTAGCTAATGTCAAAGAATTGCAGGGATTGCTTGGTAAAGTAACATACCTTGCAAAGTTTATTCCGAAATTTTCAGATTTGACAGAACCATTGAGAAGATTAATAGTGACGGACGCCGCATGGGTATGGGATGTTGACCAACAAACAGCTTTTGAGAAGTTTAAAGAGGTCATCACAACAACGCCAGTTCTGGGTTATTATGACGTAAATCAAAGCGTTAAAATTTCCTGCGATGCAAGTTCCGTAGCTCTTGGACCTTGTCTATTCCAAAATGAAAAGCCAATCGCATATCGCAGGGCCAACCGCAGGGCATTGACGAAAGCCGAGAAAAATTATCCACCGATCGGCAGAAAAGCAACTGCCGTAAGCTTTGCGTGCAAAAAATTTCACTATTATGTGTATGGCAAAAAATTGGACATCGAAACCGATCATAAACCCTTGGAAACAATTTTTAAAAAACCGATTTCACAGGCACCGTTACGTTTACAACAAATTCTTTTTGATGTTTTGCCATATTCGCCAACAGTACAATACAAGAAAGGTGTGGACATGAAAGTAGCTGACATACAGCCGCGATTGCAAAGCTGAACCAATTGACAAAAAATGGACGAAAAGCGAAGAATCCAAAATCAACGCAGTATTCGCTATGACGCAGTATTTCTTTTGTGTTAACGGATATACACAAAGGTCATCCAGGTGTGTCGAAACCATTAGCAAGAGCGCGAAGCAGTCTCTACTGGCCTAGACAAACAAAGGAAATCAAGGAATTTGTCGAAAAGTGCCCTATATCATCGCACTCAAAGATAAAAAACAAAGGAACCATTACTACAGAAGGTTTTGCCGGACTATCCATTTCAACTAGTTTCTACAGAAATGTTTACGTTTAAGGGCAAAGACTACATCATTATAGTCGATAATTATTCGGTTTTATGGATTTTTAAGAAATAAAGTCAACAACATCGGCAGCAGTCATTTTGTAATTTAAAAAATGGTTTGCTAGTCACGGAATACCGGAAACGTTGGAATTAGATGGTGGTCCACAGTTCGCATCGAAAGAATTCAACATTTTCGCGTTGCGTTGGCAATTCAACCATCGCATATCATCACCACAATAGGCTCTTTCAAATGGATTTGCTGAACGCAATGTTCAGACAGCAAAAAATCTACTTTGCAACTGCTGGCATGACGATTCAGTCATCTATGAAGCATTGTTATTGTTGCGAAATACACCACGCAATGATATTTTCTCAATGCCAACGATTGTTTAGCCGTCGCACAAGAACATTTATTCCTATCAAACAGGATGATTTGAAACCACAAATCATTAGCGGCGTCACCAAAGAATTGGCAAAATTACGCTTTCAACAAAAAACGTACGCCGATCGTGTTTCATCACCATTCAAGCAGTTCAAGAATTGAACGAAAAAATTCGATTACAAAAAGACCACCGTGATTGGGTGTCAGCAAAAGTCGTGGAAAAGTCAGATAATTCACGGTCGGTGATTGTGGAAACAACAACGGTTGAGAGATACCGACGAAACACAATTCATCTACAGTGTTCATCAGCTAATATACAAGATGTGCCGGAAATTGATGTCGATCAGGAAATCAATGAGAGTAACAACAATTTAACACCGAATTGTTTCTTTGTAGACATTTGATTGGGATTTTTATTCGCACTTATATCCTGGAGAACAGAAGCTAGAAATGTTATTTAATGGCAGCCATTTACCCGCCATGTTTTTTATTTATTTAGACCTACATTTCTGAACCAATGTCATCGTGCAATTTTTGTCATCGTGCAATTTTTAGAGAAACTAGCAAATTTTGGAATTCGTAACAAAGGTTTATTAAAGGTGACTTGTGCTTACCGGCCCCATCGATCATAACAAAGTGATGAAAGATCCATTTTACACCCTCTCTTTATTGAAATTCAAACCCAGTATTTCTCACCTACCAATTATTGTAGCTTGTTTTGCTACACAATTTGCTCGGTACATAGTTCAAGTAAAGATAAGAGAAAAAAAGTTACCATTTACCAAAGATCATATTTGCTAGTCAAGCACCTACATAATAGGTTAGTACATATTTAAGTAGCTGCTTACAAAGAAGAGTGCAGTATTGCCATAAGGTTTGCAAAATCTTGAAATTAATACTTTTGTATATACATATTACCCCATTTTAAACCAACAAATTAGAAAATATCAAAATATATCTTACCTTGTGAATTGTTGTTGGTTTTACAGATCGTGATAAAATACGGTAGATCCACGCATCTGGATTAAAATAAAATAATACATCAAAAATTAATAACACAATGTGTTTGCATTTATAGCTGAAAGTTAAAATGAATTATTAAGTGGTGACAATGGTAACTATTTGGCAAGAAGCAAAAGTACTAAGAGCGGTATCCAGATATTGTATTCAATATGAGTAGAGCCATTAAAAGTTTTCATTCAAAAATCTCCGGAAAAGCGTGAGGCGCTTATAATAAATTAGTTTTATCTCTCATCCGACTTGGAAGGGAAATTGTTGGAACTAGCCGAAATTGTTAAGCCTAAAATCAATGTTAAATTAAGAAGATGGTTAGCAGCATTAGCGACCTCTAAAGAAAAAAATAAAGAAAAACACGATTCGTCAACTCAAGCAGGAAGTAAGCCTTACCTACGAAATTTCAAAATTAAAGTAAAAACCAACCTAAAAAATTTTTGGAAAAAAATTGATCTTAAGCTGCGAAAAGTTCAGCTGAATTGATTGATTGATCGATTAGAATATACGGCAAGGATGAATCAGGAACTCCCCGAATGCCGGGCACCACCGTACACCCGTGTTACATATGACAAAACCGAAGAAGTGGAAGGAATGTTAGTTATGACCGACCCAATTACTAACGCCTAAGCGATCGAAAATTAGTATTTTTTTTGTGGTGACGGGAAAGGAAAGTATAGTTAGTAATGACAGAAGTGGGCCAGAATTGGGCCGGTGGCCAATGTTTAACTATTATTAGAACAAGCAATCACAATTTTACTGAACTGCTCTGTATTCTGACGTCTCTTATCAGCAACTCTAGTGTGCCACTATTCAGCTGTAATCTATAAAGGTTGCCTAAGAACAAAATCTATTAATAAACTAATTTCTTCAAGCCGCAGGCTGTAAGATGATGGCATTAGTTTTCAAATGTGAATTACAAATGTATTATTTAACCTACATGCTGCTTATTAAGTGAACTATTGATTTGACACAAAACTTTAAAATTAATACAAATTATATTTTAAGAACTATTATTAAATTTTCAAAATACTAACAGGGCGGGAAAATTGAGAATGTCACTGGACAATAGGACTCAAAAGGCATGTTAATTAAATAAAAGTTAGGTACCGTGGAACTCAAGTTGTTATAGTTGGTTGGATATCCGGAACCATATGGAGAAAGACAGTCTTTACCAAATTCTGTAAATACTTGAAATAAAGACATGAGCGCTGTAATATCACAACGAGGACCATTCAAACAATGCTATAAAAGCGGCAATGAGGAACATCAAAAATATGATTTGGATCAAGCACACTTGTGATAGGGCAGCCATTTGGGCTTGAAGCTTTGCTTTATTTATTATTATTTACTTATTATTAAGGAAAGGCAAAACACCAGCATTTTGGAGAGCAAATTATGCGATACTACTTTTATTGGGTACTTCTCTTACTCTCCTAAGAGGTAACCCAGAAATATGGATCGCTGGCATTAGAACCATTGGTGAACTTATGCAACAGCTTAGGAGGCTTGAAAAGGAAAGCTCCAGGAAATGACAAATCAAGAATTTCTAGCATTTTAAAACATCTGATGCTATGCCACGGATAGCGGTTTATGTGAAACCAAATAAAGGGATTAAAGTATACTGGAAATGTGAAATCATTGCATACTTCATCTTCAAGTGGAAATTGTCCTTGTTGTTATCGTCAACATTATTTGTCGAAATACATTCAGTTCAAGGATATTTCAATCGAGAACCGGTGACTTGTAGTTAACAAGTCAGGTGTATGCCACAATTGTTTAAAACACGTCAATCAGTACGTAAGTGTCCAGTAGATTCTTTGTGTCGCTAAGCATAGCAGTCTATTTTATCTCATCTAGGATTTGAATCTGGTACACCAGAGCCAGCACCAACAAGTTACATCGTTCAAATTAAAAACAAAACATTTGTGTCACATCTTGCCAATATTGAAGTACATCCGCCCCACAGCTGAAGTACAGTCGTTACGGCATTCAATACCAGCAAGTTACGTCTAGCTCTCTTACCCACATTATACTATACGTTCGTAATTCTGCAGGAAACCAGCATATGGCTTAAGCATTATTAAATTTAGGGTACAAGGCGACGTTTATTAGCGAAACATTCGTTCAAAACCTAAAATTACCCCGATCTTATACAAATATGGTTGGGAAAGTTCTGGATTTTGGAAAAAGTTCCAAGAGCATCAACTAATTCCAAGGCACAATGCGAATGCCATTTTGTTGAAACTCAATCACGGAACTCTAAAGGCAGGTACGTCGTTCAACTACAATTTAAACTATGGATTCTGGTGAACTGGTACATTCAGAATCCGCTGCTACCAACAGATTAATGGCTGTAAAGCGTAAATTCAGGAAGAGCTCAGACCTCTCCTCTCATTTACCAAGTTCATTTTAACCTAGTTTAAAATTAGCAAAGAGGCCGAGTTTAGGATGGCTGGAAAAAATTAAGTTGAGACTATCCACTCCCTGCTGACATCGAACACCCTAATGGAAGATGAGCAAGTCATCATTGCTTGAACTAGAAAAAATTGATGTCCTATATACGGTTTTTGATGACGTCTGATTCAACAGCTAAAGTCTAAATCCACGGGTTTTGTGATTCGTCAGAGTGTTCAGGCTTTTTATACACTGTTTATGCAGCAGTGACTTATCTTTGTACAACCAATAGTCATGGCATAAGACATACTAGAATAATTGTCATGTTTAAAACGAAGGTATATCACTTCTGAAAAAGTTTTCTTTTCAAAACTTGGGCTGTGTGGAGCAGTATTGTTAATTCAACTAATAAAACATACTAAACAAGCACTAGAGTCATGTGGCCTCTAAAAAGAATCCAAAAGACACTGCTTCTCGAGACGATATCTTCAAGCAACTTTTGGATTGTAGTCGGTGGTGCAATGGACCTAATTGGTAAGTTAGTTCAATGGAAGACTGGCTAAGAACAATGACTATTGAACACACAAACCTAGAAGAAAGGTAAGTTTTATTATCGTCTTATCTCAAAGATAAGTCAAGTCATGTGCTAAAGATTATTTAAAAGGGTTGGGTCATATTCAAGGATCGAAAGCATATTAGTGAGGGTTTTACAAAATATCATACCAGAACCTGGGTAAAATCAACACACCAAAAAAGATATAAAACATATGATTGAAATGGGTCAAGCTACCGAATTTTTGGAGGACATCTATTCCTTAAACCTTAACAGAAAGGTTGGCCCTAAAAGTATTATAATATTTTTAACTACATCCATTGACAACAAAAACGTTTTAACAGTTGGAACGTGTGTGAAGTTAGCCCGAAATCCATCCCGAAAAAATGTTGCGCAACAAAAATATGTATGTGTCTTGACTAAATAAGAAAAAATTATACTCAGCCCGAAAAATAAAATAAAATAGAGTCTTTTCGATTAAACCATCCCGAGATTTTGTTTTATATAACAATTTCGTTTCTACATTCATTAAACATATTTAGTTACAAGAATTAACATACTTCTTACAGAGATTGCTAACTGTATCGGAATATGTCATGTGCTTGATAAGACTATCCTTAGTTTACAGTCATTACCATATAACCATACGATGGGGATTAGGGTATTTTCTAGGACAATATTTGCAACCATTCATAGATATTATGAAGCATGATAATGTATTGACCGTTGTACCGTCCCTCACAGAGATTGCTAAATGTTTCGGAATATGTCATGTGCTTAATAAGACTATCCTTAGTCTACAGCCATTACCATACAACCATACGATGGGGATTAGAGTATTTTCTAGGCCAATATTTGCAACCATTCATAGATATTATGAAGCATGATAATATATTGACCGTTGTACCGTCCCTCACAGAGATTGCTAAATATATCGGAATATGCAATGTGCTTGATAAGACTATCCTTAGTCCTCGGCCATTACCATACAACCATACGATGGGGATTAGAGTATTTTCTAGTCCAATATTTGCAACCATTCATAGATATTATGAAGCATGATAATATATTGACCGTTGTACCGTCCCTCACAGAGATTGCTAAATGTTTCGGAATATGTCATGTGCTTGATAAGACTATCCTTAAATTACAGCAATTACCATATAACCATACGATGGGGATTAGGGTATTTCCTAGGCCAATATTTGCAACCATTCATAGATATTATGAAGCATGATAATATATTGACCGTTGTACCCTCACAGAGATTGCTAAATGTTTCGGAATATGCCATGTGCTTACGACGGTGATTTTGGACTATATCAATGACATTCATTGCCCATCCTTAATCTATAGCTTTTCTTTTTATTTTTTTTTATTTGTTTGGCATATTTAAAAATTATTGTAAGCTTATTTTTTGAATGAGCGGAATTTAAAACTCGATCAAAGCTTGTTTCTACTGCAAGTTTAGAACTGGCCGAGGACTTTTAATATTTAACTTGAGCATTTTGTATAAATCACCATATGAGGGTTAACTTTAATAATTTTCGGATTTCGAGTGATAGCTATATACTTTTTTAAATCGTCATATCTAACCCATTTTCCATTGTGTTTACAATAGCTGATAAAGTGTCCAGATATCGAACCTTTAGGTAGATCACCTTGACCAAGTTTTTCGAAACTGACTAGTCCTGTCAAGTTGTATGAAATACTATTCAAAGTAATAGTCGATTCGATTTGATCAATCGTGACTTTTGAATGGGTTTCAATGATATTTTCGGTATAGATGGAAACTATTTCATTAGGTTGTTTGTCTTCCGAAATCATTTGATTGGAACAGGTTGGACAACTTTGGGGTGGAATCTCCTCTATACATTGACTTATCTTAGAAAATCCAAGTTTCATAAATGTTATCATATTTACAAATATAAAATTTCGCTCTTCTTGAACGACTGTTGTACACTGATTACATTCAAATGTAGCTCTTAAACTGGGAGTGCTTTTAAGTACATACCCTGCTATGTCTTGAATATTGCAATCGCAGTTATCTTGCACTCCAAAGATTTCAATAAGAATCTCTTTCCGAACCACGTACGCACTTTTTAAATTATTTTTTAAAATATATTCAATAATTGATTTTACTCGCCCTTCCACGCTACAGTTGCTTATGCCCAAAACATTTACTGCAGCTGCCAAGGTTTGAATTAGTGCGTCAAATGCACAAGTGTTTGTAAAATAATCACATGATGTTGTACCATTTTGTAATACTGCTAATGTTTTCGCAGGTAATTTAGTAAGTATCGAAGGTAATATTCTTTTTTTTATAATTTTACTCGACCGTTTTGGAGTATTGCAACTATTATCCATTTTAGACTTCGAGTTTTGACTTAACAATTTAAGAGTATTGATTGCGTTTTCTGACTGCGATTGTGTTTTGATTTCTCTAATTTTATTTAAATTGAAGGAAGATGAATTGCTTTTGGGAGTCACCGATTGTTTATTTTTGCGCTTCCACACGGATTGATATAGATGCGTATCATTAATAGATACTTCGTTTTTGTTCAGTTGGGTATATATTTTTGGTGTTTTGTTTGTATTATCTTTAACTAACCTTTTTGGAATACCTGTTGCTATTTGTTTGTGAACTGCCAAATTCCGTTCATGTATATCTCGAATGAAACGACCAATTTTTGTTGGTAGTTTACCAATATTATTTGACGTCCTAAGCCTACGTTTAACTGTAGCAAAGTAGTTTTCTACATTACTGTTGCTATGCCGTACTCCACCGTTCAAAATGCCACCCCATAAAGGTAAATATGTCATATACTTATTTAAAATTAATTTTAAAAAATCGGGGTTGAAAACTGTTTAAACCACCAGCCAAACTAGGATTTTCTTCATTAAGAGTGTCTGAATAGACCTCATCCATAATTATTATCATGTCTTGGAAATAAGGGCTTTGGATGTATATAGGTATTGTGTTATCTCTTGATTTTTCTAGAATGTTAGTTATTACTTTATTTCCTTCAAAGCTCATGTCACTTTCAATAATTAATTCCAATAAAGAACCTAATGCTTGGTGTACATTATTATAAATATATTTTGATTTTAATATAATAACGAGATATTTCCAAATATCTTTGATGGTTTCATAATTTGATGTCATGAATATCGATGCCAGTATTTCTTTAATTATTTTTGCAATTTCTGGATGTTTGACATAATGCGAATTAACATCATCTGCCATTGTATGTGATAAATGGCAACAACATAAATACACTTTTACAACCGATTCTTTTGATTTATGGCATGCTTTATTATTAACCCAATTATGAGTCGAAATTAAATATTCAATGATATCCATATTATTAAATGAATTTAATACAGAATTTAATTCAGCAAATGAAAAGTCTATGACTACTGAATTAAACACAGGCCATTTTTTAAAAGATGCCTCTACATATAGTCTGAAAGATCTAAGCCAACTACCAATCGAATCGACTGTGTGACTCGAACTTACCATATCAGTTAGCGGAAATGGTGATGAAGCATCAGAGTCAGCAACTCTAGCTGATACTACAAGGGCATAATAAAGTATGCTTGAACAAGGCTTAAAAGGTGGCCGAACCAAACTGCCTGTTGCATCTAAATATACTGGTAGATCTTTATGCTTATGGTTGTCTTTCATTATTTTCAATATATTATTTTGCAATCTACTATATGTCATGACAACGAATGGACGACGCATTATTTTTTGGATATATTTATCATCATTAAGTTCTCCCTTTTTCCATTCTTCGTCAAGATCTAGGAAATCATCAGAACTGTTATCATTAAATTGTAATGCCTCTGATCTTATTTTCCTTAATACGTCGTGGGATTTACACTTTTGTATGGTGTTGTGATGTTGTACAAAATCACTATCTTCTTCTATAATTAAATTTTCAGCAACTTTTTCTATTGATTTCTCTAGTAGTTTTCTTCTGTAAATATCTCGGTTAATACCTGAAGTGTAACTAAATTTTTTTGAATGATGCGTTACAGGACCATTTGTTGCAAATACATCAAATACGCCGTGGTTTAAATGTCGATTAATTAATTTATATTTTCTACAGTTTTGGTTTACTGTTCTATGGCCGCAATAAGTTCTTATTGATAAATGATACTTTAATAAATCGTACCCCTTTATTTTAATTAGACACCCAGTTTGTTGGGTTAATTTTTCAGTAATTACAGACCTATACAAATTAGATTCCAGTTCTCTTTTATCTGATAAAAATATTTTTTGCCAGATATTATCGGAAATGTTTATGGTATACTGACATTTATGATAAACCGGTTTTCTAACCAATTTTATAGGTTTAAAAATATTGTTTTCACTAATAACCTGTTCACAATCAAAATCAACGAAGTCAGATGTCTTACATTGATGTGATATTTTATTTGTTGCTACGTTAATAGATGTTGATGCTTCTCCTGCTGAGTTAATCAAAGATGTCTCATTAGCGTTTTCACTATCCAAAACATTTAAATCTGTATTGAGAATCAAATTAGAATCTTGTTCAATTATATTTTTTGTTGCAGAGTTACCAATAGAACCGAAGTTTTCACCACTTTCCTGATTTAAACAATTTATATTTGTATTTGTCGTTAAACAATTCTGCTTGATCAAATCATTCACAATTGTTACTAACTGAGATACATCCTCATTTTGCACTGCGTCGTTAGAAGCGATATTGCTTTTAAAATTTCTCCGCCAAATATAGTACAATTGTATTCTATTTGAAAGGTTACATTTTACTTTAATAAAATTGCATAGTTGAGCCATTTCGATACTATAAGCAGTGGTAAATTTAATATGTGAAAAATTAAGCTTTTTTAAAGCATTTCGCACAAAATTTACCTGAATAGTACTTCGTTTTTTTTTATAATTATATTTATGCATTTTTTTGCTAGTTTTTTTCGTTTTACACTTGATCAAACGGTAACTGGTAACTATAACTAATACTCTAACTTTCTCCTAAAAAAAAAATCAACTGTCGAAACCAAACAAAATAATCCTTGAAATAAAATTCTTTAATAGAACTCCTAGATTTTAACCACAGTATACAAAACGATGTATACAGTATACAGTATACAATACAACAAAGCAAATACTTCTGTCAGATTATCAAACCAAAATCCAAAAATTATAATTAGTTTTAAAAAAACTGTTTAAACACTTTACACAAGACACAATGAATAGAAAACTATAACGCCAAAAATCCAACAATTAAGCATGGAAAACAACGATTAATTAAAATATTTCCTAGCAGGAAGAGTATACCATTTAAATATATAAAAATTATTACGAATTATTATGTTACAAAAACATTAAATTAGAAAACTATGAAACGTATTGTTGAATTATTTGTCATAGAATATGAAATATATATGCTTTATTTTATAAAATTAAAAATCAAATATTGCGATAACACAAAACAAATATTTTGAAAACGTTATACTAACGGAATAAACCAATTGTTTTTTCTTTATTTATGACCAACACTCAAAACAATCATATGTTAATGATTCAACGAAAAGTTTTTTATTTTACTAAAAAGGAGAAGTATTTTGAAATAATATCTATGAATGGTTGCAAATATTGGCCAAGAAAATACCCTAATCCCCATCGTATGGTTATATGGTAATGGCTGTAAACTAAGGATAGTCTTATCAAGCACATGGCATATTCCGAAACATTTAGCAATCTCTGTGAGGGACGGTACAACGGTCAATATATTATCATGCTTCATAATATCTATGAATGGTTGCAAATATTGGCCTAGGAAATACCCTAATCCCCATCGTATGGTTATATGGTAATGGCTGTAAACTAAGGATAGTCTTATCAAGCACATGACATATTCCGATACAGTTAGCAATCTCTGTAAGAAGTATGTTAATTCTTGTAACTAAATATGTTTAATGAATGTAGAAACGAAATTGTTATATAAAACAAAATCTCGGGATGGTTTAATCGAAAAGACTCTATTTTATATTATTTTTTGGGCTGAGTATAATTTTTTCTTAATTAGTCAAGACACATACATGTTTTTGTTGCGCAACATTTTTTCGGGATGGATTTCGGGCTAACTTCACACACGTACAGTTGGAGGGAGACTAAAAATATCTTAGACACGTCCTTCAAAAATAGACATCCCGTACAATCTTCTGATAGATGATGTGATGCATTTTTGTTCGTAATGTATAGATCGTACAATACTTTAAGGGTAAACGGGTTACAAAAGTCGGGTTATAAAATGACTGGTGAATGTCAGAGGAGAAATATTACAGCAAGTTCATTCCAATACTCTATTCTATTATTAACGTCATCCTGAAGGCTATAAGGAGAGAGTTGGCTACTTCTGTACTATGTGCAAAACTAAGACAAGCAGCTGGAGATTGTAGCAGCTGGAGACCGCATAGAAGAGCACAGAAATTGTTTATAAAATGTGGATGTTATGCTTGAATTGCTGACAGTAGAAGCTTTGGTAAACTGAAACAAAAACTGAGGAGAGTTATGCAACCGCTTTGGAGAGCTTGAAAATAAACCCTGTAGTAGTCTAAAAATCCTATAGTTTTCAAGTGGGGGAAGTGAAGTTTTTGATAAGCGCCTTCTAGCCGATAAAATGTTTGGTAAAGATCAGGAGATAGATTAGTATTTCAGAATATCAGAATATTGAAATATCAGAATACCAGAATACCAGAAGAACAGAATATCAGAATATCAGAATATCAGAATATCAGAATATCAGAATATCAGAATATCAGAATATCAGAATATAAGAATATCAGAATATCAGAATATTAGAATATCAGAATATCAGAATATTAGAATATCAGAATATCAGAATATCAGAATATCAGAATATCAGAATATCAGAATATCAGAATATCAGAATATCAGAATATCAGAATATCAGAATATCAGAATATCAGAATATCAGAATATCAGAATATCAGAATATCAGAATATCAGAATATCAGAATATCAGAATATCAGAATATCAGAATATCAGAATATCAGAATATCAGAATATCAGAATATCAGAATATCAGAATATCAGAATATCAGAATATCAGAATATCAGAATATCAGAATATCAGAATATCAGAATATCAGAATATCAGAATATCAGAATATCAGAATATCAGAATATCAGAATATCAGAATATCAGAATATCAGAATATCAGAATATCAGAATATCAGAATATCAGAATATCAGAATATCAGAATATCAGAATATCAGAATATCAGAATATCAGAATATCAGAATATCAGAATATCAGAATATCAGAATATCAGAATATCAGAATATCAGAATATCAGAATATCAGAATATCAGAATATCAGAATATCAGAATATCAGAATATCAGAATATCAGAATATCGGAATATCAGAATATCAGAATATCAGATTATCAGAATATCAGAATATCAGAATATCAGAATATCAGAAAATCAGAATATCAGAATATCAGAATATCAGAATATCAGAATATCAGAATATCAGAATATCAGAATATCAGAATATCAGAATATCAGAATATCAGAATATCAGAATATCAGAATATCAGAATATCAGAATATCAGAATATCAGAATATCAGAATATCAGAATATCAGAATATCAGAATATCAGAATATCAGAATATCAGAATATCAGAATATCAGAATATCAGTATATCAGAATATCGGAATATTAGAATACCAGAATACCAGAAGATCAGAAGATCAGAAGATCAGAAGATTAGAAGATTAGAAGATTAGAAGATCAGAAGATTAGAAGATCAGAAGATCAGAAGATCAGAAGATCAGAAGATCAGAAGATCAGAAGATCAGAAGATCAGAAGATCAGAAGATCAGAAGATCAGAAGATCAGAAGATCAGAAGATCAGAAGATCAGAAGATCAGAAGATCAGAAGATCAGGAGATCAGAAGATCAGAAGATCAGAAGATCAGAAGATCTGAAGATCAGAAGATCAGAAGATCAGAAGATCAGAAGATCAGAAGATCAGAAGATCAGAAGATCAGAAGATCAGAAGATCAGAAGATCAGAAGATCAGAAGATCAGAAGATCAGAAGATCAGAAGATCAGAAGATCAGAAGATCAGAAGATCAGAAGATCAGAAGATCAGAAGATCAGAAGATCAGAAGATCAGAAGATCAGAAGATCAGAAGATCAGAAGATCAGAAGATCAGAAGATCAGAAGATCAGAAGATCAGAAGATCAGAAGATCAGAAGATCAGAAGATCAGAAGATCAGAAGATCAGAAGATCAGAAGATCAGAAGATCAGAAGATCAGAAGATCAGAAGATCAGAAGATCAGAAGATCAGAAGATCAGAAGATCAGAAGATCAGAAGATCAGAAGATCAGAAGATCAGAAGATCAGAAGATCAGAAGATCAGAAGATCAGAAGATCAGAAGATCAGAAGATCAGAAGATCAGAAGATCAGAAGATCAGAAGATCAGAAGATCAGAAGATCAGAAGATCAGAAGATCAGAAGATCAAAAGATCAAAAGATCAGAAGATCAGAAGATCAGAAGATCAGAAGATCAGAAGATCAGAAGATCAGAAGATCAGAAGATCAGAAGATCAGAAGATCAGAAGATCAGAAGATCAGAAGATCAGAAGATCAGAAGATCAGAAGATCAGAAGATCAGAAGGTCAGAAGATCAGAAGGTCAGAAAATCAGAAGATCAGAAGTTTAGAAGATCAGAAGATCAGAAGATTAGAAGATCAGAAGATCAGAAGATCAGAAGATCAGAAGATCAGAAGATCAGAAGATCAGAAGATCAGAAGAACAGAAGATCGGAAGATCAGAAGATCAGAAGATTAGAAGATTAGAAGATCAGAATATCAGAATATCAGAATATCAGAATATCAGAAGATCAGAATATCAGAATATCAGAATATTAGAATATCAGAATATCAGAATATCAGAATCACAGAATATCAGAATATCAGAATATCAGAATATCAGAATATCAGAATATCAGAATATCAGAATATCAGAATATCGGAAGATCAGAATATTAGAATACCAGAAGATCAGAAGATCAGAAGATCAGAAGATCAGAAGATCAGAAGATCAGAAGATCAGAAGATCAGAAGATCAGAAGATCAGAAGATCAGAAGATCAGAAGATCAGAAGATCAGAAGATCAGAAGATTAGAAGATCAGAAGATCAGAAGATCAGAAGATCAGAAGATCAGAAGATCAGAAGATCAGAAGATCAGAAGATCAGAAGATCAGAAGATCAGAAGATCAGAAGATCAGAAGATCAGAAGATCAGAAGATCAGAAGATCAGAAGATCAGAAGATCAGAAGATCAGAAGATCAGAAGATCAGAAGATCAGAAGATCAGAAGATCAGAAGATCAGAAGATCAGAAGATCAGAAGATCAGAAGATCAGAAGATCAGAAGATCAGAAGATCAGAAGATCAGAAGATCAGAAGATCAGAAGATCAGAAGATCAGAAGATCAGAAGATCAGAAGATCAGAAGATCAGAAGATCAGAAGATCAGAAGATCAGAAGATCAGAAGATCAGAAGATCAGAAGATCAGAAGATCAGAAGATCAGAAGATCAGAAGATCAGAAGATCAGAAGATCAGAAGATCAGAAGATCAGAAGATCAGAAGATCAGAAGATCAGAAGATCAGAAGATCAGAAGATCAGAAGATCAGAAGATCAGAAGATCAGAAGATCAGAAGATCAGAAGATCAGAAGATCAGAAGATCAGAAGATCAGAAGATCAGAAGATCAGAAGATCAGAAGATCAGAAGATCAGAAGATCAGAAGATCAGAAGATCAGAAGATCAGAAGATCAGAAGATCAGAAGATCAGAAGATCAGAAGATCAGAAGATCAGAAGATCAGAAGATCAGAAGATCAGAAGATCAGAAGATCAGAAGATCAGAAGATCAGAAGATCAGAAGATCAGAAGATCAGAAGATCAGAAGATCAGAATATCAGAATATCAGAATATCAGAATATCAGAATATCAGAATATCAGAATATTAGAATATCAGAATATCAGAATATCAGAATAACAGAAGATCAGAAGATCAGAAGATCAGAAGATCAGAAGATCAGAAGATCAGAAGATCAGAAGATCAGAAGATCAGAAGATCAGAAGATCAGAAGATCAGAAGATCAGAAGATCAGAAGATCAGAAGATCAGAAGATCAGAAGATCAGAAGATCAGAAGATCAGAAGATCAGAAGATCAGAAGATCAGAAGATCAGAAGATCAGAAGATCAGAAGATCAGAAGATCAGAATATCAGAATATCAGAATATCGGAATATCAGAATATTAGAATACCAGAATATCAGAATATCAGAAGATCAGAATATCAGAATATCAGAATATCAGAATATCAGAATATCAGAATATCAGAATATCAGAATATCAGAATATCAGAATATCAGAATATTAGAATATCAGAATATCAGAATATCAGAATATCAGAATATCAGAATATCAGAATATCAGAATATCAGAATATCAGAATATCAGAATATCAGAATATCAGAATATCAGAATATCGGAATATCAGAATATTAGAATACCAGAAGATCAGAAGATCAGAAGATCAGAAGATCAGAAGATCAGAAGATCAGAAGATCAGAAGATCAGAAGATCAGAAGATCAGAAGATCAGAAGATCAGAAGATCAAAAGATCAGAAGATCAGAAGATCAGAAGATCAGAAGATCAGAAGATCAGAAGATCAGAAGATCAGAAGATCAGAAGATCAGAAGATCAGAAGATCAGAAGATCAGAAGATCAGAAGATCAGAAGATCAGAAGATCAGAAGATCAGAAGATCAGAAGATCAGAAGATCAGAAGATCAGAAGATCAGAAGATCAGAAGATCAGAAGATCAGAAGATCAGAAGATCAGAAGATCAGAAGATCAGAAGATCAGAAGATCAGAAGATCAGAAGATCAGAAGATCAGAAGATCAGAAGATCAGAAGATCAGAAGATCAGAAGATCAGAAGATCAGAAGATCAGAAGATCAGAAGATCAGAAGATCAGAAGATCAGAAGATCAGAAGATCAGAAGATCAGAAGATCAGAAGATCAGAAGATCAGAAGATCAGAAGATCAGAAGATCAGAAGATCAGAAGATCAGAAGATCAGAAGATCAGAAGATCAGAAGATCAGAAGATCAGAAGATCAGAAGATCAGAAGATCAGAAGATTAGAAGATCAGAAGATCAGAAGATCAGAAGATCAGAATATCAGAAGATCAGAAGATCAGAAGATCAGAAGATCAGAAGATCAGAAGATCAGAAGATCAGAAGATCAGAAGATTAGAAGATCAGTAGATCAGAAGATCAGAAGATCAGAAGATCAGAAGATCAGAAGATCAGAAGATCAGAAGATCAGAAGATCAGAATATCAGAATATCAGAATATTAGAATATCAGAATATCAGAATATCAGAATATCAGAATAACAGAAGATCAGAAGATCAGAAGATCAGAAGATCAGAAGATCAGAAGATCAGAAGATCAGAAGATCAGAAGATCAGAAGATCAGAAGATCAGAAGATCAGAAGATCAGAAGATCAGAAGATCAGAAGATCAGAAGATCAGAAGATCAGAAGATCAGAAGATCAGAAGATCAGAAGATCAGAAGATCAGAAGATCAGAAGATCAGAAGATCAGAAGATTAGAAGATCAGAAGATCAGAAGATCAGAAGATCAGAAGATCAGAAGATCAGAAGATCAGAAGATCAGAAGATCAGAAGATCAGAAGATCAGAAGATCAGAAGATCAGAAGATCAGAAGATCAGAAGATCAGAAGATCAGAAGATCAGAAGATCAGAAGATCAGAAGATCAGAAGATCAGAAGATCAGAAGACCAGAAGATCAGAAGATCAGAAGATCAGAAGATCAGAAGATCAGAAGATCAGAAGATCAGAAGATCAGAAGATCAGAAGATCAGAAGATCAGAAGATCAGAAGATCAGAAGATCAGAAGATCAGAAGATCAGAAGATCAGAAGATCAGAAGATCAGAAGATCAGAAGATCAGAAGATCAGAAGATCAGAATATCAGAATATCAGAAGATCAGAAGATCAGAAGATCAGAAGATCAGAAGATCAGAAGATCAGAAGATCAGAAGATCAGAAGATCAGAAGATCAGAAGATCAGAATATCAGAATAACAGAATATCAGAATATCAGAATATCAGAATATTAGAATATCAGAATATCGGAATATCAGAATATTAGAAGACCAGAAGATCAGAAGATCAGAAGATCAGAAGATCAGAAGATCAGAAGATCAGAAGATCAGAAGATCAGAAGATCAGAAGATCAGAAGATCAGAAGATCAGAAGATCAGAAGATCAGAAGATCAGAAGATCAGAAGATCAGAAGATCAGAAGATCAGAAGATCAGAAGATCAGAAGATCAGAAGATCAGAAGATCAGAAGATCAGAAGATCAGAAGATCAGAAGATCAGAAGATCAGAAGATCAGAAGATCAGAAGATCAGAAGATCAGAAGATCAGAAGATCAGAAGATCAGAAGATCAGAAGATCAGAAGATCAGAAGATCAGAATATCAGAATATCAGAATATCAGAATATCAGAATATCAGAATATCAGAATATTAGAATATCAGAATATCAGAATAACAGAATAACAGAAGATCAGAAGATCAGAAGATCAGAAGATCAGAAGATCAGAAGATCAGAAGATCAGAAGATCAGAAGATCAGAAGATCAGAAGATCAGAAGATCAGAAGATCAGAAGATCAGAAGATCAGAAGATCAGAAGATCAGAAGATCAGAAGATCAGAAGATCAGAAGATCAGAAGATCAGAAGATCAGAAGATCAGAAGATCAGAAGATCAGAAGATCAGAAGATCAGAAGATCAGAAGATCAGAAGATCAGAAGATCAGAAGATCAGAAGATCAGAAGATCAGAAGATCAGAATATCAGAATATCAGAATATCAGAATATCGGAATATCAGAATATTAGAATACCAGAATATCAGAATATCAGAAGATCAGAATATCAGAATATCAGAATATCAGAATATCAGAATATCAGAATATCAGAATATTAGAATATCAGAATATCAGAATAACAGAATATCAGAATATCAGAATATCAGAATATCAGAATATCAGAATATCAGAATATCAGAATATCAGAATATCGGAATATCAGAATATTAGAATACCAGAATACCAGAAGATCAGAAGATCAGAAGATCAGAAGATCAGAAGATCAGAAGATCAGAAGATCAGAAGATCAGAAGATCAGAAGATCAGAAGATCAGAAGATCAGAAGATCAGAAGATCAGAAGATCAGAAGATCAGAAGATCAGAAGATCAGAAGATCAGAAGATCAGAAGATCAGAAGATCAGAAGATCAGAAGATCAGAAGATCAGAAGATCAGAAGATCAGAAGATCAGAAGATCAGAAGATCAGAAGATCAGAAGATCAGAAGATCAGAAGATCAGAAGATCAGAAGATCAGAAGATCAGAAGATCAGAAGATCAGAAGATCAGAAGATCAGAAGATCAGAAGATCAGAAGATCAGAAGATCAGAAGATCAGAAGATCAGAAGATCAGAAGAACAGAAGATCAGAAGATCAGAAGATTAGAAGATCAGAAGATCAGAAGATCAGAAGATCAGAAGATCAGAAGATCAGAAGATCAGAAGATCAGAATATCAGAAGATCAGAAGATCAGAAGATCAGAAGATCAGAAGATCAGAAGATCAGAAGATCAGAAGATCAGAAGATCAGAAGATTAGAAGATCAGTAGATCAGAAGATCAGAAGATCAGAAGATCAGAAGATCAGAAGATCAGAATATCAGAATATCAGAATATCAGAATATCGGAATATCGGAATATCAGAATATTAGAATACCAGAAGATCAGAAGATCAGAAGATCAGAAGATCAGAAGATCAGAAGATCAGAAGATCAGAAGATCAGAAGGTCAGAAGATCAGAAGATCAGAAGATTAGAAGATCAGAAGATCAGAAGATCAGAAGATCAGAAGATCAGAAGATCAGAAGATCAGAAGATCAGAAGATCAGAAGATCGAAAGATCGAAAGCTCAGAAGATCAGAAGATCAGAAGATCAGATGATCAGAAGATTAGAAGATCAGAAGATAAGAAGATCAGAAGATCAGAAGATCAGAAGATCAGAAGATCAGAAGGTCAGAAGATCAGAAGGTCAGAAGATCAGAAGATCAGAAGTTTAGAAGATCAGAAGATCAGAAGATTAGAAGATCAGAAGATCAGAAGATCAGAAGATCAGAAGATCAGAAGATCAGAAGATCAGAAGATCAGAAGATCGGAAGATCAGAAGATCAGAAGATTAGAAGATTAGAAGATCAGAATATCAGAATATCAGAATATCAGAAGATCAGAAGATCAGAATATCAGAATATCAGAATATCAGAATATCAGAATATCAGAATATCAGAATATCAGAATATCAGAATATCAGAATATCAGAATATTAGAATGTTAGAATATCAGAATATCAGAATAACAGAATATCAGAATATCAGAATATCAGAATATCAGAATATCAGAATATCGGAATATCAGAATATTAGAATACCAGAAGATCAGAAGATCAGAAGATCAGAAGATCAGAAGATCAGAAGATTAGAAGATCAGAAGATCAGAAGATCAGAAGATCAGAAGATCAGAAGATCAGAAGATCAGAAGATCAGAAGATCAGAAGATCAGAAGATCAGAAGATCAGAAGATCAGAAGATCAGAAGATTAGAAGATCAGAAGATCAGAAGATCAGAAGATCAGAAGATCAGAAGATCAGAAGATCAGAAGATTAGAAGATCAGAAGATCAGAAGATCAGAAGATCAGAAGATCAGAAGATCAGAAGATCAGAAGATCAGAAGATCAGAAGATCAGAAGATCAGAAGATCAGAAGATCAGAAGATCAGAAGATCAGAAGATCAGAAGATCAGAAGATCAGAAGATCAGAAGATCAGAAGATCAGAAGATCAGAAGATCAGAAGATCAGAAGATCAGAAGATCAGAAGATCAGAAGATCAGAAGATCAGAAGATCAGAAGATCAGAAGATCAGAAGATCAGAAGATCAGAAGATCAGAAGATCAGAAGATCAGAAGATCAGAAGATCAGAAGATCAGAAGATCAGAAGATCAGAAGATCAGAAGATCAGAAGATCAGAAGATCAGAAGATCAGAAGATCAGAAGATCAGAAGATCAGAAGATCAGAAGATCAGAAGATCAGAAGATCAGAAGATCAGAATATCAGAATATCAGAATATCGGAATATCAGAATATTAGAATACCAGAATATCAGAATATCAGAAGATCAGAATATCAGAATATCAGAATATCAGAATATCAGAATATCAGAATATCAGAATATCAGAATATTAGAATATCAGAATATCAGAATATCAGAATAACAGAATATCAGAATATCAGAATATCAGAATATCAGAATATCAGAATATCAGAATATCAGAATATCAGAATATCAGAATATCAGAATATCGGAATATCAGAATATTAGAATACCAGAATACCAGAAGATCAGAAGATCAGAAGATCAGAAGATCAGAAGATCAGAAGATCAGAAGATCAGAAGATCAGAAGATCAGAAGATCAGAAGATCAGAAGATCAGAAGATCAGAAGATCAGAAGATCAGAAGATCAGAAGATCAGAAGATCAGAAGATCAGAAGATCAGAAGATCAGAAGATCAGAAGATCAGAAGATCAGAAGATCAGAAGATCAGAAGATCAGAAGATCAGAAGATCAGAAGATCAGAAGATCAGAAGATCAGAAGATCAGAAGATCAGAAGATCAGAAGATCAGAAGATCAGAAGATCAGAAGATCAGAAGATCAGAAGATCAGAAGATCAGAAGATCAGAAGATCAGAAGATCAGAAGATCAGAAGATCAGAAGATCAGAAGATCAGAAGATCAGAAGATCAGAAGATCAGAAGATCAGAAGATCAGAAGATCAGAAGATCAGAAGATCAGAAGATCAGAAGAACAGAAGATCAGAAGATCAGAAGATTAGAAGATCAGAAGATCAGAAGATCAGAAGATCAGAAGATCAGAAGATCAGAATATCAGAAGATCAGAAGATCAGAAGATCAGAAGATCAGAAGATCAGAAGATCAGAAGATCAGAAGATCAGAAGATCAGAAGATCAGAAGATTAGAAGATCAGTAGATCCGAAGATCAGAAGATCAGAAGATCAGAAGATCAGAATATCAGAATATCAGAATATCGGAATATCAGAATATTAGAATACCAGAAGATCAGAAGATCAGAAGATCAGAAGATCAGAAGATCAGAAGATCAGAAGATCAGAAGATCAGAAGATCAGAAGATCAGAAGATCAGAAGGTCAGAAGATCAGAAGATCAGAAGATAAGAAGATCAGAAGATCAGAAGATCAGAAGATCAGAAGATCAGAAGATCAGAAGATCAGAAGATCAGAAGATCAGAAGATCGAAAGATCGAAAGATCAGAAGATCAGAAGATCAGAAGATCAGAAGATCAGAAGATCAGAAGATCAGAAGATAAGAAGATCAGAAGATCAGAAGATCAGAAGATCAGAAGATCAGAAGGTCAGAAGATCAGAAGGTCAGAAGATCAGAAGATCAGAAGTTTAGAAGATCAGAAGATCAGAAGATTAGAAGATCAGAAGATCAGAAGATCAGAAGATCAGAAGATCAGAAGATCAGAAGATCAGAAGATCAGAAGATCAGAAGATCAGAAGATCAGAAGATCAGAAGATCGGAAGATCAGAAGATCAGAAGATTAGAAGATTAGAAGATCAGAATATCAGAATATCAGAATATCAGAAGATCAGAAGATCAGAATATCAGAATATCAGAATATCAGAATATCAGAATATCAGAATATCAGAATATCAGAATATCAGAATATCAGAATATCAGAATATCAGAATATCAGAATATCTGAATATTAGAATGTTAGAATATCAGAATATCAGAATAACAGAATATCAGAATATCAGAATATCAGAATATCAGAATATCAGAATATCAGAATATCAGAATATCGGAATATCAGAATATTAGAATACCAGAAGATCAGAAGATCAGAATATCAGAATATCAGAATATCAGAATATCAGAATATCGGAATATCAGAATATTAGAATACCAGAATATCAGAATATCAGAAGATCAGAATATCAGAATATCAGAATATCAGAATATCAGAATATCAGAATATCAGAATATCAGAAGATCAGAAGATCAGAAGATCAGAAGATCAGAAGATCAGAAGATCAGAAGATCAGAAGATCAGAAGATCAGAAGATCAGAAGATCAGAAGATCAGAAGATCAGAAGATCAGAAGATCAGAAGATCAGAAGATCAGAAGATCAGAAGATCAGAAGATCAGAAGATCAGAAGATCAGAAGATCAGAAGATCAGAAGATCAGAAGATCAGAAGATCAGAAGATCAGAAGATCAGAAGATCAGAATATCAGAATATCAGAATATCGGAATATCAGAATATTAGAATACCAGAATATCAGAATATCAGAAGATCAGAATATCAGAATATCAGAATATCAGAATATCAGAATATCAGAATATCAGAATATCAGAATATTAGAATATCAGAATATCAGAATATCAGAATAACAGAATATCAGAATATCAGAATATCAGAATATCAGAATATCAGAATATCAGAATATCAGAATATCAGAATATCAGAATATCAGAATATCAGAATATCAGAATATCAGAATATCGGAATATCAGAATATTAGAATACCAGAATACCAGAAGATCAGAAGATCAGAAGATCAGAAGATCAGAAGATCAGAAGACCAGAAGATCAGAAGATCAGAAGATCAGAAGATCAGAAGATCAGAAGATCAGAAGATCAGAAGATCAGAAGATCAGAAGATCAGAAGATCAGAAGATCAGAAGATCAGAAGATCAGAAGATCAGAAGATCAGAAGATCAGAAGATCAGAAGATCAGAAGATCAGAAGATCAGAAGATCAGAAGATCAGAAGATCAGAAGATCAGAAGATCAGAATATCAGAATATCAGAAGATCAGAAGATCAGAAGATCAGAAGATCAGAAGATCAGAAGATCAGAAGATCAGAAGATCAGAAGATCAGAATATCAGAATAACAGAATATCAGAATATCAGAATATCAGAATATCAGAATATTAGAATATCAGAATATCGGAATATCAGAATATTAGAAGACCAGAAGATCAGAAGATCAGAAGATCAGAAGATCAGAAGATCAGAAGATCAGAAGATCAGAAGATCAGAAGATCAGAAGATCAGAAGATCAGAAGATCAGAAGATCAGAAGATCAGAAGATCAGAAGATCAGAAGATCAGAAGATCAGAAGATCAGAAGATCAGAAGATCAGAAGATCAGAAGATCAGAAGATCAGAAGATCAGAAGATCAGAAGATCAGAAGATCAGAAGATCAGAAGATCAGAAGATCAGAAGATCAGAAGATCAGAAGATCAGAAGATCAGAAGATCAGAAGATCAGAAGATCAGAAGATCAGAATATCAGAATATCAGAATATCAGAATATCAGAATATCAGAATATCAGAATATCAGAATATTAGAATATCAGAATATCAGAATAACAGAATAACAGAAGATCAGAAGATCAGAAGATCAGAAGATCAGAAGATCAGAAGATCAGAAGATCAGAAGATCAGAAGATCAGAAGATCAGAAGATCAGAAGATCAGAAGATCAGAAGATCAGAAGATCAGAAGATCAGAAGATCAGAAGATCAGAAGATCAGAAGATCAGAAGATCAGAAGATCAGAAGATCAGAAGATCAGAAGATCAGAAGATCAGAAGATCAGAAGATCAGAAGATCAGAAGATCAGAAGATCAGAAGATCAGAAGATCAGAAGATCAGAAGATCAGAAGATCAGAAGATCAGAATATCAGAATATCAGAATATCAGAATATCGGAATATCAGAATATTAGAATACCAGAATATCAGAATATCAGAAGATCAGAATATCAGAATATCAGAATATCAGAATATCAGAATATCAGAATATTAGAATATCAGAATATCAGAATATCAGAATAACAGAATATCAGAATATCAGAATATCAGAATATCAGAATATCAGAATATCAGAATATCAGAATATCGGAATATCAGAATATTAGAATACCAGAATACCAGAAGATCAGAAGATCAGAAGATCAGAAGATCAGAAGATCAGAAGATCAGAAGATCAGAAGATCAGAAGATCAGAAGATCAGAAGATCAGAAGATCAGAAGATCAGAAGATCAGAAGATCAGAAGATCAGAAGATCAGAAGATCAGAAGATCAGAAGATCAGAAGATCAGAAGATCAGAAGATCAGAAGATCAGAAGATCAGAAGATCAGAAGATCAGAAGATCAGAAGATCAGAAGATCAGAAGATCAGAAGATCAGAAGATCAGAAGATCAGAAGATCAGAAGATCAGAAGATCAGAAGATCAGAAGATCAGAAGATCAGAAGATCAGAAGATCAGAAGATCAGAAGATCAGAAGATCAGAAGAACAGAAGATCAGAAGATCAGAAGATTAGAAGATCAGAAGATCAGAAGATCAGAAGATCAGAAGATCAGAAGATCAGAAGATCAGAAGATCAGAATATCAGAAGATCAGAAGATCAGAAGATCAGAAGATCAGAAGATCAGAAGATCAGAAGATCAGAAGATCAGAAGATCAGAAGATTAGAAGATCAGTAGATCAGAAGATCAGAAGATCAGAAGATCAGAAGATCAGAATATCAGAATATCAGAATATCAGAATATCGGAATATCGGAATATTAGAATACCAGAAGATCAGAAGATCAGAAGATCAGAAGATCAGAAGATCAGAAGATCAGAAGATCAGAAGATCAGAAGGTCAGAAGATCAGAAGATCAGAAGATTAGAAGATCAGAAGATCAGAAGATCAGAAGATCAGAAGATCAGAAGATCAGAAGATCAGAAGATCAGAAGATCAGAAGATCAGAAGATCGAAAGATCGAAAGATCAGAAGATCAGAAGATCAGAAGATCAGATGATCAGAAGATTAGAAGATCAGAAGATAAGAAGATCAGAAGATCAGAAGATCAGAAGATCAGAAGATCAGAAGGTCAGAAGATCAGAAGGTCAGAAGATCAGAAGATCAGAAGTTTAGAAGATCAGAAGATCAGAAGATTAGAAGATCAGAAGATCAGAAGATCAGAAGATCAGAAGATCAGAAGATCAGAAGATCAGAAGATCAGAAGATCAGAAGATCGGAAGATCAGAAGATCAGAAGATTAGAAGATTAGAAGATCAGAATATCAGAATATCAGAAGATCAGAAGATCAGAATATCAGAATATCAGAATATCAGAATATCAGAATATCAGAATATCAGAATATCAGAATATCAGAATATCAGAATATCAGAATATTAGAATGTTAGAATATCAGAATATCAGAATAACAGAATATCAGAATATCAGAATATCAGAATATCAGAATATCAGAATATCGGAATATCAGAATATTAGAATACCAGAAGATCAGAAGATCAGAAGATCAGAAGATCAGAAGATCAGAAGATTAGAAGATCAGAAGATCAGAAGATCAGAAGATCAGAAGATCAGAAGATCAGAAGATCAGAAGATCAGAAGATCAGAAGATCAGAAGATCAGAAGATCAGAAGATCAGAAGATTAGAAGATCAGAAGATCAGAAGATCAGAAGATCAGAAGATCAGAAGATCAGAAGATCAGAAGATTAGAAGATCAGAAGATCAGAAGATCAGAAGATCAGAAGATCAGAAGATCAGAAGATCAGAAGATCAGAAGATCAGAAGATCAGAAGATCAGAAGATCAGAAGATCAGAAGATCAGAAGATCAGAAGATCAGAAGATCAGAAGATCAGAAGATCAGAAGATCAGAAGATCAGAAGATCAGAAGATCAGAAGATCAGAAGATCAGAAGATCAGAAGATCAGAAGATCAGAAGATCAGAAGATCAGAAGATCAGAAGATCAGAAGATCAGAAGATCAGAAGATCAGAAGATCAGAAGATCAGAAGATCAGAAGATCAGAAGATCAGAAGATCAGAAGATCAGAAGATCAGAAGATCAGAAGATCAGAAGATCAGAAGATCAGAAGATCAGAAGATCAGAAGATCAGAAGATCAGAAGATCAGAAGATCAGAATATCAGAATATCAGAATATCGGAATATCAGAATATTAGAATACCAGAATATCAGAATATCAGAAGATCAGAATATCAGAATATCAGAATATCAGAATATCAGAATATCAGAATATCAGAATATCAGAATATTAGAATATCAGAATATCAGAATATCAGAATAACAGAATATCAGAATATCAGAATATCAGAATATCAGAATATCAGAATATCAGAATATCAGAATATCAGAATATCAGAATATCAGAATATCGGAATATCAGAATATTAGAATACCAGAATACCAGAAGATCAGAAGATCAGAAGATCAGAAGATCAGAAGATCAGAAGATCAGAAGATCAGAAGATCAGAAGATCAGAAGATCAGAAGATCAGAAGATCAGAAGATCAGAAGATCAGAAGATCAGAAGATCAGAAGATCAGAAGATCAGAAGATCAGAAGATCAGAAGATCAGAAGATCAGAAGATCAGAAGATCAGAAGATCAGAAGATCAGAAGATCAGAAGATCAGAAGATCAGAAGATCAGAAGATCAGAAGATCAGAAGATCAGAAGATCAGAAGATCAGAAGATCAGAAGATCAGAAGATCAGAAGATCAGAAGATCAGAAGATCAGAAGATCAGAAGATCAGAAGATCAGAAGATCAGAAGATCAGAAGATCAGAAGATCAGAAGATCAGAAGATCAGAAGATCAGAAGATCAGAAGATCAGAAGATCAGAAGATCAGAAGATCAGAAGATCAGAAGATCAGAAGATCAGAAGATCAGAAGATCAGAAGATCAGAAGATCAGAAGAACAGAAGATCAGAAGATCAGAAGATTAGAAGATCAGAAGATCAGAAGATCAGAAGATCAGAAGATCAGAAGATCAGAATATCAGAAGATCAGAAGATCAGAAGATCAGAAGATCAGAAGATCAGAAGATCAGAAGATCAGAAGATCAGAAGATCAGAAGATTAGAAGATCAGTAGATCCGAAGATCAGAAGATCAGAAGATCAGAAGATCAGAATATCAGAATATCAGAATATCGGAATATCAGAATATTAGAATACCAGAAGATCAGAAGATCAGAAGATCAGAAGATCAGAAGATCAGAAGATCAGAAGATCAGAAGATCAGAAGATCAGAAGATCAGAAGATCAGAAGGTCAGAAGATCTGAAGATCAGAAGATAAGAAGATCAGAAGATCAGAAGATCAGAAGATCAGAAGATCAGAAGATCAGAAGATCAGAAGATCAGAAGATCAGAAGATCAGAAGATCGAAAGATCGAAAGATCAGAAGATCAGAAGATCAGAAGATCAGAAGATCAGAAGATCAGAAGATCAGAAGATAAGAAGATCAGAAGATCAGAAGATCAGAAGATCAGAAGATCAGAAGGTCAGAAGATCAGAAGGTCAGAAGATCAGAAGATCAGAAGTTTAGAAGATCAGAAGATCAGAAGATTAGAAGATCAGAAGATCAGAAGATCAGAAGATCAGAAGATCAGAAGATCAGAAGATCAGAAGATCAGAAGATCAGAAGATCAGAAGATCAGAAGATCGGAAGATCAGAAGATCAGAAGATTAGAAGATTAGAAGATCAGAATATCAGAATATCAGAATATCAGAAGATCAGAAGATCAGAATATCAGAATATCAGAATATCAGAATATCAGAATATCAGAATATCAGAATATCAGAATATCAGAATATCAGAATATCAGAATATCAGAATATTAGAATGTTAGAATATCAGAATATCAGAATAACAGAATATCAGAATATCAGAATATCAGAATATCAGAATATCAGAATATCAGAATATCAGAATATCGGAATATCAGAATATTAGAATACCAGAAGATCAGAAGATCAGAAGATCAGAAGATCAGAAGATCAGAAGATTAGAAGATCAGAAGATCAGAAGATCAGAAGATCAGAAGATCAGAAGATCAGAAGATCAGAAGATCAGAAGATCAGAAGATCAGAAGATCAGAAGATCAGAAGATCAGAAGATCAGAAGATCAGAAGATCAGAAGATCAGAAGATCAGAAGATCAGAAGATCAGAAGATCAGAAGATCAGAAGATCAGAAGATTAGAAGATCAGAAGATCAGAAGATCAGAAGATCAGAAGATCAGAAGATCAGAAGATCAGAAGATCAGAAGATCAGAAGATCAGAAGATCAGAAGATCAGAAGATCAGAAGATCAGAAGATCAGAAGATCAGAAGATCAGAAGATCAGAAGATCAGAAGATCAGAAGATCAGAAGATCAGAAGATTAGAAGATCAGAAGTTCAGAAGATCAGAAGATCAGAAGATCAGAAGATCAGAAGATCAGAAGATCAGAAGATCAGAAGATCAGAAGATCAGAAGATCAGAAGATCAGAAGATCAGAAGAGCAGATGATCAAAATTTAAGAGACTAGAACCTAAGAAAATTAGTAGATCAAATGATCAGAAATGATTTATTAAATATATTCTCACGCCCTTGAAATTCCTTAATTAGATCAAAGGGATTTTGATTACAATTTTTTTTTATAAATAATTAATACCGTGAAGTTCAAAACCAAAAATGTTAAAACTAGTTTAATAACTTAATTAATAAAACAAAACAAAGTACAACACCTCGCCCCAATCTTTAACATATCTGTATTAAGTAATACATACTAACAAGAAATATCACTTTCAATTAAATAACAGTAATTCAACGGAATACCATCATCATCATCTTAGATCGGTTTGATTAGTTCATTACACTCAATTACACTTTAATTTTTTTTTTATTTTTTATTAAAGTATCTTAAATTATTTACGCAAGATTTTAATTTACAACACGAAACAACAACTACAGCAAAAATGTTGAAATAATTTCATGATCTCTCAATAAATAAATAAGAAGTGTAATTATTGATCGATTACATTTCGTGTATTAAGGTGCGCGCGCAATTTCCTTGTTTTGTTTGTATATGTATACTTAAGTTAAGTCTTTTGATTACCGTTCGCTCTGCGTAATATTTTAACTTAGTTTCAATTTATGTTTTAAATTAAAAACAAAAATAAAAAATCGTTACACATTTTTATTTATAACCTTGAACTTTTAAAGCTAATTAGATGGAGAATTTTTTCTCATCATCTTTGATTTCTTTCGTTTCTGCTTCTTCTTCTTCTTCTTCGTCATCTTGATTATCATGTTTGGTATGCTGTAATCGTTAATTATTATACAATTTTCTAGTTACTGTGTTTGTTTGATTTTCAAGTCAAATGTAACATGTTACGGTAGTTTATGGTAGAAATGGAAAGTTTATTTTGCAGAGTTGTGGTAATTTTACAAGATGTATTACTTCGTTACATATCGATAATCGAGTTATAACGTACAAAAAACATGAGCACGCGAAGAGACGAAAAATTGCAATGTGACCTCTTCAATGCAATAAAATTGCATTATTTATGCATTGTCGTAAAAATTCTTAGATGAAAGCTGCTGTTGTGCGAATAATCGAAGATGAAAATGAAAGTTTTTTTTTTTTTTTTTATCTTTGATAATAAAAAGGGAGTAATTTTAAATTAAGTTTGTGCAATTGCGTAATCAAAGTGTTCTTGAATAATAATACATGATGAGTTTTTTTTTTTTAATAGGAAGATGTTCGCGTCGTTAATGCATCGTCTAAATATCACACTGCACATAAAAATTATATCACGTATTGCAATTTAATTTTTATTGCTTGTCGAAATGTACACGTCTAATGAATAATTAAATTTTAAAGGTATATATAGAAAATTGACTTCTTATTTCCTTTAAAAACTTGTTAGGTGATAGGTAAAGAGACATTAATTGCTTTCTAGTCAAGCAACCGCGCTAAAAGAAACTTGCTAATTGCCATGAGCAGATAATAGCAGTTGTAGTAAGCTTTGGTATGTTGTCAGAGAATAGTTTCTGCCTAGTAGCCAATTTTTTTCTTTAATTCCAATTTAGCAGCAGTTAAATAGGCTGAACTATCTTACATTTTTTCGGGGCTACTGCTTTCCTTTTCACCTATAATTTGACAAATTATTTCGCTTCTAACATAGTTATTGTCAGGTCATTGCTGGTCTCTAGTCATCGCGAGATCCAAATGCTTCCTGATTTTTGCTGAATATTGATAGATGATGTGTTACCTTACTAACTATTATTAGAGGAATCATTGAGCCCAATTAGACCACTATTACAGATTTTTTTTTTAATTTTGAGATCGGCCGAATTTACGTAAAAAAGGGATACAATTTGGTCTAAGCAGCTAAGAAATAATTAATCGCGGTTTAGTAGCGCTTAAAAAATCCAAGAAATGCAGCAGAAGATAGGCCTGCGACAAGTACAAAATTGCTCACCTTAGTTCCAAAGCAGACAAATAGATGTTTTGATTCATTGTTTAATGTAGAATAAGATGATAGGGCATTGACAAAGACCATTCTTGCCATCAAGGCATCCGTGATAGAATAGAAAAATAATGAGTAGAGTAACGTTTAACAAAAACAAAAACTTCTCTCTCTCTATCCAAGAAGCAAATCTGTTACGAACAGAACATTAGAAATCTTTAATGTGTTTGACGGTAGTATGAAACTCTTCATTAAAATCCTTCGTATACCCCTCAACAATGTGATGAATGGAGGTGCAAAGTGGTACTTTCATTTACGTAACATCAGTTGACTTCCTGACGGTTGGTGTGTTCGAACATGAGGCATAGATTTTTATTTGTGCCTAAACGCTCCTCTCGTGGCGATGAATCGTTTTAATGTGCCAAGAAAAGTGCTGGTTTTGACCATAAAATATACAAATACCACAATGTACGCTGAAACTGGTGTTCTAAATCAGCTCATGAAATGTATGGAAAATGAATCAATAAGGTCTATCACCACTTTAAAAAATGGAGGTATGCTAGAGATGCACTCCCTCCTTAGGTATGTTTTCATTCGTCTTCTTCCCCAAATATGACTATATCCTCGTTTCCGATGTCTTTTTTTAAGACGTCATCGATTATTCTTTTTTGTTTTATTGGCTGGTCCACTTCAGCCCTCATGTTGATTGGACCATCACATGATTTTGCTAGTGGGTGGTTTTGAAATAAACATTTCGAGGCCAAATACGGCGTTGATATTGTACCGTAAGTAACCCTTATGTTAATCTATATATTATTTAAGATTTTCTTCCAAATTGTCCTTTCAAAAAATATATATATATTGGTATTGGTAATTAAACGGTTAATTCAATTGATTTGTAATGTTAAATCAATTTTTTTAAATTTAACTTATATTAATTTTAAAGTTTTGTGTCTAATAAAGGGTATATAAATTGGATTTTCAGCGATTACATTGGTCAATTGATTTGTAATGTTAAATCAATTTTTTTTAAATTTAATTTATATTTATTTTAAAGTTTTGTGTCAAATAAAGTGTATATAAATTAGATTTTCGGTGATTACATGACGTATTGGTCATAAAACGGTTAATTCAATTAAGTATCCCCCCAAAAGATATATTGCAAGTTAGCATCCTTTTCACGGACTTGGACTTACTGAATTGATGCTGGAAATTGGAGTCGGTGAGCGTTTAATTGGAAGTTTAAAATATTGAAGTAAGTTTTATGGTGGAAACTCGAATTATCGTAATAGTTGCTTCCTTGTCATGTAAAGTGCGTTGCCTTAACACTGTTAAAATTCACTTTACAGTTATTCACCGTTTATCTATCACTGTAGAAACGACGACAGACTGTTAGACGCCTATATGGTTTGTGTAAGAAAAATAATTTATAGGAAGTTTTAAATGATGAAACATTGACGAGTGTTTTTATAGACTGCACCGTTTCATCAATAACTAAACGTTAAATAAATTATTTTCTACCTATTCTTATATGGTATTTATTACATAAAATTGGCTAATAAATCATTTTAAAATCCCATAATTGATTTATGGTATTTTCTATATACTTGCATCGTCGTTTGTATTATAATATGTCAATAAAATTAAAAACGATGAATTTTCTTTAAGCCAACGGCTAAGTGCGGTTTGTTAAAGGTCATCCGCAGCTAATTTCAAGCTTATCTCATATGTGATATTATAATCCAATTGCTTTCCGCAACAGCATCCGTGATATTATAATCGATCATAATTGGATTTGTCATCGTTTTGGATATATGCATGTAGCTGGGTCCAAACAATAAAATGATAAGTGATTGCGTATAAATCATTCGATGGTTTTATCTTTATGGTTTATACTCGCTACACAAAACAAAATGCGATTTCTTTTGTTTAAAACGGTTGTAAAGGCGAAAAATTAAGATTAACTTGTTCCGATGTGCGCGACAGCACAAAAAAAGCAATAAATTATGTTTTTAAATGGGAAGGTCATATATCAGCCTTAAACAGGTCGATTTGGCTAATACTACTATAAACATTTCCTGTTTACGAAAACCGTTTCCACCATTAGCCAAAATTAGTTTATAAAGAGGTGAACCCAAAAAATGCATACTCCTTTAGGTAGCATAGGTAACTAAGAGTGATTATACTGATCAATGAATAATAATTTACCTGAATAAATCCTAAGTCTTTAACTCTTAGTGAACAGGAGGTGCCATACATATAGAGACCAATTTTCTGATTACACTTTACAACTGCCTAATATGTTAGCCAATTGTAGAAGGAAAGTGTATTCATTTACTCTATAACAATAAACAAGCACAGCTTCTACTCCTAGAGATCAACTTAGATGGAGTACTAAGTTTCTCTGCTAAAACAGAATGTTGCTAGTTATATAAATCTACATAGGAAGTCCTAACCATGATTAAAGATCTTCAGCAGCTTTACGTAAAGTGGGGCGTGATTTTAAGAAGAGCTAGCATCTATTTATTGGTTTAACATAAAAGGATAAATCCTGGTTTAGAGAGTCATGCTAAATGAAGCAAGTTCGCACTATCTTCTTTAGACCAAAATTGTTAATCGAGTTTATGTTGGTACTAAAATAGAAACAATGAAAATTCTATTTCCAGCACGCTATTCTTAATCAAGTTCCTGACGGATACCAAATATATGGTCATCTTTTAAGAGATTAGCAAAAACAGCGGCTGGATAGGTCAGTGGCAGATTTAAATAATCGTTAAAGAAATGGAGATATATCGTCCAGCATTTTTATGTTAGTCCGGTTAAACGGCTTTTAAAAGTGAGTAAGTTTCTTGAACACTGTACTGAGTATTAATTGAGGTCATGAGGGCGTGAGTTTTTACAGTATTGAGTATGTCGAAATAAAGCCAACGCAATTGGCAATTTTTATACCGTTAACTATCAATGGCCAATGATCCCCAAAAAGATTGCGTATTTCCTTCATTTCACAATAATTTTGGATCAAAAAATTGATCAATTTTAACAGACGTGATGTAAATAAGTCATCTTGCCAAGTCGTGAAATTCCTCCGGCTCCAAGTTTGGCTATTGGTGACTTCACTTTTTCTATAGTGCAGTCCACAGTAATGGGTTGGTTCTTTCTTGTCGACGGGATCTACACAACTTGGGCGTTATTCGGCGCAGCAAATGGCTACAGACTGAAAAAATTTTTTTGTATCAAAAATTTCTTTACATTTTGGGGTTTGAGTGCATTGAGGATTGCCTATCGGTGGTGAGGTATGAATTCGTTCTTGGAAAGGGGCGCTATTGCCCTATCTTTTAAACCAGAGATTGTCCAAAATGTGATGATCATAATATTATAATAATATAAATAATATTATTATATTATTATATTATTATATTATTATATTATTATATTATTATATTATTATATTATTATATTATTATATTATTATATTATTATATTATTATATTATTATATTATTATATTATTATATTATTATATTATTATATTATTATATTATTATATTATTATATTATTATATTATTATATTATTATATTATTATATTATTATATTATTATATTATTATATTATTATATTATTATATTATTATATTATTATATTATTATATTATTATATTATTATATTATTATATTATTATATTATTATATTATTATATTATTATATTATTATATTATTATATTATTATATTATTATATTATTATATTATTATATTATTATATTATTATATTATTATATTATTATATTATTATATTATTATATTATTATATTATTATATTATTATATTATTATATTATTATATTATTATATTATTATATTATTATATTATTATATTATTATATTATTATATTATTATATTATTATATTATTATATTATTATATTATTATATTATTATATTATTATATTATTATATTATTATATTATTATATTATTATATTATTATATTATTATATTATTATATTATTATATTATTATATTATTATATTATTATATTATTATATTATTATATTATTATATTATTATATTATTATATTATTATATTATTATATTATTATATTATTATATTATTATATTATTATATTATTATATTATTATATTATTATATTATTATATTATTATATTATTATATTATTATATTATTATATTATTATATTATTATATTATTATATTATTATATTATTATATTATTATATTATTATATTATTATATTATTATATTATTATATTATTATATTATTATATTATTATATTATTATATTATTATATTATTATATTATTATATTATTATATTATTATATTATTATATTATTATATTATTATATTATTATATTATTATATTATTATATTATTATATTATTATATTATACTTGTTGAACATTTAGAAAGTAAAATTTTTTACAAACCATGTAAATGCCCCCTGACGACGATGGCCAAAAAGTATTACTTATGCACCAAACTCAAAGTCTAAGGTGAAATGGATTATAAAAAAATCAAAATACCAAAATTGTAATTCGGCTCTCACCTTATTAATTATCTAAACTTTGGCCATCCCATAAAAATATAAAAACCAAAAGGTCGTCCATCCGGTACACATTTACTTACACCTCTAAAACAATAAAGAAAGTTACAAAATCGCGCAAAAAAATTTGTTCATATTATACTGTACGGTCTGTCGTAAAAAGGTCAAAGTTATATATGCCTGTGAGTATTATGCATAAAACAAATATGTAATAGCATTTTGCTACTTTTAACAAATCAATCATAATTTTTTAACCAATTTTCAATGAAATTAATTAAATAATTTCGTCTATACATACATACACGATTCTAATGTATTTGCGCGATCATCTTATTGTATCCATCAGAAAAAACCTTCAAGTCGAGATTTAAATTGATTTGGTATTTTAAGGAATTTCTATAGTTCAAAATATCATCTCGATCATATTATAAAGATCGATCAATTTTTTTTTTTAATTTTGACAGTTGGATATGTCAAGTGGTCGATTGAAATGTTAAAGCATATTGTAAATTCTTCCTGAGCTGCAAGTTCAAAGATTAATACGTCAATATTATCATTTATATGATCTTACACTTTTTTATAACAATTTGTTAAACTGTCTGGCCAATTATAAATTCTGCATGTTGCATTTCAACTTCTACGTGTTGTTTACAATCGCATAATAAATAATTATAAGGTATATGTACTAAAAAGGTTACAGCCCTTAGCCATTGTCTGTATATATGAGTGAGGAAAATTAATTACTGCCAATAAACAATTTTGTCTGTAAATATTAGATTCGAATTTTATCCGAATAGTCATGTGACGGATTTGTCAATATTTTTTCTACGATATTTAAATCAATATTGGCATTTTATTTTGGATTCTAAAAAACAGTAACAGTATTTGGAGAAGATGGTGGTTAAAATGCCATTTGAATCCAATGTCGGATAATATGCTTAGAAGTTAGTTGTTGCAGAGGTTAGAGGTTGCTTGTTGCAGGGCCTCGTCCTATTTTCCAAATGGTTTCATTATCACTGTAAACCCATTGGCATAAGCCTCTTCGAGAGTTAAATACTATTTCGACATCCTCGCATCCAACATAATGTTACCATCGAATCGGTCCAAAAGAAAGAAGTTATTTCCGGGATTTACATTATGCTTCTAAAACATCTATTAGTTTAGTGAGCAGAAACACTTCACAAAGCTAAACGCGAGGAAACATTCGCGTAAGAAGCCTTACATTAGTGATGTCTACTGAATTTGTATATTTCAAGTAGATGAGAGCAACAAAATTCATAAAACTATGTTTTATTGCTCTTCTCAAAATGATGTTGATGGCTAAATATATCTTCCAGAAGTGGATACATGTCACGAGAATTCTTCGTACCAAGAGAGATCTGCTAGCCATAGTTCTTGCATCATAAGGTTGGCTACAATTGTTATAAGTGTAAGTCAGCCTAATGGATCAAAGATTTTTGTGCTATTATCTGAAAGTCCTCGTTTGGTAGATTTGCCAAAATCATTGATTTGATGACATGATTAAAGCCAAATGTGTCTGTTATTGGATTCGAGTGTAGTTCAAATGTTTTAATGGTATCAACAAGTTTAAACTCTAATCGATTTTGGTTTCTTAAATGTACTGGTACTGGAAAAAAGTTTTTTAAAGTTTTTTAAAGATAAATCTACCGCTGTTTAATAAAACTATGGTTTGAGTGAGTAAGGATTCTTAATTATCAACGTAAAAATCATTTAAAACGTGGTAAGATGTCATGTGAAAGTTTTGTTTCGCATTGCTGGCAAGCTATTGCACCATATGTGACGGAGGTAAGCTTGAACTCCTGAATATCTTGTTCTGGAGACGGTCTCCACAAAATGCGTAGGTAGTTCTGATTATGCCACTATAGATAATAGATCATGTTGAAGATGAGGGCCAGTTAGTCATAATGTTTAATAATATTCCAGTTGAAGTATTGGCCATTTCGATGGGTATCGAAAACTACCTTTAATGTTGTAGTTGTGCTCAAACCGATTAGAACTGCATAATGGGGCAGTTAATATTAACTATTAGATTCAGTAGTTGCATTAACCATTTTCATGAGTTCTTATGCGATATATTCATTCATAAACTTTTTATATTTCCCAGAAGCTTTTTAACTGATTATATCCAAATCAACTGCTCTTGTTATTGATTGTATCATTGTAGAATTGTGACAGCCTAATTTTAACCTAAAATATCATTTTTCAATCTTGCACTAGTTTTGCTTCTAAAAATCCACTGTCAATGGAAGAGAGGTTGAAGACTCACTATTTCCAAAATGTAACTCAAAATTCGGCTGGACGATGTGTGTAGCACTTCCTGTAAAACCAAATGTAGCGAGCTTGGAGACTCTAAGTACAAAGTACTGAAACAATTTAAGGTGTTAGATTCAAATTAATTAAGAACTCAACATTACATGCAGCATACTCATAGTTTATGAGAGAGTACTGAGATCTGAAAAAGTGTTATCTATAAAACATCGGACTTCTTAACCATTGGGGTTGGTATTGGGAACATGTCCCTCAACTCTAGTGAACAGCTGAAGCTCAACTTTTTCGAAAGAAGGCGTTTTAAAAATGGGCTCAAGGAAGGCAAAACTAGAGATAAGGCTCTATCTGTTGCTAAGTCCGGGTTCCCTGTCAAAGCACCATTGAAAGCTGAAGCAACTACCCTAGACAGTATGTCTTGTGGTGCGCGCGAGAGGTCTTTCGAGGTTGCTTTAGAATCCACTAAACCACTTGTCAAAAAACTAAAAGTGGGCCTTCGGTTAAGGTCTCTTATAGCCAAGTAGCAAGCAGTTTTAGGCTAAGTATCTTACCTTATGATTTCAATGACAACCCTTTCAGTATGGAGAAAATGGCAAACATACAAGAGTGTGTCATTGTCCTTATAATTTAGATGCAAGGTCCAACCCATAAGCCTCAATTGCTTGATTCCTTCCGAAGAACAGGATGGCTTTTCTTCGTTTGTTTCGAACATTCCACAGCGGAATGGATGAGCACCAATTTCGACAGGCTAAAGTCAAAATGTAGTCTAAGCATGGCTTTGGTGGAAGAAGTAGATTTTCCACGGCCAAACATAGTTAAGGGGTCTTTTCCACAGAGCCTTAGCTTGTCTAGCGAGAAAATTCTCGTTACAATGGCCGCGCAAAACAATGGTCTCACGGCAAATGCATGGACGATATTGCAACGAACGACAACTGGCGCACTCGTCTATTTGGTCATGACCATAGGCGATTCTTGCATGGAAACATTGCGCCAATCCAAGGGGAACGTGGCATACTGCTTCGGTCACATTAGTTTAGTTCTTAAGAGCTATTCCCTCTCCACCAACCAAACTACTGGCGTCAGTAATGGAGGTATTTTTTTAGCCCCAGAAGGACGTACAAACGACGAGGGGGCAGCTGAGAGAAGCAGTGCTGTAGAGCATGCTGCTCCCAATACCTCTTCATCGCAAGAACGATCAGTGGATCTTTCTGTGAATCCTCCTTTGGCACTGGTGAAAATAGATAAGGTGACCACACAAAGGGCTGTTCAGAGAAGACACTCCAACTTAGCGGCACCAACCTCGAGAATCAAGCCTAGAGGCACTTGAGAGGTTACTGGGAATCGTGACAATAACCGTCACTATTCCGTAAAGCAGTGGGCTGGTAAGCAGCTAGGAGTGGAGAGCTCCTTACCCTAATAAGTAAGTATGGGTGGTACTATTAGGGTACTACAAGCAAACCTGCATCATGCAGGTCATCATGGAAACCAGCATTTTGCTACAGGTTTGTTCAACAACATTTAACATTTGGCCTCATCCAGGAACCTTAAGTTAGTGGAGGAAAAATCAGGGGCCTCCACACCTTAAGTCATGTAAGTTGATTTATGATTGCAGGGAAAAGATTCACCGAACAGCAATATTTGTTTCATCTAAAATTAACGATCTGCCAATTCCAGAGTTTATCACTAAGGATTTGGTTGCAGTAATCCTAGAAATACCTACTGGCAGGGGAGTGCAGGAGACAATGTGTGCCTCAACGTACTTCCCTGGTGACCCGGTAAGTGTTCCACCTGTAGTTGTACAATTTGGCGGATTACTGCAACCTAAAAAACAAACAATTCATAATAGGCTGCGATGCAAACACGCCTCATATCATTTGGAGTAGCAACGATACAAATAGTAGAGGTGAGTCTCTTTTAAGTTATTTTATGAGTAGTCACATAGACATTTTAAATAAAGGGTCTAACCCCACTTTCATTAAAACGATTCTCCAGCTCTGTCGCAAACTGGCATGTATAAAAAAAATTCTTTATCGGACCACATGCACATCAGGTTCGATATACCGGGAGTGATCATACAGGCGGCAAATCGTTGTATCCCTTGATCTACAAACTGGAAGACATACAGGGATATTTTATTTATCAAAGCGGATATGCTGCCATTTTTTTTGAGTTCAATTAGTGACTTAAAATCTGCAGCCTGTTTGCAAATGTGGGTTGGATTAATAGTTTATACGGTAGGCTTTTTACTCCGAAAAATATCCAATGGGCCATTAACTCTGTTTAGCCGTTCACGGCTCCAGGCGGGGATAGAATCTTTCCAGCCCTTCTTAACAGGGGCTTGGACTTGATTACTTTTGTTTTGGTAGCCTTATTTAGAACTAGCTTCAATTTAGGTCACATACCATAGGCTTGGAACCAAGTCAATGAGGTTTTTCTCCCAAAGCTTGGCAACCGGCTAAGTGAACTCCCTAAATCCTTCCGACCTATCAGTCTTACATCATTTATTCTAAAAACTATGGAACGACTGATAGATTTTACTTTCATAGACTTGTTAACTTAACCATACTTATGAATCCTAATCAATTTGCCAACAGGAAAGACAAACCCACAGAGGGGGCGTTGTATCTACTTGTTACCAAGATTGAACCACTTGGAAGAAATTGCACTGTGCGCTTTTTTGGATATTGAGGGAGCTTTTGAAAATACTGGATACGACTCAATTTCTAGGGCAATCAGGCGCAATCAGAATAACCACTGGATTAGTTCCATGTTGGTTAGTAGAATGATTACTTCCAAACTAGGTAATGAGCCAGTCACCAGTAATGAGTAAAGAAGGCCTTTCGATAAACCCTAGCAAAACAGTCCTGGTGCCCTTTACCAAAAGACGTAAATTGAACCTTGGTTCAATTAGTTTAAATGATATTACTATCGGGTACTCCAATGAAGTTAAATATCTTGGTGTTTTCCTAGATAAGAAACTGAACTGAAACTCTCATATTAACTCAACTTCCGAACGCGCGTCCAGAGCCATGTGGGCATGCTGGCGTATGTTCGACAGGACTTTGGGCCTCAGCTCAAAAATGATTACGAGAGCTCAAAAATGATTTTGACTACGTCAAAAAATCAGCAGCTATTTGTGCAGCTAAATTACAGCTAGTGAATCAACATAGTCATGACCATATCTGGTCAGCTGAAAATTTTGCATGAACTTTTAAACTTGGATATTAACTTTAGAGTCCCAGACGTTATACCCAAAGAACTCTGATTTGGCACGAATTTCGGGGTAACAGTCCTTGAAAGAAGAGACTGGGATACTGGTAAACCTCCTATGGAGCCTAGTAGCCTAGTCAGGTTACGGGATACTGGTAAACTTCCTATGGAGCCTAGCAGCCTAGTCTGGTCCACAGATGGATCAAAAATGGATAGTGAAGTTGGCATTGGTGTCTTTAGACCCAACCACAAATTATCAAAATCACTGGGAACTTATCCTAGTGTTTTTAGCCGAAATTAACGCCACTGAAACTTGCGTATTAACTATTATAAACAAAGGTTTTAAAGGCGCCTTTATCCAAATTTTTTCCGACAGTCAAGCAGCATTGAAAGAATTGGCTTCTAAATGATAGGGTTCTAAGTCGGTTACAAGTTGTTATAAACTGCTATAATACCTCTCTTGACATAACAAAGTTCGGTTGTGGTGGGTACCTGATCACAGGGGCATCACTGAAAACGAGATAGCCGACAAGCTAGCATAGGCAGGCTCATCGACTACACCCTGGTCCTGAGCCTATTTGTGGTTTCCAGTGTAGCCTATCTTCACAATTATTAAATTGAAAGAAATACAGTGCTTGTCCTATTGGAACTGTATTCCCGGCCTCAGACAAGCCAAATCTTTGATCAGACTATTTTACCATAAGGACTTGGCGGACAACTAGTGAGTTTTCATTCAGGTCACTGTAACCTGAGAATCATTTGAATAAAATGAACCTTTCCACAGAGACGGAGTGTCGACTCTGTTTGGAAGAGATTGCAACTGTAGAGCATATATACATTGGGAGTGTGTTGCTCTGTGTACACTAAGGTGGCTTCATTTTGAAGAGAGTATTGGACCCTGGAGAAATGGAAATTGGCCTCTGCAAGTATAACAAGGGAATCCGTTCGATGCTTTCGTGCCAAACCTCAAACAATTAGTCGGGTATTGGGACAACTACCGCCCGAGCCTATTAACCCTTCAATGCCATTTCTTAACTTAATGACATAGCATAAAGGAAGAATAATTGCTTTACATCGAACAAAGCCTAAAGTCCGTAGATCGATTACACGACCGTAATTGACAATTAGATTTTGTTAATTATCTAAGATAGAACCATCATTATCCATTCATAAAAATGTAATGTTTACTTTAGTTACTTATCAAACAACATTCGTAGTTCGTTTGATATGCGTAACCATCACTATATAGGTATGACTATATGGAACTCTTATTTGGTTCGATGATCTGTAAGCGATATTCTTTAGTTTATAACCATAAGATTCGCGTTGGCATACAGTAAATCAATTTCGAATTTAATTTCTTAAACTAAACTAAAAAACCACAACTATAAAAATGCAATATTATGATTCGCGTCAAAACAACGTAACTAAAAATTCATCTTAAACTTTTGACAGTTTGATATAATCTTCAAAGGTCATCCGAAACTCAATCCATCATGCATTTTACGATTTTCGCTGTGTATTATACGAAATTTGATGCCGCCCAGATAACAACGTGCTAGCTACTATATACATATAGAAACCAAGTGCAGACACAGTATGCAAATTTTACATTCATCTCAAGTAGTGTACTTTATGGGTATAGTCACTAACCTTACCAATTCTTTGTCACATTACGCAAAAGCACAGTAAATGAAACACAAAAAACAAAAACCCAGTGCACCGTACAAATGTAGGTAAATGCTTTCTGAATCGTTTGACAAATCGTTAAACATTAATTAAATTATTACAATTAATTAAAAAAAATAATTTTTTAATTCTTCGAATAGCTCTGTGTATATACAATGTCGCAATGTGATTAAGAGTTCCGCGCAGAAAAAAAATTAAAAATTTCACCAAGGTTACCATATAAACGGTTTCTAACCGCACATCAAATAATTTATAAACGAATATAAATGTCAAAGTATTCAAACAACGTTTGATTCCAATTAGAATTATATAGGGATCATATCTGTCGTTAATGTATATGTGCCGTTGTGTTCAATGAAAGTTGTAAATTTGATTTGATTACGGTTTCTGTTGAAAAATGCAAATTTAGACGTTTTTCAAAGACCATAATATTTATTGGTCAACCATAATGAGTTTGTGAACAATTCAAAGAATCTCACTTAAAAAAAGTTGGGTATTTCAAGGTAAAGCATAAACTAGAATGCTATAGAAAATTAATAGGACTCGAGATGACTTCCGTCATCAGGAATGGACATCATCAAAAATTATCAGCAAATTACTGAGCAATGGAGGAAGGAAATACAAAGAACGGCTGCCAGGTGCAAGACCTCGTTTATTTGCTCTCCCACACACTTTTTATGAAAGACTTGTGATCCAAAGTATTAGACACTGTTGACTTTTCAAACCCTTAATTTGTCCATTTTATGTTAGCCGCTCGGTGGGTGCTTATTATTTTGTTCTTGCTTTTTTAGGTTTGGAAACTTGATTGTTCGCCCTAAGCTCCATTTCAAAGGTGGAAAATTATCATCATAAAGAAGGACTAACGACCCGATGGTATATTTCTGTTGTCCCTTTTGCCATTTGTATCGACGTTGTAATTCAGCTAAGTGCTCCACTTTCCATCGATTCCAGAAATGATGAAATGAATTCGCTTTAAATGATGTTTAGCACTCTTAATGGCGGACTCCCACAAACCTCCGAAATGTGGAGAACGAAGTGGAATTGTACGCCATTCAATACTATGGGCGGTACAGTGTCGCATGGTTCTATTTTGAAAAAATTATTGTTTTTTAATAAAGTTCAGACCGAGCTCCACCCCGACAAACGAATCAGGCCCTATGATCACAAAGGGACGGGCCGACTGTGTCACACGGTCTGTCGGTAGATCACCCATGATTTGATTTCTTTTGTATATGCGCGCGTGGAAGCATCTAACACACTGAGTTACGATGGTTCTGCAAAAACGTCGTCCTCCAATGATCCATTATACTAACCGTACATTATATAGTAATGCTTGTGGCCCAACATGGAGCAATCTGTTGTGTTTATGCCTCACATTTAGTTTGCCTAGCGGATGATTTCTGCGCAACACGATTGGGTATCTGGTATGAAATTGGTGCATTACCGAGACGACCACCATCCATCACCAATCCTTTCTCATCTATAAATGGAGTTTACGATCGCAATGAACTCTTGTTACTTAATGCTTGATGAGCCCGAAGGCATTTTATTCCCTCTTTGAATTCAATCTCTTGGACGAAATTTATCAATTTATTTACTGCATCGTCAATTTCACTGGGTTGAAGATTTATTGACGGCTCTGTCCTATGAATATGCTTTCTTTTGGTCTTGTAATGAAATCGAAGAGCTATGACATGAATTTCGGCCACTCGGATTGAGGATGACGTAAAAATTCGGATCCACACCACCATAGACTCGCAGTTGAACGCTCTGATGGCATAAGACCTCAGGACACTAAGTTAGCTGGATTTGAGCTGAATTAACATACTTCCAATAAAACGGCGCGGTGTACCCTTGGATTTTGGTAATACGGTTTGCCACAAATAGGACGTACTTGTTTGGTTTCGACCTAATCCGAAGTAATGTTATTTTGGAATCGGACCACAAGTAAATTGAATCGAAGGCAACTTCCATGATGTTTAGGAATTTGTTGGTTCCCTCCGCTAACAGTAGAGCAGCACAAAGCTCTAATCTAGGAATGCTTTGCTTCTTTACTAGTGCTACTCTCGACTTGGCACAGACTAATTTGGCACAGACAAAAGCTCGTTCCGATGCGTCCCCAAATCCGTGCAACTCAATTCGTCTGCGCCATCTGGCACTAATATGCATCTTAGTATATGCTGATTTGATTCACATTGATTAATTCCGATTGTGGACACACCAGTTAGAACGTCATCCACGTAGAAATCACTGGATGTTATGTTTGCTGCGGTAGGGAATTTGTCTTGTTCATCTATAACAAGATGCTTGAGCGTTATTGTAGCTATAAACGGGGCACTTGCTGTGTCTTACGTCACCGTACATAACTTGAATGATTGGATTTCATCCGTGATCTAATGAACCATGATCTGGCGATACATGTTGTTAATGTCACCACAAAACGCATAAATATGCGTTTGAAATCATAGAATTCTACTAAATAGGTATTATATTGGATGGTCGGTTCGACCATAAGACTGTCATTGAGCGATAATTGAGACGAAGTTCACTGCAGTCCGAAGCTGCTATCATATGGTCTAAACAATTAGTCGAAGCGCCAATATATGCGACTTTCTTAATTCAGTGATATTCGACTTAGTTAGCAGAGATACTGAATATCATCCGCCTGGTAATCGTTTCGTATTGTTGCAGTAGTGTTGTTCACATAGTGTTTCTTCCAATAAATAGGCGGATTTAACTGAACTCGTTTCCAACTCCCAGAATTGTTTTAACTGCGCCTCAAGCGTTTGAATACTTCACAGTATGACTTGTGACTCATGTTCGGCTTTTCTACACACGACGTATCCTAATGCCGAATTATAGAACGACGGAAGCTCTTTGCAAACTTTGCTACTAATAGGAATAAGTTGATACGATCGGGCACATTAAACGCTGGATCAACTAGTTTGATTTCAGAAGGAACCGAATTTGAAGCTGGAACGTACCGGAAGCTTATTTTCCGAAGAACATAAAATTTTAATTCCACGCTATAGCTTGACACCCGTGATGATATGGTCAGATAACTTTTATATTTTTTGGTTGACTCTTTACCACCGATACCTGTAATTGTCTTAAATGTTGACACCGTCCTGGGTTTTAGAAGGTTGCACGCTTCATTAGTGATAAAATTCATATGTGAACCACTATCCAACAGGGCGCGACACATACGATTATTACCAGATGGACTTGGGGCCTTGATCGTTGTTGTCTCTATAAATTGGATCTCATAGTGCTGGACTAGTATTTGTAGTCTGAGCAGATGACACCAACGGCGTGGTTGAAGTCGTGTTGCTGGAAGTTGAACTGGTGGCATCTGAGGAAGTAGATTGGAATGGTTTGAAGTGAAAAATCAAGTTGTGTTTTAATGAACTTACTTTACACTGTGGGTGCCTGCAATCGCACACGGCATGTTTTGGACTTAGGCAATTAGTGCAGAGTCGATTGTCCTGCACGAAATAGAAACACCGATATCATCGGTGATATCTTGTCGCTTGTAAACGATGGACATTGAATAATGCTATAAGTTTTTTGATCGAAGGCGCACGCTGTGGCAATGCTAAGAAACGAAGGCGCTTTAGTGAATCTCGACGAATCTCTTTTTGGAGCTTTATGTTGGGTTGTTGGTTGATGTGGCGTTGTATGCGTTGCTGTAGGTTGCAGTGCGTGAAGCATTTGGACGCAGCTTCAAAGTGTGGTTATAAAGTCATTGAAGCAAAGCAACGCAGTGGGTTTCGAATTTTTTATGACGCGCGATTTGTGTTTTAGTTTTTGAGTTAAATGATGAAGTAGCAATAAATTCGTCGACCTTGATTTTGAGGAATTTTAAGGCATTGTAATGTTTTAATGCTTGATCTATAAATAATTGATCATTTTGGTTTTAAAAAAGGTAGTAAAATGGCAGCTAAATTTGAGTTTATCGAAGTATTAAATGGTAGAGGGAATTACGAGACATGAACATTTGCTGCTTAAGCGTATGTTCAGACGAATGGTCTTTCACTGAGTTTGATGAACTGTATAGTTCGTTGGGATAATTATGATGAGGACTTTTTATCAGCCATGTACGTAAACCAAACGAACACATTCACGATGAAGAACAATCAAGAAAATGAAGTGAAATATTTCGAATGAGTTGAAGTTGGTCACGACAAAAACAAATGTCCGAAAACAAAGATAGCTAGCCACTCGTTAGTTTTTTCGTGTGTGACGGATTGCAATCTTGCAGTCATGTCATGTGACCGATGTTAAATGGCAAATATTAAACCGCAGTGTCAGATTCAGGTTACGATTGCAATTGAATCAAAATGGAAAGCAAATTGACGGGTGATGGTCAATTTTAACTTCAAGTGAGTTTATTGAATACGACGGTTCAAGACGTTCGTTGTTGTCAACAAATAATGCTGAAATTTTCAGAGGTGTAGATTCACAAAAATCATGGCATCGTCGTGAATCGAAATATGACTTATGACGTTTAGCGTGCCCACATTCGGTGACATTTTTGTAGTAAGTTTCTGATTAGGATCAGCTGGTACACTCACATTATTGCAACTTAAACTGCATGGATCCAAAATATTTTTTAAAATCAATCTCGCCACAGCTTATCATCATTTCAGTTGCACCCGAAAATTTTCCTAAATACGCGATAACCACACCATTTGGCTTCTTTGAGTTAACTCGCGGCGTTGCGTGCACCGCAACGCTGCACAAACTTTTAAACGATTCCAAGGATCACCTAAACACTTGCTCCAATCCATTCGCACTGATCTAGGAACACAATTCGAGTTTAAACTTTTCACTGAGTTGTTTTGTTAACTTGTTAAATTATTTCCGTAGCTCACATTGGATTCGCACAACGGCATATTGCCAAATAGTTTCTGTCTTCCCGAAGAGGAAAATGACTCGCGAGAAGTTCTTGTGGTGGTGTAAAGAGTTGACGATACAGAAAGAGATCAGGTACGGACAGTGAGGTTAAATTACAAAAAACAAATATTACTCCATTTTCCGGCAGTTATATAGAATAGCAGTCATTTTCAAAACTTAATAGTGCCAATACTTACAAGGATTTTCTAGAAGCAAAGCATCAAATTTATAGAAAAATTATTCGATTTCCGATGCCAATTATATCGAAGCACTTAATTAGTGAAAGACACGTTATAACAGATGAAGATTTGAAGGTATGACTCTAGTTCCATGGCTTGTATTTTGGATGGTTTAAAAATTAGATAAAAAGTGCAGGAATAAATGGGTTGTTACAACTGCCGACATAGAATTTCAAATTTGTCATTCTCAAATTGAAGTATTCGATAAAACGAGCTGATTTTTCGGTGAACGAGCAGAGAAAGAAAGGAATTTTAGATATGGTCGTTTTACCTCACTTTTATTCCAACTTTAGCTGCGATATTTCTGCTTACACGTCGTACTCGTACCATTTATTACCACAGTGATTGATAATACCAGTTTGGAGACCAACCTAAAGAAATTCTGGGAATGTGAGAAAGTCTTTGCCACGGTGCCACAGTTATTAGAAGATAAAATCTGTGAGAAATAATTAAAAACTAAAGCGGCAAAACTACCGGATAAGCATTTCATGGCAAAATTAACTTTTAGAACCAAATTAAATAAATTGAAAGAGTCATTAGGCATAGCTATTACCCATTAAACGATTGCTTGCTATGAAAAAATTATGCGGCTAAAAAAAAGAAATATTAGCCATCATTTGGGCGTTAGATAACCTTCGAAATTATTTGTAAGGGGCAAAAAATCAAAATTCTGACAGATTACCAACTTATGACATTTACACTGAGCAAAACAGAAATAATGATACTATGCTGAAAAGCTCTCTGTGAAATTGTTGATCAACAATAAGCGGTAGATCGGTTTAATAATTCCATACTCAACGAAAACCTAAGTAGTGATATTTTTTTTGGGCAGAACACAACGGATCAATTATCAAAATCTAGCAGACTTCTAAAATATAGTAAATGAAGATTTGATAGAAAAATTCCAAGACATAAAAAAAAACAAGGGAAATGTAAATAGAAGTAAACCTAAATCGTACGAATTTGGCGATACAATCTATACCGCCATCAATGAGCATCTACGGATATTATCGATCATCACCATTTCCGATCGGCTATGAAAAGGCGTTTGTCTAGACTTAACCTAGAAAAACAGTGGAAGGGTTATAGTAACCAGGCAGAATAAAAGAAGCATTGACCTAACGCGCCTACGATAGATTCGAGGAAGATTGCCAAGGATATCGTAGTCTTCTGCTAATCAACCCTCCAAAGAAAAGAGCACCGAAAACCGACATGTTTAAAGCACACTTCAGTCTTCTTCCCAGAATCAGTGGAGAGCGATGGGGAATGAATACTAAAGTCACACCGTTCACCAGGTCTACAAATTACATGGAACAAGATCATGGAGAGTGATAACCTCGAGCATACAGCTCCCTATAATTAAGATTTCCATTTCTTGTGCGGGTTACGGGAAATGGCCAGGGCAGTTTTACAAAAATAAATCATAAAAGTACGTTGTCAAAAACTGAAAAAAGTGGTATTTGAAAACATATGTACAACAAAAGTTGGGAAAACTCATCAGCCATTTATCATCGTTGCCCAAAACTACGTAAAGACATGGAGCATCCTACAAACTAGGTAGGATAATAAACGGTTGTTGGCTTTAACGTATTTCAATACAATAACCTCATTAAGTCCCATCCATCAATCTACGGCTTCAAATTTTAGGAGCTTGCACGGCACGGGTGTGGAAATAATGACAATATCCAACATCTACAATTGGAAAGTCTAATTGAAGTGGTAGCGCACATTATCATGAAGAAGGCATGAAACATCCAAGATTGGATTATTGCATGGATTTTTTAATGTGAAGGTTCCTGGCATTAGAAGTATCAGGAACAGCTAAATTAACCAAGCACGGTTAGTTATGACACGCCAAAGTACAATCCTGTCACAAAGTACTAGCAATGTCCTTACTGTTATGAAGATTGGCATCTGGTTAACCGGAGTCACCATTTTTGCAACCTCAGTATAAAAAAGCGGATCGATTTATGTCAATCGAGAAGGATTTGGATTGGGTTTGCACCATGGTTTCCAAGTCTATCTGATCACAGAAGAGGCAGTTTAACGTCTCGGGTTACCGTTACGCCAAACAACCATTAAGATCTGTGGAATTAGGGCAAGCAACCCGAGTCCAGCAACCACTAGTGCAAGTATGTCACCATACAAGGATGGAGAAGCATATGTGTTGCCAAAACTTACAATGAATGTTCCGGAACGGTAAACTAAACAAAACCAAACCACCAAGAAATAGAATTGGTTAGATTTAGCTGATCCAAGGCTTGACACTCCTGCTCCAATTGACATCTTATTGGGGGCTGATGTGTACTGCGTTTTTATCAGCAGTCAAATATTAAGAAGAAAGCTAGTGTCAATAAGAACAGCTTCGGTTGGGTGATTTCCGGACCAACCCAAGTAGAAACCACGACTCCACTGGTCACGACCCATAGCGTTATGAAGATAGAACATGAATGGACAGGTTTTGGAAATTAGAAGACGTCCAGACAACCAATGTCACTCAGACAAAAGAAGACATCACGTGCGAATCTATATCTGCCGGAAAAGCACAACACGAGATCTAGATGGTTGATATGTGGTAAAACTGCTATTTATGGAAACACAACTGGACCAATTAGAAACATCGAGCTTTACAGCGCTTTATATAGCATGAAAAAAAACTGGAGTTAAATCAGGAGTTGAGACACCTTTACATGAAAATTTATGAGGACTAGTCAACCTCCACATGAAACTAGCGTTTCAATATAAAGGGGAATACTATTTACCCCACCATGCCGTGGTAAAAAAAAAACACCAGAGTCAATCAATATTCGGGTAGTTTTCGATGCATCAATGAAAACCTCGACAGGGATAAGATTGAATGACACAATGCATATTTGACCGTCACGAGAGAACAAACATCTCGAATACCAACGCACCACCATCTCATATGGGACATCGGCTGCTATTTACTTAGTCATCCGAGCCTTGCATCAAGTTGACGGTGCAGTCAATTAACCCAGTTGCTATACATAAGGGAGGAATGGAATTAAAGAAATGGACCAGTAACCATCCATTCATTTGAAAAGAAATACATCAGAAGAAGGTCCTAATTGGCGACATCATATTCTTAGAGGAGCAGTTAATTAAAACCCTATAAGCATTCGATACAGCCCAATCTGATACTACTTTCTATTTGAAATAAACCTATCACTCGAATGTAGGTGGAATTCGTGGAGCAAATTAAACTGGAGCCGAGCTCTACTTAGTTAAGGCAAATCCCACGATATTTACTATTCCAAAAACAACTGCATCTTTGAACTTCATGAATTTTGCGACGCCTTGAGTTCGCTTACTCAGCTGTGGTCTACAGCAGAATCATCATCAATGGTTAAGCGATAGTACGTCTTCTGACTATGAAATCTAAAGTCAGGCCCACAAAAACAACCTTAACTATTCCACGTTTGGTACTCTGTTTGGCATTATTGTTAAGCCAACTAATTCAATGAATAATAGCGGTATTTGTCGTCAGCAATAATGGAATAACCTTATCATCAATCCTTTGTGGCAAAGCGAGTGACCGAGATTCAAACTAATATTGGCCTGGATTTTGGAAGCACTTCGGATCAGAGGATAATCCAGCTGCCCATCTCGCAAAATGCAAAAAAGGGGAAGAGTCAAGCTTCTTACTGAATATGGAGCAAAGCGACGACGAACCGATATTCGAAACATCGGAGGAAGAGGAAATAAGCGTTGTGGTACACTTGCAAATAGTAAGACTAATCAAATCAATAACAAGTCATCCTTAAGATGGCGAACAAAACATAAAGGGCCAATTCGACCACAGAAATGGGACCATACAATATCAGTGCTAGTTTGAACAGTACAAATGTCCAAATTCAAAGAAGAACATTCTGCACTAGACAAAACAAAAATCGTTACCAAAAACAGCAAGTTGCGGTCTTTACATCCATTCTTAGATGAATTAAATATTTTACGGGTAAGAGGCCGGTTGGAGTATTCACAGCTACTTATGGAAAACTTACCTAAGCCCTGGATTCACTATATTACGACCTTTTACTCATATCGGATTCGATTATGTAGGGTCTATTAATTTGCGTATGAATAAAGGACATGAAACCAAATCATACAAAAGTAACATCTGCATATTCATCAGTCTGACCATCACTGCCAACCACACCGAGGTGACTTCCGATCTTGCATATAAAGGATTGATCACCCATATGTACAGTGACAAAGGGACAAACTTTGTAGGTACCAGTAAATTATTACAGCCAATAAACTGGCACTTTATTCATATATTGGAGACATGAATCTGACCTTCGAGGAAATCGCACCTTAATAACCCAAATAGAAGAGTGCTTAAATTTCAGGCAAATGTGTCCGTTAACCGAAAACGAAGAATCTTTAGAAGAATTAACAACGTAATGCGCTAACCGCACCATGGGAACACCTCGGGTCTGAGAATAACTTCCTGAAACGATGAAAAACGTCTGAAATGGCAACAGGAAACTCCAAATTTAGAAAAAAGAAGCAACTGCTTAACTAGAGACGAACTGTTGTCTCGAACGAGATAAAAGATAGTTAGAATTACGTAGTTACATCCTGGTAATAATGATTTCACTTGTGTCGTAACAATTAAAACTACTGAAAAACCTAGCACTAAGAAATTAATAACCAAATTGTCAACAGGCTACGACGCAGAATTTGAAAAGTGGAAAGATCAACTTGATCGGAGAAAAATTGATCGCGAAAAATACTCTTATTAATAATATCTCTTTTTTATATGACTACTGTCAAAAAATTGAGCTAAAACTACGGCTGAAACAAAATGGAGAATTATACTCAATACAATACTACTAAAATTTTATGTAAAGGGTTTCCTTTCTTTATAGCTGTAACAATTCCATTAAGTAACTTAAGTTGATTACAATTATGCTTGAACTGTTAATGATTTAGTCGAATTGAGCTACTTATTTATTTTTGTAATACTATCAACTTTTAAACGAATTATATGATGCATGTTGCCTGAAACTGTGGCTGAAAACATAGTTGTGAAATTTGATCAATATAATGAGTTAGTACAATGTAAGAAAAACAAGTTCAGTTAATTGAGCTAATCGAACCAAAGGGTAACCAGTTAATGATTTAGTCGATTTGAGCCACTTATTTAGTTTTAGAAAAATGTTTATTCCTTGACTGAGCAAATCATGATGCATCATAAAAACCTTTCGATTGGTTCACAAAATTAAAAAAGTAGCTCAATATGACTGAATCATGACGTCAGGTCAAATTTAAAGTTTATTAAAACAATTTTTGGTGCTTTTATTTGCATCCTTGTACACTAACATTCTATTCGATAAACTGATATTATATTATAAAAAGAGCAACAACAATTTTTGAGTGGTTTAAATATTCAACCGTCATAGCAAATCGTCTAATTTGCATTAAATGTCATAAACAATCGTTAATTTGATCTATTACTATTTGGAATCTCTATTCAAAATATTATAGTATGTTTATAGCGTAGAAGAAGATAATTTTTAAGTGTTTACAAGCAATTTGTTAGCCAAGGTTGATATTCATATTCTGCGGTCGTGAGAAAATATTTTTTTTTTTTTTTTTTTGCTTTTGATTTTTAAATGAGATTCAAAAAAATGTGATAAAATAAAGGTCTACGACACGAGCCGATTGCACGTATACCTGGTATATGCATAAATTTATATGTTGTGTGTATGTAAACGTACACAGAACTTCCGAATTTGGAAAGTGCTTACTTAAAAAAAAAGTCTATACCAATTGAGACAACGTGTTAAATAATAATAAGAAGTAAGATTTATTTACTTGTTTCGCACACATATTCGCAAAATGTCATATATAAATATTATTGCAAAACATTTCAGTTGAAGATGGTATATATGGCAAAGATGATGAAAAAAAAAATTATTAAAGACTTCGTTTTCTACGAATATAAAAAAAATACTGTGATGATTCATCTAAAACAGGCTCACAATAATATTTTAAGCAAATTTTTAAAAAATTAAATATAATGATGACATTTAAGCACACATCTTTCTTCGGATTAGATAATACCACAACAAGTAAATTTAATGATTACAGATTACCTAAAAATCAAACTGCAATAAGACTTTGTTATTTTTCATTTCCTTGTTTTAAGTAATGTACAGCAGGGGGTCTTTTTGTGTTTAAGAGATACATTTTATTTTTTTTTTTTGTAGCTATGCAATCACAAAATTTTTTTTAAAATTAACAACCGTGTTAGGTTGATACCAATTTATTTCTAAATTTAACTTCTTTCGTTTATGATTAATTATTGAAGAAGACAAATTGTTCGTTGATTGATTTTAAATTAATTATTGGAAGGTATAATAATTAAGCGCCAATACGATAAATTAATTTGATCATAATAAATCAATATGTGCACGTCACCATGAGTTTCGATCTAAATCCGATCTGGATTTAACTCAGTACATAAGTACAAAAACTATTCTTAGAGGTATCATTGAGCCCAATAAGACTATTATTACAGATTTTGGCATTTTTTGGTTTTGAGGCAGTCCGAATTTAAGTAAAAAAAAGTGTACCCGTCGCGGGACTCCTGGTAGATGTGAAACTTCGAAAGCTTGTTCGAGTGTTGTTTGATATCTAATTGTAGGTTACGTTAATTTTTTATTGATTTTCAAATAAATTGTTTGTTCCATGGATGTTGTCAAAGGGATTGAATCACTTGTGGCAAAAATTTACATTAAAATCTCCTGCTAACATCATTGGTAGTTCGTCTAAATGATCTCCTAAAATAATTGAACCTTCGCGACTAGATATGAGGAACCAACGGTTTAAAAATTTTACGATTTCTAAAACTTTTTTATTTGGCGAAATATACACAACTACCATAAGAAAATTTCCCCTATTATACCCATTTTAATTTCCACCAAGATCTGTTTGGGTTCCAATAAGTACTTAGCGTAGTGGTTTTGATTATGTTTCTGTTTTAATATAAATCGCAACTTCCGCAGCTCGATTAACTTTCCGTTTAAATTTTACGAAATAATCGAAATTAGGTAGTAGAACATCTTCTTCTTTAGAAAGCCATGCTTCTGATAATAATAAATATTTAATTTTTTGAGAAATAGAATCTTGTAAATCTAAAGCATGGTTTTTGAGGCTGTGACAGGTTAAAGTTAAAACTGCTAATCCCTCTGTCGATTTAATGAAATAAGTAGTTATGGCTTGCAGAGTATTAAGCCTATTGAATGTTAGTCTTTTAAATTCTTCTTGCACAATCAAAATTAATTGATCAATTCTACTTCCATGGTAAAATCTTAAATGATCATTACGATTACATATAAACAAACCTTCAATACTATAGTAACAAGCGATAAAGTGACATATAATAATTGAATAAAATGAGTTTTACTCTTAGACTATTTCGTCACATGTACCTCCTTGAGACTTATGAATAGTCATGGCACATCCAGATATCATAGGAAAGTGATTTCTTTTCCCCACAATGGTTTTGTTGTTGTTAAGATATATACTCGTAGTTTGACGTATAACAGGTGTTGCAGATTATGCCCTATGTTTCGGTGCAACATTTACGTCAAGACTTTATTATTATTTTGTTACACATTTTCCTTTTATTTCTTTGAATTATAATCAGCTGTTTTGCTTTTGTAATTTGGTATATAAATTTACGCTGAAAAAAAGTGAAATAGAAAATGTGAATTATTATAATTATTATAATTAATTTTAAATAATTTGTTCAAACATTGGGATGTCTCTGGTTCACATAAAATTATAATTAATTAAATAAAATATTAAATGTTGTACAAACACAAAAATGAAAACAAACGCAAAATTTATTGACATTTTGACATTTGTTATATATCGACTAAATTGCCATCTCGCACAATTTATGTGAACTAGAAGTGTTATATTTTTCTAAACTGTTATAATTTTGAAGTTGATTGAGGAGAAAATAATGTTATGGGGAAGGGGGTGGTTAAAGAATGGGATAGGTTATAATAGAATCGAACAAAAGATATAATTTAGTATCGAGCAGGCAATTAAAGAAGAAACAATTGAAAACTAAAATGCATTTTTGTACTTATTCGATCCGTATCTAAGTCAATTACATAAAATACATCCAAATTGGATGTTTTCATGATTCAAAGAAATAAAAGGAAAATATGTAACTGTGATGTTTTCCATGAAGTTTGTTCATTGGGATTTGTTGTACGTGTGACAACACTGAATAGCATTACATCTGTCAAGAAATGAAGAAAATTAGAACCGTAATGTTTGAGCGTTTGTTAATAAAAGAAGTAAAATCTTTGGAATAAATATAATGAAATAGATAACAAAAAAGGCACGTGTATTATTATAACTTCGTGTTTATCTTTCTTAAGAAATACATTACATTGGCGACGAGTGGGCAACGACGGCATAATCGTTTAATCGTATATAAGTTATAACAAAATGAATAATAATAAAGTGGTAATCAGAAATATGTCAAATTTTGACCACGAGGTTTAATCGTGGAAGGAATATAAAGCAAGGTTAGAATGCTATTTCGAGATAACGGAAATCGTAGATGATAAAAAAAATGGCATCTTTGGTAAATTTATGTGTCCCAAAAATATATAAACTATTATATGGACTATGTCAACGTACGTAGATTTATCGAAAATTTGGGGATATATATTTTATTCCGCCGGTAGCAACATATGTGGAGAGGAAAATTGTCTACGAGACATGCCAAACAGTCGACGAAAGCGCACAGGAATATTTATTTAAGTTAAGGAGCATGGCATCATCATGTGCGTTTGGTGAAAGATTGGAAAACAATATAGTCGACAAATTTGTAACGGGAATCAGAGATACAAAAAATTTTCGTCCGGCTATGCATAGTGAAGAAAATATGACAATGGAAAAAGCAAACGGCGAAAAAAATGGGATTGCATCGGAACGACAGTCATCATCAGGAAGAAGCCGAAATTTGTAGTGTGCAATGAAAAAGTCCACCAGTGAAGACGCAATATAGGAAACAGCAGTAGCGGCAGAGAGGGAAACAACTCGAGATTGTACATCATAAAGAGGTTCACTTTAAGGATTATAATTGCATGCATTGTGGTTTTTATAACCACATTTCAGGTAATTGTAGATATAAGAATTATATATGTAGAAAGTGTAATTTTAAAGAGCATTTAGCCAACGTGTGTAGAGCTAATGATTCGAATCGTCGTTTAAATTGCATATCCGAAGATCCCGAAGGGACGAAAATTGAGTCGAGTTAATACAATATTGCATCGGTGTATAGCATTAAGGGAAGTGAAGGTGACAAGCCTCTAATGATTAGTTTATCGATTTTTGACAAAGGTATTGAGTTTCAAGTGGATACTGGCGGATATTAATAATATAGGGAAATACTTTAAGATATTAGTTATAGAACGAGGAAGCAGTCCATTTTTGGGCAGGAATTTTTTTAGACAGTTCGCTGTAAAGAATATCAGAATTAATCAAGTTGCATCGAGTTTGGATCGCAGTAACACGTTGAATGATTTAATTGCACAATATAGCATTTTATTTGACGAAAAGTTAGACAAATTAAGGGATGTTAAAGTGAAGTTAGAGCTGGATAGTGATGTTAAGCCAGTTTTCGCGAAAGCCAGAAAGGTTCCTTATGCTTTCGTAAAGGATATTTAACAACAAATTAATGAGTTGGAGAAGCAGGGTATTATGGAGATAGTTGATTCCACACGATGGAGTACGCAGTTAGTTCCGATCTTAAAGGCAAACGGTCAGTTGTGCATTTGTGCTGATTATAAGGTCACCGTGACCAAATATTTGTCCGATACGAATTTTCCGCTTCCGCGAATTAACGATCTGTTTGTTCGTATCAGTTTTGGAAAGATCTTCTTCAAAATAGACTTAAGTTGAGCGTATAATCTGATAGAGCTAGATGATGAGTCAAAAGAATTATATACATGGAGCACGCATTTAAGCCTGCTACTGGTATTTTCCAGCGAGATAATATTATCAGTAATTGATGGTGTGGTGAATTTTTTAGACGATATAATAATTTCTGCACCAAATGATGAAATTCACAATCAACGACTTAAAGTAGTTTTTAATAGAATAAAAAACGCAGGATTGAGATTGAACAAGGTTAAATGTGCATTCATTAGCAAAAGCTTCATTAGAGTTTTTAGGTCATTCAGGGGAAGGATTTTTCAAAAAGAACAGGAACGAAGCGGTGTTAAATTTTCCAATACCAAAAACAAACGTTAGATCATTTTCAGGATTGGTGAATTACTTCGGGAAGTTTATTCCGAAATTGGCAACAAAAATAAGTCCAATTAATGGATTATTAAAACATAAAGAAGTTTGTTTAAATTGGAATCGGGATAGCCAGAGGGCATTTTATATTATCAGGAAGGAAATGATTACGGATAAAATTCTAGTGCATTTTAACCCCGATTTGCCTGTAATATTAACTTGTGATGCCCTGAACGTAGGAATTGGCGCAGTTTTAGCGCATATTTTACCAGATAGTTCAGAACGACTAATTGAGTATGCGTCCCGAGTCTTGTCAAATGTGGAAAGCGGATACGATACGTTGCAGAAAAGGCATTAGCTATTGTTTTTGGAACTAAACAATTTTTCCAGTATTTAATTGGAAAACATTTTATTTTGGCAACCGATCATAAACCCTTGTTACCGATATTTAGGCAACACAAAGGGTTACTTAAAATGAGTACGAGTAGGCTGCAAAGATGTGCTTTCCATTTAAGTGCGTTCAATTATACGATTAAGTATGCCAAATCCGAAAAAAATGCGCGGATGCTTTGTCCAGATGCCCGACTGATGAATGTAATTTTTGTTTGGTAAAGTTTGGTAAACTTTACCTAACTTTTGTTAGTTCGAGCAATATGTCAACAGATGCCACTATTACAAAAGTCTTTGTCTGTGCCTACTAAATTTTGACTAAATTTTGTAAAATAAAATTGTAAGAATTTAGAAAAAAGTTAAATATTTGAATTCTTATTCCAGTGCTAATTGCTAATAAAATGCAATAAATTAAACGTTTGCGCTTGGTAAAAACAAATTAACAAAATCATTAATTCACCTCACACAATAAAATGAAGTCTTTGAAACCTAACCTCGCGGATTGACTTTTCAACTTTCGCCTATGAGACAGTAGCGGAAGCTTTGAATTTTGAAAAATTTAGTTCAAAAAGTTTTCTGAGGTACACAGCATTAATCGACTTTCCAAGTTAAATGTTTTAAATAGTTCAAGCTTCCACTATTACCTCATAGGTGGTAGCTGAAAAGTACATTTTCGAGGTAACTTTTCGCTGACTTTTAAAAAAAAATGTCAAATAACTTTAATAATTGTAAACTATAAATAAACTATTATACTTTTTGGTTTAGTTTGTTTCAAGTTGAGGTACACTTAGCTACTTTTGTCTACTTTTATGTAGTTCCATCTATCTAGAAATAGCATGAACTAACTCGTTATAAATTAGTTTAGTTAGTCTAGTCGATTAAGGCACTCAGCATAAGTACTAACTAAAAAGCTTTTAATTTGATAAAACAACCGTTAGAGTGCTTTGCAAAACCAGTGATAACTTAAATGTTGTATATACATATTTGTAATATTCGTTGTGTGTCGCTGCAAAATAGTTTGTGTCTGAGATAAAGCAATTTCTGTTACATTTATTTTTCGTTAAATGGCAGCACAATGGTTCATTTTCCTTATATCAAAAAAGTTGAAAAATAAATTATTTTATGGTTTATGGTGACATATGCACTTACACGCGATTTTTTTTTAATCGTGCGCTCTGCTTAACAGCTCTTTACACTCTGTCCCCATATTATTCCTTCATTTTTATGTTTAAAGTGCCATCTATTCAAAATCGTAACCATTCAAAATTTAGTCGAGATGAGCATGCCGTCTCACATCAGCCCATTTTTCGTAACGGCATACGTTACGAAATACGTTGTTACCGTCAAGGCGCGCCAATAGATGTTTCACATCAAAGTTGCGTGAATTTCCAGTGAAATTCACCATAGTAAAATTCAATTTGAGTGTACAACGATATATTTACCACACAATCAAAATTTACAGTAGGTTCGATATACCCGTGTAAATATTTGCAATAAATCAATCAAGCAATTACCCGTCAACGATGCGCGATTAACTTTAAATAATAGCGTAATGAATAAGAACGTAATCAGCATACAGCTTAGTTTACGTTTATTGTCGTACAAACATCGATTTATTCAACTTCGTTTTATTGATTAAGCCAACAAGACGCTAAGATGCAAATATTTTCTAACTAATTTGCATGCATATGTTAAAGCATGTTTATGATATGCGCATCGTTACACATTTATAATTTTGCATCAATCAACTAAGCCGATGATCTCAGAACGTTACTAATTGAATTAATTGATCATTTTATAATTTTTGATTTTTTGTACAGATCAATTCATTTGTAGGGTCTTCCAGATGGGTAAATTAACATCGAGCGTTTATTATGTACGTTTCCAAGGAAATGCTCTGTTCTTGAAGGTCTTTAGCTCATGTAGAATAAATCTTTCGTAAAAGTGAAATACGTCAGGACAACATCTTGTACCGTCAGTCCAATCTGGCTCTGGCGTATGCAGATGATATCTGTGTAATTGAACTTAATGCCAACGGTGTCGAAGAACTACTGGATCCATTTTTCATCAATGAGTACAAGACAAAATATATTATCACCGGTTTTAAAGTCCAAGACGCAATGAATTTTAGTAGTGGTGACCACACATTTGAAGAAGTGATGAGTTCCCGTTACATCGGGTCTCTTCTCGTCACTCAAACAAGTTTTGTTGCCAGCAACCGTGCAATGCTAAAGTCAAAATACCTTGCAAATATGCCCACAAAATTAATCTAGTTCTATTCAAACAAGCGATCAAGAATTTAATGGCTAGCAATGGCCTGTAAAGTCCATCTTCTTATTATTATTATTGAATGTGGGTCAATGACTATGCCAATGTACTTCATAAAGTAATAATTCATTGGAATACGAGATTAGTTTTTACTTCTAACATGATTTTAAGTGGTTTTAGTCATCCAGTGGTCGGGCGGTGCGAACGTCGTGAGCCAAATTGATAGTGAGGTGGTGATTAGTGATCTGGAACTGCTAATTTGTTTTAGTTATAAGTGCTGTATGGCCAAAACGACTCCAATACCGATGAATGTCCAAAACGCGAGATGAGATGCGATAGTGATGCTTCAATTCCTCTTCCACTTCTCTAATATCTGGAGTGGTTATCTCCACTTCAAATTGAAATACCGATGTACTACCTCGCAAAAAATATCTTTGGTCAGTTTTTGTTTTACCTCAAAGATCCACTGATTTGGTGCATGTATAATTTGTTGAAATAATTTTGTTGTGCAGTCTCTTCAAGTCTAATGGCGTGGATTGCATTGACGTCGGCCATTTGTGCCTCAATCTGGGCGATATGAAACCGTCAATCTGGGTGATATGAATTGTTTAGCTCAAGGGACCTTTAATATAGGGACAGTTCTTGTTCGAATTGCTTAAGAGGTAGCAATGCTGAATGTATTATATGATTATTGGCTCCAGTGAGTATTTGCAACCGACCTTACTGAGACTTTACTGACCGACATTTTGATTACCTGCAAGAGTTGATTAAAAGTTGTACCGCCTGTGAAACCTCTTTTCAACGGTACCGAAGCAACACGGAACCATCGTTTGCAGTTGGTTTATTTGATGATAAGGAGGCTTCACTTTCGTTTGTGAGCGGTTCCGTAACTGAATAACTAACTGAATGTTTCATAGAGGCTTGTACGAGATACCGGTTGTTGGATGAGGGGTCATCGAGGATCACCCTCAAGAATCCCACCTAGAGAAATTATTCTGCTCAGATACAACCAGAAAGATGCGGCATCAAATACAGATTCGGAGTTGGCATATCTAAACATGCGACACTGACCGGAACACCTACATCTAATTTATGCCATCCTTCTACGCATTCTGCATCACCTGATTTGCCTCTTAATAATGCTAAAGGTAACTTCAAACATTCTACTTACTTAAGAGACTCTCGTATAGCTACCAAGGTTGGTATGTGTGTCTATTCAAAGTATGTACGCGTTCTGATCAAAGACAGTCAGGGTTTGTTGGCTCAGATAAAATGCTTAATAATCCTTTAAGTAAAATTCACACTTTTCCATTTAAAATTAATACTGCTAGTGGACATCTTCAACGCGGGATCGGTTACGTACATGCATTAGTTCAGTTTGGAAATATATCTCACTCTATGATCTTTTGAAACAGCCTCTATATTGGGAATCGATTACTGAAATCTATTTCGGATTGTTCCCCAAATCTCGCCTTTCAACATTCCTTTTGATTTGTCTGGCTCTGATGATAAATTCAAATGTCACTCTATCTTTCTCCTAAGGAGCACAATAGAAATTTGACAGTATCAAATAAATCTTTCCGTCTAGCTTAAGTTGGGGCGTGGCCATAGTCCATATTTGTGTCATTCTATCGACGTTGGTTTTACTAAACCCGTTGTAACGGATCAAGGTGCGAGTCCCAATAGTGTCATTATAACGACACCATTAGGATCCGCACCCCGATAGCGTTAGCAGAATCCTTCCATTAGAGGCCTTGCTGCGGTATAGTAGCCGGCTAGAGCTCAGGAGCAGATAGGGGTGGGGTATGCAAGGCATAATGGAAGCTTGGATAACCGCAGGGAGAGAAAGACGGGAAGGCGGGGTTCACTTGAACAAGTCGGCACGCAACCGGACTTGCAACCATCACATCACGTTAAGAAAATCACAAAATTACAACAAAAAAATTATTTTTCAATTTATCACAATGTCTTTAATAAGTTAAATAAATAAATGGAAAGAAAAATAGAACCAAAACGAATTTGAGAAAAGACAAAATAAAAGGAGAATACAATAAAATCTTAAATAACTTAACTAAACACAAATCGTACTTAAATAAACGACAAAACACAAATTTTAAGTAAATAACGACAAAACACAAATCTTAACTAAATAACGACAAAACACAAATCTTAACTAACACTAATTTGACACACACACACACACACAAAAATATGATAATAATAAATATAATACAAAAAAATTATAAACTTAACTAAATTTTGTTTTCTCCGTTATTGTTGTTGTACAAGCTGATCTATATGATTATGATCATTCTTTTTCTCCTCATGTTTATCTTGTAACGCATTGACGGTATTATCAACGGTGTTTACTGTAATTTCGTTTGGTTGTAAATGTGGTACGTCCATACAAACTTGGAAACCATCTTTCCCAATGTTAGATTTTTCTATTTTTTTTTTTTTTTTTGGAGGCTTGATTACGCTCGTTCCGTTGTGGTGCTGCCCATTGACGATTGTAAATTCGTGGCCACAAACTTGAATTCATCAAGGTGGGTTGGCTTTGTATGCGAGGATAATGCAATTGTTGTAGATGCAATCCATAACCAAATGCATCTTCTGATGGATCGTCGACGAGTTTTAATAATAATGGTAGCAACGACATTGCTTTATAATAATTCCACCTCACTATGTTGCAATATAATTAAAAAAAAAAAAAAAAATGCTTGTCGATTGTTTTGCACACGTTTACTTGTGAGTTTTTTTTTTATAATGAATCTCACAATTGATTTTATTTCACAAAAAAAAAAAAAATTAATTTAATTTACAATTTTTTCTATTTTTTTTTTTTATAATGACTGATCTCGAATTACATAACACATGGCTTTATATACCTACTCATTACCCCGTTACTTAATTTGTAAACAAACAAAGTAGGGGCAATGAGCAGGTATACAAACATAAAAGAAAATAATTTTTTTTTTTTTTTTTTTTTAAATAATTTAGACAAACAAAATTTAAAAAAAATCTGGGGTGCACACATTAACATATTTTGTGCCCACGGAACGAGCACCAAAAGGGTCGCTCGTTACACCGTTAAACAACGGTTTTACTCCGTCCCCAGCCATCCATAGAGATTAAGGTACACAGAGTTGGATCGGATGATTTCTCTACGGGTTATCGTAGGTCCTTTGGTTCAGACCCGAATTATATCGGCGATTGATTCAAAACATGCAGTTTGGCAAATACCTCTAGACCAACAATCTCGAGATAAGACAGCGTTTACGGTTTCTAGTCACCCTTTGTATGAGGTGATGCCTTTTGGGCTATGCAAAGCACCACAGACGCTTTATCGCCTCATGCACAAAGATGACAAACTGTTTATTGCTCCAGCTTACGGAGATACCGTGACACGGACCTCTTTATAATAACTCTTTATGCCTTCGTTTTCCCCAAAGAAGCGCACACTTCTTCCATTTCAGGAGAGTTAGGTAGCCGCAAAACGCCGAAACGACCGCAACGGACAATTATTGGCCTCAATGATTGTCTAGCAGTGGGTCCCACAGTACAAGCTAAACTTTATAAAATAAAAACCCTGCGTTATTCGAGAACATCGAATAATTTTCGCGGCCGATATCGAAAAAATGTACCGAAATTTTTGAATCCATAACGATGACACAACATTTCAAAATAATATAATAATAATAATAATAATAATATATCGAATGAACCAGCATTATTGAGCTGATGATAGGGGCAGATACAATAGCAGAAGTTTAAAGTTTGAAAACATCTATATGTACCATTTTATCCATCTACGGATTTAATATCAATTAGATGGGTGTCAAATTCACCGGAAGTTCTACGGGGGACACTACCTTTCAGCTTCAAGGATAAGACAATAAAGATTTTTGGTTTATAATACGGCCCCAAAGAAGATACATTCAGATTCTGAGTTGTGCTTCCAGAAACTCCGAAAATTACAAAAAGGGGCATATTATCCAAAGCGGGGAAATTTTTTGCCGTTGATCGCTCCGATCATCATTACAATAAAAACATCCATTCAACCTTTGAATATTGCATTTGAATTAGGAAAAAAGTACGCGACTGGAAGCAAATACGAATATCACTTCAATTGATAGGAGAAATCTTAATTCCAAGATTCGTATAAACTACGTCAAATTTCAATTATCAAACTACATGAGTTTTGCAATGTACACCAGCTTGTATATGCCACATTGATCTACTTCAAAGTAACTTCGGAGATAGGAGAAATTTACACGAGTTTGGTTTTGGCGAAAACCAAAGTAACTCCAATCCAACAACAAAGTCTTCAAAGAGTTGAGTTATTTTTTTGTGGACAGACTCAACCATTATGCTTGACTGGCTTATCGATCATCCGGGGCGCTAGTCCACATTTATTGCCAATCGAACCTCTCAAATATTATCTTCATATAACCTAACATTTTGGAGACATTCATACCAAATTCATAAAATTACGCAGATGTTGCTTCACGCGGATGAAATTCAAAGGACATCATAATTTGATGTGGTGTGCACCTATTAGTGAACCCTATAAGTGGTTTCGAGAATTTTTGGAATTGTGGTCTCCTTAAATTTATATACACCATAAACATCCTAAACCATCGTTATTAATTGTCATATTATGACAGCAGTATTGGAAACCAAGCGCTAGAATTTTGATTCGTAAAAAATATACCGTTGTGTTACATGCACAAAACAGAAAGCTACCTGTGGAACCCAACTGCGGGGCAACCCCAAGCTATCATTCAGAGCTGGTTCGACTATTCTGGAAATTTGGTGTTGACTTTGCAGGACCATTGTTTATTTACTTAGCCAAAAAGCGAGGACAGAAGACAAAGCTTACATTTGTCTATTTGTATGCCTCGGCACATCTCAGCAGTGATGCGTTTCTCGCTTCTCTTTCGGTAGTATTTGGAAGTTGGCTATTAAATCCAAAAAAAATCATTTACGCCGCGTTATTGGAGATGCTATTTTAACGATGGAAGAAATGATCTCACTATTGAATGAAATCGAAATTCTATCAAATTTACGACCACTCGACGTCCTGTTCGGTGAAAAGATAGATGCTCTTACACAGTCACATTTTCTGACTGGAAACGCTTCTACAAAATTACCAGAATGTAATATTAGCCAACTCAAACCATTACATTTAACATGTAGGTAAATGGTGCAAATGGTCAATATCGCCTCAACCGAGTAGGTTAACAACAACGGTAGAGACAACAAGGCAACATCGATAAATGAATTCAAACACGATCAATTACCCAAAACAGAGGTTGAGCCCTTGAGTTCAGCCAGTTACCAGAATCTAGGCAACAGCTAAAGCAAAAAGATGTTTGAATGAGAATTAGTTTATATCGAAAATTCCGGTTGGCATAAGATATACTGGCAAGTAACAACAGATCCAGACCAGGTTTAAATCTTTAAACTAAAAAACATGGAGAAGATGATGCCATAAATCTTGAACCTTCATGAAAAAATATGCATGGAAACTTCCATGCATGGAAGAACAGAAGCTGAGAATTTAATGAGCCATTTAGACCAGACTATAGAGACAATCTCGATTACGAAAAGTGCCAAGGAAAACAAAGGCCAAAATGGTTGCAAGAACAACAGAACCTCTAATTGGGAGAATTAGTAATTCGCAAACATAATGCATGCTCCATCCAGGACAGGATGGCCTTGTTAGGATAGTCACACCTAGAAACAGAAATAACACATTTTAAACGAATATCACTAAAATATGCCCTAACAATAACTGACGAGCCAAAGGAATATATTACCAAAATGATGAACCTGCTTCAACAACCACGATTCAACCACTGTTTACAACAACCACGCAATGACATCAATCCGCAGTATATGGCAAACCGACTCTCGCTACCCGCAAAGGACAACTAAAACCCATGAAAACTGCCTCACAGGCAAGCAATGAAGGGAACTAGGTAAATCAAATTGCATTAGCAATACTTTCATTTTTCTGCATACTAGGGCACGCCAAGCTCAGGTCTAGATTACCCCATTTAATCATTCGACAGAAATATATTTCGAAAATCTAAGGAAACTTGAATTAGGAGCCATCAAGTGAAGTTTTGTGATTTATTACAATATAACAAGCTATTTAGAGTAGATCGAAGCTTTTAAGCAAGCACAAGGCGAACTGGCAGCAGCTTGCAAAGGATTATCTGGTTTGAGCTGCGACGGAACAGTTTTATTGACAGCTTAACAAAATTATCAGTGTAATTGGTATAAAACGGTGAATTAGATCAAATTTGAACGTTTAATTATTTTGATAAATTTTTATTTATAATAATCTCGGTGATTTTGTGTCGAGTAAAGTGAATTTAAATAGGTTTTTCATGCAAGTACTTTGTGTATTTGGTATAAAACGGTGAATTCGATCAAATTTGAACGTTTAATTGTGTTAACAAAATTTTATTTATAATAATTTCGGTGATTATAAGTCGAGTAAAATGAATTTAACAAGGATTTTCAAGTAAATAGTTTGTGTATTTAGTATAAAACGGTGAATTCGATCTAATTTGATTGTCTTGTTATTTATAATAATTTTGGTGATTTTGTGTCGACTAAAATGAACATAAATAGGATTTTTATGTAAGTACTTTGTGTATTTGGTATAAGACGGTGAATTTGATCTAATTTGAACGTTTAATTATTTTAACAAAATTTTATTTATAATAATTTCGGTGATTTTCTGTCGAGTATAGTGCATATAAATAGGATTTTAATGCAATTGGTATAAAACGGTGAATTTGATCTAATTTGATTGTCTTGTTATTTTAATCAAGTTTTATTTATAATAATTTCGGTGATTTTGTGTTGAGTAAAGTGAATTTAAATAGGTTTTTCATGCAAGTACTTTGTGTATTTGGTATAAAACGGTGAATTCGATCGAATTTGAACGTTTAATTATTTTGATATATTTTTATTTATAATAATTTCGGTCATTTTGTTTTGAGTAAAGTGAATTTAAATAGGTTTTTCATGCAAGTACTTTGTGTATTTGGTATAAAACGGTGAATTCGATCTAATTTGAACGTTTAATTATTTTAATAAAATTATACTTATAATAATTTCGGTGATTTTGTGTCGAGTAAAGTGAATATAAAAAGGTTTTTCGTGCAAATTCTTTGTGCATTTGGTATAAAACGGTGAATTCGATCAAATTTGAACGATTAATTATTTTAATAAAATTTTATTTATAATAATTTCGGTGATTTTGTTTCGAGTAAAGTGAATTTAAATAGGATTTTTATGTAAGTGCTTTGTGTATTTGGTATAAAACGGTGAATCCGATCGAATTTGAATGTTTAATTATTTTAATAAATTTTGTTTATAATAATTTCGGTGAGTTTGGTGATTTGTTGATTTATATTGAATTATCGGTGATTGTAGTATTCATTATACTATTATTATATTTTATTATATTATTATGTTTTATATTTTATAATTTTATGTTTTATATCTTTATCTTTTTATATTATGGTTTTATTGTACTCTTATTGTATTACATTAGTGTACTAAAATTAAAAAATACAATTTTAGCAACCACGAGATGAATTAATCAATTAATTTGAAAATTGTAGACGAAAACTGAAGCTATTTATTACAGCCTACGGCTAAGAGGAGTTAGTCCATTAATAAATTTTGTTTGCAGGGAATTTTTGAAGATCACACTTGAGTGCTGGCACACTGCAGTTTCTGATAAGAGATAGCAGAATGCAGAGCAGTTCATCATAATTGTGATTGTCTTGTTTTAATGGTAGTTTGAGTATTGGCCCCAGAGAAACCAGACCAATTCTGTCATTACTGACATATTTTTTCTCTACCCCACAAAAAAAATTACAAACTTTTGGCCGCCAAGGATATGTAAAAACGGTGGGCCCAGCGGTTTCCGGGATATCCTGCTTAATACTTGGCCGTACATTCTTAATCAATCAATCAATCAATAATAACGAATTATTTAATGGCATTAATAAAAAAACCAGATGGCAATAATCGATAATACAGTCAAGCTGTCGAAACAACATAATTCTAACCTCACAATAATATCATTGAAGAATTTAAAAGATCAAAAAACATTAAGATTGGTACTTGAAAATAATTCAACTAAACGATTGTTAAGCATATGAGGAAAAGGTTCTTCTAATATTAATGAGCGTGATTGAGTTGACCGTAATCGTCCTTTAGAGTTGACGATCCATCACAATTAAAATACCAACTGCAATTTATTCGCCAACATACACCAGGATCAATAACCATCTCTGGTTAATGGAACGAAATGCAACGAAATGTGATACTTAAAATTATCATACCATTGTCTTTTGCAGAGGATTAAATCTTAAGTAATCTCAGTTCCTATTTGATTTGTGCCAGCTCTAGTTGCAATGCAGTGGTGGAACTACTAAGATAACAAGCTAGTTTAAAAGTCATTTTTACAAGGCACGGAAGTGCTTTAACTTTGGGCTTCTACCTTATGTATGTAAATGTTGATACTAAAAAGTTTAACAAAGTGGTTTGACCACTATTCAACAGCAAATTCAATCAGCAAAATTAAAAAATGTCGTACCAAACCCAAATTTAATGAAATAATTCCGACAAGCCAACAAATTAAGAATTGTAAAACATGACTATGCGAACAATCTAATTATTAGCCATATAAGTCGATAGCGATACTTATCGAATAAATTGAATCAAATCATTTGAAAATAATTTTAAGAGGAGAAGAGAATTCACCGCAAAAGATTTTTATTATATAAACTAACGCAATTACAGTTATTTATAAAATTGACCTTATCAACTATTGCTGATGTGTCATCATGTGATACATGAGTACATATGTAAGCGAATACCCATAATTGAATTGATTTGAATCGAACGAATCATTATTAGTGGAATGGAGTGAGGGTATAATTGATGTCTTGAATTTGTTGAATACAAAAAAAAAATTTTGCAATCAATCCTGAGTATATTCAAAAGGTGAATTATACAAGATGGGGATGAGATTTCGATATATTTGAGTGTATGTGAGTGTGTGCTTATGGCTCTAATATATACAATTTACCTTCGATTTAAAAGTTCATGAACAATAATATTTTTAGTGAAAAATATTATAATATAATTAACATTTACGTCTCTCCAACTATGCGCATAAATCTATGGTATATATCAGTTTAGAAGAAAAAGTATCAATTTTCTTAATAAATATATGATCGATCTTGTGTGAATTATGATGGTGTTAAGATTCGTCGTATTTTTTATACATATCTATACATCATTTTTTTGTTGTTGTTGTGGGGGGATAAAACGAAATAAAATTAAAATACAAACAAGTTCCATTCAAATAAAAATTATAATTTGACACCAATATGTCAGCGTCGTACAAAAATTGTGCGCTTGAACTAACGATTAACCCAAACCATATTTTACTTGACCAGAAATTGCATAATATAAGTGTGCATGTTTGATAATTTATAAATAGTATGCGTTAAGTATATACTTAGTATATAGACTTCTTTCTTAGTGGAAGGAATTTTAGTTATGACAGACACGACCCGATTACTGACCACTACTCTGCATTCAACTGTACTCTATAAAGGTTCCCTAAGAACAAAATCTATTAATACACATATTTCTTCAAGCCGTAGGCTGTAACAGATGGCATTAGTTTTCACCAGTAAAATGCAAATTTATTATTTCACCTTTATGCTGCTAAAATTTATTAAGTGTACTAATGATTTGACACAAAACTTTAAAATTCAGGTGTAATTTTTCAAATAATTTAGAAATTACTGGCAAAAGTGGTATTGGTCTGTACAGTTGTTGCTTCCTGTCGTGGTTTTCTAGGTTTGATAATCATCATGACTTCAGCCACTTTTCATAATTTGTTCAAGATTAAATGCTGCATTTATTAATTTAGTGAGCTTAATAATTGCGGGTTTTGCGAGATCTTTTAGCACCTCTCTTGTTATTAAGTCAAAACCGGGCGCTTTTTTACTTTTCAGCTTTTTATTTATTTTATCTATAATTTCAGATAATTTCAGAACAAGATGCGCTATTGATATCGCAGGATTCTTGATTAAAACTGTCATCGAGAGTTTCTCTTCGTTATATGCTTTCCAGATGTTCGACAAACCTATCGGCTTTCTCTTTATCTTATCTTGCCTAATTTTCATTTAGTTTTTTAATTGGATGCTGTTGGGAAATATGTCTTTTCAGACTTTTGGTTGCCTACAATTTTGAAAGATATGTGCCTATAGCTGTATTTTTAAAGTATGTATCTCTCTTGTTATTCGATAGTTTACTATTGTTTTATCCTGGGAAGCTCTGGTTTTATACCATTTATTTCTCGCAGATCTTTTCCTTCGCAATAGATCTGTTATTTCTTGAGCATAATCTTCTGTATAGATTAACCTTTAATTATAGGATTATCTTTTCGAATGCTGATTGCTGAATGTCCTTAACAAATTGCTTAACTTCAGCATCTATATAGTTCATCTATGTTTTCTGTTGGAAACTTGTCGACTTCTGTAGCACAAATCAATTTTTCATAGGCGGCAGTAGGTTTCCACACAACAATATACATAAATACACATGGACATCACCGGATGGCAGAACTAAAAATCAGATAGATCACGTAATGATCAATAAGAAATTCATCACATCACTACAAGATGTAACAACAATGAGGGCCGCAGATGTACACAAACAGGAGGAAATTTAACACAAATAGATTGAGAGACATTGAAACAAGAAACACTTTCAATAAAACGCTCCAACTCAATCTCCTGTCTGAAGCCACCCGTATAGAAGAAAGATGAAACCAAGCAGAAGAAGCCTACATCAAGACTGCCACGGACGTACTCGGCTACAGAGAATACAATCGGAAACCTTGGATCAGTGATGATACATGGCAGAAAGTTGAGGAACGCCGTCAATTTAAGTTGCTAATGTACCAACATAACACGGAAAAGGTGAAACGAAAAGGAATGATCGACGAAAATATACAGAAAGCATTCTCAAAGCTGCTGAAGAGGCAGCTGTAATCCAAAATATGCGAGCACTACACCAGCGTGTAAGAAAGGTCACTGGTAAAATTACAAATATACCACCTATAAGGGACGCTAATGGTCAAGTACTAACAACAGATGAAGCGCAGTTAAAGAGATGGAAGGAATATTTCGAAGAAGACGTCGTCGCTGACCCCGAAAATCTCCAGTCAACAATTGACATCAATAACGAAACTAGCAACACCCATCCACCAACGGAACGGGAAGTTAAAGATGTCATTAATAGACTGAAGAACAATAAGGCCGCTGGAACAGACAATATAACCACCTAAATATTCAAAGGAGATCCGTCTACAACTGCAAGCATATTAACACCAATAATCCAAGAAATCTGGAATTCTGGGAGAATTCCACTAAAATGGAAATAAGGCTTGATAATTACGATACCCAAGAAAGGTGACCTAAGAGAATGTAAGAACTGGCGAGGTATCTCTCTCCTCAACACTTCAATAAAGGTACTCGCAATGATCATCCTTGACAGAATCTCACCTACGATCAATGCAAAATTAAGAAACGAACAAGCTGGATTTAGACCAGGAAGAAGTTGCACTCATCACATCAACACCATCCGTATCATCACTGAGCAATCCAATGAATGGAATTCACCATTGTAAATGCTCTTCGTCGATTTCGAACGCGCATTCGATACGATAAACAGGAACGCAATATGGCAGACACTTTGTGAAATGGGCATCCCAAAGAAATTGATTGAACTCATACAAGAAATCTATCGGGATGCTGGGAACCGAATTCAATACAAAGGCAAACAAAGTGAAACATACTACAACACTCGAGGAGCATGGCAAGGTTGCGTACTCTCACCAATGCTGTTCCTAATCGTATTAGACAGAGTAATGCGGAAACTAGATAACAAGTCCCCTAATGGCATTCAATGGCGGTTAACTGGTAAACTCAATGATTTGGACTATGCAGACGATATATGCTTGCTCACACAAAAACACTCCGACATGCAGCAGAAAGTGCAACAGCTATCGGATCTAGCTAATGAAGTTGGTCTCAAAATTAATATCAAGAAAACCAAGGCGATGAGACTCAACACAAATATAACCACACCGATGCATATCAACAATATACAAATTGAAGATGTAAATGAATTCGTATACCTTGGTTGCACAGTAACGAAAACAGGTGAACAGAAGAAGACATACACAAACGTATAAATAAAGCCAGATACACATTCAACATGTTACACAAAGTCTGGAATACTTCTGTCCTGTCGCGCAAGACCAAGATACGAATGTTCAACTCATGTGTGAAATTGGTGCTACTGTATGGGTGTGAGACATGGAATCATACAGGAAAAATCAAACAGAAGCTACAGGTATTCGTAAACAAATGCCTTCGACGAATACTTAAGTGCTTCTGGCCTAACACGATTAGTAACATCAATCTGCACATAACAACATGTCAGTCAGACATTGAGACCGAAATAAAGCGACGAAAATGGAGATGGATTGGCCACACACTGAGGAAGGCACCAAGTGATATAACGAGGATGTCATTAGACTGGAATCCACAAAGAAAAAGAAAGGTTGAAAGGCCAGCAATGACATGGAAGAGAACGATGCAAGCAAAAGCAAAACACCTGGGAAAATCATGGGCGGAAATAAAAACAATAGCCCCAAATAGAGTAAGATGGTTCAGAATAGTGGACGCCCTATGCTCCTAAACTGGAGATAAAGGAAAAAAAATTTTTTCTGTTGGAGTCATAAGTTGCATTTTGTTATCTAATTAAACTCTAAAATAGTCCCGTTTTTTTTGTAAGATGTTTTCACTAAATATTAAAGTGATAAGTGAGTGATCTGAGTTCATTTCATCTCCTGCAATGTACTGCAATGTACTGCAATGTAATGCTTTAAAATATTCCTCGTTACAAAAAAGTCGATTAAATCTGGTATTTTGGTTGGGTAATTCATCACAGTTGCTTTCTTTAATTGCCTTCAAGAGTTCCCTTCCTTTGGTCGTTGTTAGTCGAGACCCCCAATAAATATTCTTAGAATTAAAATAGCTGCCTGCGATGAACCTACTGCCATATAATTAAAGAGTTCTTTATATTGATTTTTTTTGACAGAATGTTTTAGCGGGCAATACAAGCCTGTAACTGCCACTGTATATTTTATCGTTTCAATAGCAATTGTCGTAGCTTAGAATTCATCTGTTGTATATTTTTATTTTCAAAATGTTTTATATTTTCATCTATTATGATGCACTTCGACCTCTACCTGAGTTGTTTGGGTGTATGGTATGGTAAACTTTACATCTTCTAAATTTAATAAATGATTCTTTGGTAAAATGTGTATCTGATTTAAGGCAAATATCAATGTTTTGTGTATCTAGAACTAACTGCAATTCAACCTGATGTTGCTGAAGCCCATTGGCACTCCAGCATAAGATTTTAAGATATTTACACATTTTTTTGTTTAGGGATAGCTCCCTTATTGCTATATTTCAGTCGTTGTAACCGCACATCAAACAAATTGAACTTATTTAGAATCACTTGAAGCGTTTCGTCACTTGACGTTTTTGGTTTTTGTTCGTTAACTGATTTTGTCACTTTAGGTTCCTTTGGTTTAGGTGGACTAGGCGTGTTGTTTAATAACTTTTTTTTACTTTGGCTCTTAATATTTTCCAGAACTTCTGAATCAGTTTGATAGTCCATTTTACATATTTTTTTTTAGCTTTTTTACTTCTTCCTCGAGAATTTGTTTGTGCTTTTGCATCCATTTCAGAGTAGCTTTAAGTTCTTTATTTTCTTGTTTTGATTCCGCTAGAGCTTTGAGTAATTCCTAGTCGCCTTTAGCTGTACAACTACTTACATTTGCTGGCCGTAACGTTGGATATCTTAAAATTTTCTGAAGTGTGGATTTTCCTGAATATCAGGTAGTTTTATTGATAATATGATAGTTTTAATCATTGCTATTTGGTTCTGCATTTAGTAGTCCAGCCGAATTTATCGTTAATATATCGCTGTCCGGGTGGTACCACGTGGAAGTATACTAGTATACTAAACACTTGGTAGATTCATATAGTTAGAACGCTGGAATATGGTTCATAACCATAGACGATCAGATGCCTAACCTATTAATGCTACCCCACCAGAAAATTTAGTTTCGGTAACGACCGAAACTAACAACCAATAAAGGAAAAGAGATATTTGAAGTCAGGATGAGAAACTGCGAATTTAATATTGCAAGTAAATAACATATTGGCGATAAAATAAATCCAAATTTGAATTGTATGCAACTGTTATCATGACTCTCACCACCCTTGATGTTAAAGAGCACAAAACCGCGATGCAATTGGAAAACGAAACAGGTCTGCTTACATTATACTATTCAGCAAGTAGTATGAGTAAGTTTAGTCAGTATGCACACTGGATCTTGCAAAAACTTTTTTCAGATCCATCAAAAACTATGCTTTTGAAGTTAAGGAATTAGTTAGTCCTTTACAACCTTATAAAGTCAAATATGCGTCATTGAATAAGATGATGGTTTAAAAATAATCTTCAGACAAAAATATGTTTGCAGAAGTAATTAAGATTCATAAACCAGTTAAACCAGCAAGTGAAATTTTTCTACTTTCTGTTCAAAACTATTTAAAAAATGCTACTTAAGCCTGTAATAGATTATAGAAATTTTATTTTACTACAACAATTTGGGTTTCGGAGTAGATCACTCTACAATATAACATAACCAAAGACAAAGATACTTAATAGAGAATACACTTCACACAAATGTGGCTCAATCTTTCCAAAAATAATATTCAAGCTTAAGCCAAAAATAATATTGGCAGAGACTAAAAAGTAATCAACTTTTAGTATGAAAGATGGCTTATGAGTTCTCTTCATCCATGAGATCAGAAATTTCATACAAATTTCTGACATCGTTCAACAATTAATAGATCAGCGAGTATGCTGGTTTGGTCACGTTCTAAGGTGTATTTGAAAGAAGAGTGACTATTTGCCAGGCACAAAGGTCGCTATCGTTAACGTTCAAATTTAATACAAAATTGAAAACACTAATCAAAAACTCATCTCGCTTTAAGGACAATCCAATAAAACTTATCTTATATAAACTCAATGTTATCATATTTTTTTCGAATGTCTTTTTTGACACCCGTGTCTTATGATTTAGTTTTGTTCGAATTGCGTTACACATTTGATAAATGATATTATCGCCTCGATCTTTAAGACACACACATAATAATATTATGTTAATTGATAGAAAATAATTTCATAACATTTATGCGTGCGATGAGATGATACACACTTGATTTGAAGGACAAACATATATTTGTTCCATACAACATTTTATATTTCTATTATGTTATTAGACGAGAACCAATAACTCATAAGACTGGTAGATGACATAATATTTTGTTTTTACTATTCATCGAATGATGCGATGCACACATAAATATGTCAAAAATACGACAACAAATAATTAACGACCCACACAGACACATATTTAAGTTACCGCGTGTCTAAAGTTTAAAAGTTAAAGATGGCCATTAAAACTATTAAAAAAAAGGATGTCTTTTTGACAAGACGAAGTAATAATAAATTGAGATGATATAAGAAGTGAAATTGGCATGTACAGTGAAATTTCTTATGCACCTACACGTCAGTATCGATTTCTTGTGTGCGTGGTAATTAAATTAAATAAAAATAAAATTTTTAATTGGCTTGGTAATGTAATAAATTGTTAAAATATTAAAATATTCGACAGGTTGCTAAATTTATAAGGGATGTTATGCATAAATGCTAACAATCAGGTTTCAACAAGAAACATAACACCAAGAACCACTTTTTGGTAAATGCTGTTGCATTTAATTTTCTATTGGGACTCATTATTGACTGGTCTTAAGTAACGACTTCATAAATTTTACTAGAGAAAAAGTAGCAATTTACTACCTAGTCCTGTGCTTGGGGAGTACTTTCATAGCTCGTAAACTAAACCAAGGTTGGATTTCTGGGCTGACTACCCGTCAGCCCAAAAATATAACAAAAATAAATATGGATACCGCTAAAAATTATTTAGACCCCCACTTGCGTTACGGAACACGCGGTTTAGGATCGTTACGTGAATCGTGTAAAACTAAGTAAACCAGGCTCGTTTAATATCACTATATCTGCCATGAAAGAGTATCCGCTTGGAAATCGATGCTCTCCCAAAATCTAGATAGCCAAAAAGTGGAGACCATGTGTCCCAAAGGCAGACTTAAGAGTACAACAACTCAGCAATGAGCACAGTCCATGTAACTTCTTTAACGTCGTTACCAAATAGCACCATCAAACTTAAGTCAGACTTAGGTATATTGCAACATCGATGCAGTACTCGACACTTGAAAGGACGATTTTTTTGATTTTCTCAATGTCCAACAACTGTCAAATGCTGTATTTGAAAGTTGTCAAATACAGATTGCGGAGACGTGCTCCTTATATTCGAAGGGAATACTTTATTGAACTATCTTTTCGACCTTAATCGATTAGTAGGTAGCAAAGTTATACCTGATAACTGGAAAATGGCCGCGTTACATCCTATCCTTAAAAAATGAGATCGTTCTAAATGCGAAAACTATCACAGAATATCTCTGCTTTGCACAGCTCACAAATTACCTATACTATTCCTGGTGAGGAAACTGTAGGTGACCATCATGAAGGGTTCTGTCCGAATAGGTAGGTCTCTGATCAATTTTTCGCTGTGATCACTTTGATTGATAAGTAAAGAAAGACCGATGATGTTCAGTACACAAAAAATATAGCCAGGAAACGTTAAAAAATATTTGGCGTTTTTGGGCTACTATCGCTCATTTTCCAGTTGTAAACATTAAATGGAATTCTACAAATTTGACATTTTAAATTTTTTTAAGTCAGTTCCTATTTCAAAAATTATTATGCATGGCGGATTTTGTCATTTAACGGTTGTTTCATGTGATTTTGGTCACACGCCTAATATAAACTACCAATGAAAGTTACGAGTGTGTTAAGTTACCTTAACAACAAGGCTTAACTATTTGTGTTTTAGTCTTCTTAACAAGGTCTCGAAGCTCTTTCAAAAAGACCGTTGTGATATACATCAGGTATTCTTGGATATTCAAGAAACCTATTCAGCTTGCAATGTCAGGGAATACCTGACAAATATAGGATCCACGTATAAATACGATTCTCGGCTTCCAAATATATGATCACTGGCTTTGGATACAACTATTTTGTGGATAAAAATGACACTATTCCCAATTCCTCTACTTAAAAATCATGAGGAAACTATTCAACCACTAACATCAAAATTTGTCAAAGGCATATAGCTTAAAATACAGCTCAAAATGCTGGATTTGCTTGGATAGTTTGTGGAGAAAATTCAACCAATAAACAAACCAACATCAGCCTTGATATGTAGAGTTCAATGTGGATGAGAGTCTGGGTAAATTATGAAGCTCAAAGAAGTTCCGATAGCCAAAAACTTACACCAGATAAGCAGTTATGTGAAGATCTATTCACTTCATTGCATAACAGAGCACCGGAAGGAAGATTTATTGTAAAACTACCATTTGCAACCAATGCCCTGCTCTGCAGAATTCACTCGAGCAAGCCCTAATCAAAGATTTATACGATGACGAGCGGCAGGTTCTCAATTCATAAATGGGCATCTAACTCACCACAGTTTATCGAATCCATATCTAGAGAACGAAGCAACGAAACATTGGTCGAGTTATCTAAGGAGTTGGGTCACAAGGTCTTGGGACTGCCCGTCCAACTGCACATAAATTTGGATGGTTATCATCAGTAAGATAACTGCAAAATTACGTATACAGCAACTCTGGCTATACTACTCTTAGGCTGGGATAATGAAGAAATACATGCATCACGGATGACCATTGAAGAAATTTGAATACCGTAATTCTTAGATACTGATTCTAGTATGGTAATACAAGGGGTTCTCAGATGCGAGAAAAGTAGTATATTCAGCAGTCGTGTATAATCGTGAAACAGATTATAATGGCAATGTACATGTTAATCTCATAGCTGCGAAAACATGATTCGCTCCTATTTGTAAACCAAAGTTGACAGTTCTCCGAATAGACCTTTCTGGAGCTCATCGTTTGGCTAAACTCATTAATGTGATCACACATTCATAAAAAATGCAGCATTTTTGCGAGGACGGTCTGAAATTGTCAGACATCGGAACCAGTCTTTTGGAAATATAACTACTCAAATCGTCGAAACAATTCAAAATGCTATTTGGGGCCACTTTCGATCCGACAGGAATTTTTCTAACTGAAAACTCTGGTGGTATGGTCCGCCGTGGCTACTGCTAACAAATGAGGCCGGGCCACGTACCAAAATCAAATCATTCGCAGAGGTTATCCGGGAATAACCGGGCAGAATCAAATGTCACGCAATGCAGGCATATCCTTGTCCGTTTGAGCAGTTGACAAAGTGACACTCGTCATACAATCAAAATAAGCGAATTCTGGGCTACGGCATTCAATATTTTAGAAACAATAACTTGATTGTAATTTTAGATGTCGGGCACCTGGAAACAGCCCAAATCAAATGCGGGAGAATTGACGGAAATTGTTAAACGCTGCCATGAGACTTGCAGGGCCTGCTCGAGATGGGTATGAAAGATCGTAAAACTTCATGATAGATTGGAATAAATTTACGTTAAATATCCGCAGTAATTTTCCAAGCCAAATTAATTCTGTGGAGGCTCGTCGCGTGTTAGCAAATCGTAAAAGAACATTAAGTGAGTCAGTTAAAGCTTATAGGAGAAGGTACAAGGAGTAAATAGGAATACCAGTTCAAATGTGAACCTCACTTTTACGCGGTGCTCTCTGATTTAACTAACGAGGCTCTGGCGACAGGGACACGACAGGATAACAAAAAAAACGAATTCATACCCCAGGTGGAAAATCAGCAGAGATGCTGAAAAATCCACCCTCTTCCGAGATCGACCCAAAGGATTATGGGGTGGGTCAACTATTATTTGATGATAATCCATTTTCAAAAAGCTTCAAGCTTACAAGATCACCAACAACGCCGCAGTTGAGCAACGAAGTGGTGCTGCTTAAAAAGAAAACAGAACATTTGGGCCTTAGAAGCTAAGGAATCTGAGGAGCCTCTTCAGACTAGCAATGAGGTACATGTAATTGAAAGATGATCCAATTATGCCTCTTCGCAAACAATAATAAACTCAGTCACTGATAAAGAATACAGAAATGCTTCAGATAACATTGATGTATGGAAAATTAATGCTGCAGATTCTGAGACGTATAGACCTTTGGTTACAAAGCTAAATATTGATGGAAGTGAGTGGTTTACTTATGAAGCCTCCATCCAACTTGTTCAAAGGAGAATATAAAAGAAGAACTAATAGGCAAGGTAGATGCCGCAAATATGCTCAAGAGAGAGAAAAAATAGAAATTGCAGAAGGTGATCAAGTCACTAAAAGGGAGTTACCCTTATTTATGGTTACATTTAATAACAACGAAAATGACGATAATTTGAAAAAAATCAACTGGCAAAAAACCTCAATGTAAAAAATCCCAAGGCTATAACCACATCCAGAGATTTTATGGACGAGAGCCTAGATGTGTCGGATGTTCAGAAAAACACACAGCCAAAGCATTATTTTTAAGTAAAAACATTCCCATAAAATGATTAAAGAGCAGCATCCAGCAAATTATGTGATGTGAAGTAGCTAAAGAACTTCAAAGAATAAGGAACAAAGTGCTATAATAAAACCAGCAAATACTTGTTGGAAGGAAGCCTACTCAAGAAAACACGATAAAAAATATAAAAACTTACACACAGATCGCACAACAACGCGATTCGGTGGAAAATAAAGACGATACCGATACCCCAATTCTTGAAAAGATTCTAAAATACTTAGAAGCCTGAACATTCTGGCTTGTGAAACAAGATAAAAAGCATGAAAGATCTAAATAAACTTAAATATTTAATATATACAGTGATTGGAATCACTTCCACGGTGTACTTAAATATGGGAATGAATCAAACGCTTAGAATAGTCATCTGGAATTAGGCTTGCCACCCGTCCTCCTTTTGGAGAACAGTTCTCCTTTCGTAAGAAATTTCCTCCAGCCTCCACAAACACAAAATTGTCCTCCACAAGAAAAATAAATATCGTATTTTGTAGCGTGCGACCCTGTTAGTAGATTATCGATGGGTAAACGCTATAATGGTAAAAGACCTATCCTATTTAGCGAATATGGAAGATCTACTTTAACCTTTATTCGGGGCTAATTATTTCACCGTTTAGATTTATTATCAGGATATTACCAGGTAGGTTTTTTAAATGCAAGGTGAAATTTTTAGGACATGAAGTGTCAGGATCACGAGCGCCGATGTAAATTTTCTGCAGCCGAACAGCAGAACTCAGATACGACTACAGGTTATGGATTTGACGGGATTCTTTTAAAGTTCATGAAAAACTTTGTTATTGTTGCAAAACTTTGGAAGCGCGGTACCGCCTTTATATGCTAAACTATAGTGAATCGCAAAACGTTAGCAATATGTGACCCTAATTTAGAACATGAAGTGGTTACCGATGCTTCATCGAAAGGGTAAGGTGGAATTTTGTTGCAAGTCAATCAGTATAAAAAATATGGATTTGTAACGATCAATACGTCGGTCGTAAAACGGTTAATTCAATTGATTTGTAATGTATAATCAATTTTTTAAAATCTAATTCAGAAAATGAATCGAGCTGTGGAAAAGAGACGTTCAATAGTAAACACCTGAAACCAAGGAACCACCAAGAGGGACCAAAGGGTATATTTTTATGAAACGTTTTTAACGCCCCTATACCACGTTTTTAACGTTGGTAAAAAAAGATTGAAGTTTTTAACTAATCGGAGATTAACTACTCGGAGATTGGCACATATCGACGGGAAGGTTGTCTTTATTGCCTGCTTTAGATAAAACTATAATTATTAGGCCAGCTTTAATAAGATATTTCATTAGTGAAGATTTGCCAAAATTGTCAATGTTTTGGACTTACAAAATGGTAAAATGTTTTTGTCACAAGCAGTGCTTAAAGCAAAAGCTTATTTGTCCTCCTCTGGTATTTTCCAAAGGTGGAGTGAAATGCAAATGGGCTAATGAAACATATTCTAGAACTAGGAATCACAGAAAAAATAGATATATGCCTAATATCTAAAAGGCATTTTACTAAAACTCTTGCTAAAAGAATACAGTATTCCCTCCGCGGCATAATCTAAATAAAAAGGAAAGCAAAGAACCCAACAGGATGTCTCATAACCGATAGGTTGGATGGTCGAAACTACGCGGAAGTTCATCATAAGTACAAATTGCTAGTGATTAGCTGAAACAATAAAATCATCAGTTATGTCAAGGTACCAATTTGTTTGGCAGAAAAAATTAAGGTAACAGCCGTTGTATCTCAGGGTCGATTTTTGGCGGGCATTCGACTTAAAATTATTTTTTCTTCAGCTTTACCAGCGCCCATTTAAAAACAAAACAAAGTTAAAATTGAAATGTCTCACGAAACACTAGCTCCTGCTGAGTTATGCAATGAAAATGAGTTACCACGTGGTATCAAGATGTTACGATCTTATTCGGTTCTCGGTGTGGGTAAAACTATTTTATTAATGCATTCGGTTGATGTGGGCAATGCCAAGCCAGTTAAACATAGGCATTTTTCAATTTCACAAGCAGTAGAAGCAAAACTATACCAAGAACTGAATGTTGTCGAATGTTGTCTTTGGGTGATTGTAGTTCGTGGTAACCACCGATTGCCATGGTAAAGAAACCAAATCGCAAAGTACGACTGTACAAAGTGCGATGCTTATCCCTTAACTCTCTTCAAAAGGTTGCTAGTGCCTCTTGATATAACCAAGTTTATTTCAAGTCAGAATTTGAAAAATGCTTTTTAGCAAATACCGCTTGATGAGGGATCGTTGATTAAGACAGTCTTTGCAGTGGCTGACCGACCATTGTATCAATTCAGTCATGCCCTTTAGTCTTTAGTCAAGGTTACAGCTATAACAGATAATCCACGTCCAAAAACGGTTCGTCAAGTTCAGAATTTCTTAGGCATTACCGGGTGGTACCAGCGTTTTTATCTGGTTATGCTGACTTAGTAGAGCCTCTTACGAATATTTTAAGAAAAATACGAAAATATATGTATGGTCACCTGAAGCTGAAAATGTTATTAATGTTCGCCGATGGTCCCGATGCTTATTTGTCGAAGAAACTTAATATGGCACAATGCAACTACAGGGTGACTGAACTTGAATGCCTTACGGATGTGTTAAGTGAAATTTCGGCACTTCGTAGATGGATTACGCCAGTTTAAAGAGGTTAATGGGACAGCGTGATCTTTCTGGACACCTTGCTCGCTGGAGTTTTCAGTTGCAGAGCTTCTACTTTACAACTCAATATCGAAAGGAAAAAGTTAACTGGAGCCTGATGCTCTTGAATTACTACTTGAAAGTTGTGGTTCTCTCTTGCACGTTAATTTAAACAATGCTCACTTTCGTGACCCGGAATATCTGGTGCTTGTTCAAATATACAAGTGCGTGATAACCTTATAGTTATTATTGTCATAGCTCCTCCAAAACTAATAACATCACACCTGAATTACCTTCGTCGAAACTACATATGTACTAAATGCCTTGATATCATCATTTTTTAATGCAGCACACTTCCACCTTTGGCATCACGTTTTTGAATCACCCATTGCGATGGCAAGAACTGTAAAATCACTAATGTAACGTAAGAGGATGAACCTATATGGAAGATTATTACAAATTTCGGTTAATATGGCAAAAATTGTATGTGGAGTTTCTCGAACATCGAATCTTTTCGGTATTTTCTGTATCCGAAAAAAATGCCACAGACAATGGAAAACAATTGACAGCAGATTTAGTAAATGTTTTTAGATTAGATTAGAATTTAACATCCTTACAGAACAGTATCACACTGAAGCCAAAATAGGGATGCCAAACGAACAGGTTAATCCGGCTATTTATGCATATTTTTGTGCTTCCAAACAAATTCATATTAACCTAGTTTCGCATCCATTGGTGGTAGTCGTAAAAGGCGGTAGTCCCAAGTAGAATAAAATTTCACAATTTCCATTTATATTTCAGGATATTAAATATAACAATAATTTGTAAAATTTACCAAATTGTGCTGACTTGCGCTGTTCAATTGTCAATGTGTCAGTAACCGGCTCGCTCTATCTCCAAAAATACATATATGTGTGTGTGTGTGATTTATTTCATGGCGGGGGAGGGGGGGGGGGTGTAAAATTCTATATGCTTCAGATGTGAACCTTTCTACCAAATATGTAAGAGTGTTGGATTTTTACCGACTAAAACCTAACCCCAGGTTAACTATGCCGTTCGGTCCCATGGAACTACCGTTAGGTATTACTTCACGAGGCAGGCTCACCCTATGCTGGCTCCTTTTCGGCTAGAATTAGCTCCTTACTTCGTTTCTGCTTCTTTCGGGGCGTCTTAATTTTACCATAATTCGTGAGACCGTTTCGCTCATGGCATTTTACCCATATTCAGATTCCAGCATAAACTCCAGGATGCTGTCTGGTGTTACTTGGAGCCCAAGTGCGCCAATATTTCTCCTCCGTGAAACGTGAAGCCTTCTCTCCTCCGTGAAACGTGAAGCAACCATGGCCGATGAGGAACTGCGTTAGATAATAATCTACTTATCCATGACGCCTGTTCAACCACGTTTCTATCGAAGGGATCAAGCGGTGGGTTCATCGACCCTTGATTGAGTCATTTCTCTTCCATGCAGTCAAAGTCGCAATCCTTGCTATTCTGCGGTTCTCCGTTTTTGTTCCCTGATTCCGACGCATGTATATGGTTTGACGCTTTTTGGCTAGTATATCTATGGGGGGCATTCCCGCAAGGACATAAGCAGCGTCATCGAATACCGTTCTAAATGCACACAACACTCTCAAAGCGCTTAGACTCTGTACGGGAACCACCCTTGGTCTAAGCGTCGCTTTCTCTAATGAATAGGCCAAATTGGTGCGCCATACATCAGCATAGATGTTACAACGTTAGCAAGCAACATTATTTTGCGCTCCTCTTGTATTCGGCATTATTCGTGCTAATGTCGCGCTCACTTTGCTTGCTTTTTCGCTGGAGGTAACGAGATGTGTCTTATAGGACAGTCTGGAGTCTATCGATACTCCCAAGTACCTCATGGATGGTTGAGTGACAATTTTTTGGGTACCAACTTCTAGAGTTATGTTCTCCACTATTTTCCTGCTAGTGATTAGGACAGCCTCTGTTTTGTGTTCTGCCAGCTGTAGACCAGCAGACCTAACCACTGTTAGATGAGTCTTACCGTCCTATTGCAGATTTCAACGATCTTCTCCGTGTGTTTTGCGAGAAAGTTTTGCAGTATGTATTTAGGTACATCCATCCGGGTAAGTGCATCAAATATGCATCTCCAGTTTGCCGTGTTAAATGCATTCTTCACGTCCAACGTAACTACGGCACAGTATTTTTTGCTACCACGTAACCATCTAGGACCAGATGTCGCCTCTTGTGCAATATCTACCACATATTTAATTGCGCCCACCGTCGAGCGTGCTTTGCGAAAACCATATTGTTGTTCCGCTAAGTTGCCTGCCCTAGCGATAGCTGCCTGCAACCGATTACATATAATTCTCTCCAATATTTTGCCTGCCGAAACCAACAAGCAGATTGGACGATAAGAAGAGGGCTCTTCTGGAGGTTTGTCTCCTTTTGGCAATAACGCTAGTCTCTGTTTCTTCCATTTAGTAGGGAAGATTCCTTCCACTAAGCACCCGTGTATACCTCAATGAAAAAATCTATATATCTTCGAGCTGCTGACTTCAACGCTATGTTCGGAACGTTGTCCGGGCCTGGAGCTTTTGTGTGTGTGTGTTTTGTGTGTGTGTGTGTGTGTGTGTGTGTGTGTGTGTGTGTGTGTGTGTGTGTGTGTGTGTGTGTGTGTGTGTGTGTGTGTGTGTGTGTGTGTGTGTGTGTGTGTGTGTGTGTGTGTGTGTGTGTGTGTGTGTGTGTGTTTGTGTGAGCGTGTGTGTGGGTGGGCGGGCGTGAACGTCTATACACATGCATTAATGTTCATTTACGTGTGCACATGTGCGTTCTTGGGTGTCTCCATACGTAAGGAAATAATACTTTACCCTTCCTTACCGATGGTTTCATGGAAAACTGTTGTAGGAATAGCCCCAGCGTCATCCGGCAGACGATTCTAGAGCTATATTCTAGTGAAAAAATATTCACTTTCATTAAACCTATAATACCTAAGGCACCAGCCTTGTACTATTCCAATGGCATGTATAAAGTCTTTTTCTTATACAATTTACAATTTCTCAAATCTGTTTCCAGACTGTTATAAGATTATGGATAATTTTCATCAAACACAAAACTGTCATGTATAATTTAGGGTATTATTTCACCTGAAAAAGTTGCAAAAGACCGATTCAAATCTTAGGAATTGATGATATCGATTATATTTCTCTGTAGCATTAAACGTCAGCTCGTTTTCCAGTTTTAACAATTGGTGTTATTTTTTACTACTTTCCATTGATTCGGGATCACGCGCAGAGCGGTTCAACCAAGTCAGGCTCATAAGGCTCATACAGTGATTGGGATAAACATATTCATTCCATTAGTGCGGCAATAGGGAATGTAGTTCATGATACGTCCAATGAATCTTCGTATTAGGTATAGTATTTGGGTAACATTATATTGGACATGATCTGACTACAAATTAATCAAGAAACTGAAGGATTTAGGAAAACTTGATCTTGATGAAACCAAGGCTGAACGACAAACTCAATTACAAAAGAATATATTAAATCGCATGACAAAGACGTTAGAGCAGCAATCACGTTATTATAACTTACGAAGCTGGACGAGGCAGTTTACTCAATGATACCACTAAGAATAGGTTTTGTTGAGTACCTTGATTAATATCGATTAATCGATTTAGTTGCTGAGACCCAATTGTATCCATTTTTTGCGTCCTACTTACATGTCATTATTATTTTGCCATTACTAACAATTTAATGCCAGTTGGTTATTTTTGCTATATAGTTTTTTTTGTGCTAGGCTTATTGATACTTTCTCATGGTTTTGGGTCATCCCCACGATTTTCTAATGACACGCTTCACGTGTCTCTGTAATTTTAGGTAATTAAAAAAAAATTAACTCATTTCAAGAGCGGGGTTGGAATCGGGACTCGGATAGCGATAGTTTCACTCAACATTTAACAAACTACTAGCCGCACCAATTATGCAATATTTCACTATACAAAGTTATGAGACAACATTTATAAATAACCAAACCAAATGATCTAATCAAACTCTTAGAAATTAACTAACGATCAAATCTAGTTTCAAACTAAATTCTCATATATTCCAGCAATAATAACGAATCTTAAAATCGAACACTCATTTTCACAGGAACCACATGCCCAAACACTCACACATTTTTTTTTATAAAACCAATTTCACTTTCGACACAAAATTTTCTACACAAAAACTAACCTAATTTTCCAAAAATAACCGTTGATCTTGAATTATAAATATTTTGAAAATTGCACAAAATTCTGGCAAAATTAAATAAAATTAAATTTAATCGTCTGGTATAACCTCCCTGCAACACGATAACCCAATTACTACACGAAGTACTCGTACAGTTTTATAATTAGAAAAAAAAAAATTTTTTAATAAGAAATTTACTACCATAAATATAATCACAACAAGATGATAAATAAAAAAAATAAAAAAAAAAAAAACAAAAAAAAAACATAAAAAAGAAAACATTATTGTTGTGTGTCGTCAAATTATCGAAGAAGTAAAATTAAAATACCCCGCTAATATTTAACATGTATACATACATCTGCAACCGCATATTATACACAAAATGTTAAAAAAAAAAAAAAAAAAAATTAAGAATAAGTTAAGATGTATGTAGTATTATTATTATAATATATAAAAAAATTATAAAAGAAAATAGTTTTGTTGTGTGGAGAGGGTACAAAATTCATAAAACCCTCGAAATAGAAACTGTATAAATAACCAATGAAAATCTTAAATAATCAACAGTCACTTCAAAACAATACAAAGTGTTACAAAGTTACCTATCTTCTTAAGAAAAAAAATTAATTAAAAATGAAATCAATTGTAAGTTTCGTGATCACCAAATATAATTAAATTTAATTTAATTTTGTGTTATTAAAAATTTTGTGTGCACAGTGAAAATAAATTAAAAAATTATATAAAAAAAAATAACCGCCAAAAAAAAATTTAAGATCAAAATAAAAGTGTATTTTCGATCGGTGGTGGTTTGTGTCTAAAATAATAGTAGTATAACAGAAAAGTAGCTCAAAATTTGTTTTTGTGATCTTTACTATAATTTTAAACATCCAACCCTAAAAAAAAAAATAAACTGTTATATAATATAATATTTTGTGAATTAAAAATAGTGATCGTTACAAATTAATTTTTTTTTTTTAATTATTAGATTTTATTAGTTGCCCTCTTTGGATGCGTTCTAGCCGCACCACAACAAGGCCCATCGACCGAACCAATTCCAATTCTTCGACAAGATCAAGAAATTAACTTCGATGGATCATATAAATGGGCATACGAAACCGGTAATGGTATTGCGGCCGAAGAACAAGGTTATTTAAAAAATCCTGGTACAGAACAAGAAGGCCAAGTAAGTCTCGAAACATTATATTTATAACACTCGATAAAACATATATAGATACGAATCAAATTTCCCACCCATTAAATAATTGTTACGAGTATATTGTTGTTATATATACACGCAAGTCAAAATTATACAATTTACAATATTGCAAAATATATCCCCTTGTAGTAGTTAATTTTTTTAAATTTCACATACATAATTTAAAATTGATTCAAAAACGCATTGAAAGACCTCGGCTCAAATAAAATTTAAAAATGAAAAAAATGTTACCGAAATGCATACAATTTAAAGATGAATTTGCCTAAATGTTGCCATCGATATTCGGTTTAGTAAATTAAAATTAAAATTATGACTTTGAAAATTATATTATGACGATCTAATGCTTTTATAATTCGTTTATTAGGTCGCTCAAGGTCAATTCAGTTATACAGCACCCGATGGTCAAGTAATCAGTTTACAATATTTGGCTGATGATGGTGGTTTCCAACCACAAGGCGCCCATTTACCAACCTCCCCACCAATCCCACCAGCAATCCAACGTGCTCTAGACTATCTTGCAACACTTCCACCACAACCAGAGTATAAACAATAAGAGAAGAGTATTTCAAGTGAAATCATATATCGCGATCAACACAAACGCACAATAATGCAACATCGCGCAACAATGATATTATTAATTATTTTGTATTAATTATATATAATTTTATTTTTTCAATTTATTAATTAATAAATTTTTTGTAAATAAAAATAAATTATAAATTAAAACTATACACATAACTATTTATTCGACCCGCAGTCCAAAATTAATAGTTTACGACCTCCATCGCATCTATACAAATTGATATGATCGTTTGATACGATCACCGTTTGACATTTAATTTGTGAATATTTTGTTTTTGTTTTTCTACTTCTAAACACAAAACTATTAAATGTCAAAGTAATTTTTCTAGTTTATGTTGTACAAAAAAGACCATATATATAAGATGGCGAAGAAGACGACGACGAAGAAGAAGAATAAAATCTTCAATCATTCATAATTGTAATTATTAAATGAGGTAACAATTATAACACTTACAACAAAGAGATGGACGATGAATATTTTTATTGATGATCGAACGATGACTGTCATAAATCATACGTGTGTTGTATAGGTCAAGGAATATCATTTCGATTTTATTATAACCATAAACCTACCACAAACTATTGGTATACCGTATTCTATTTACATTGTTTCTAATTAAATGTCATATTCGTGTTTTTTTTTGTTTTTAAATAAATTCCACGGTTTATGAATTATTTTGAGGTAGGGATGGGAACCAGGATGAGAACAAAGCTGTTTGGTGTTAAATATATAGTACCGTATATGGAATTGTAAGATTAATTTTTACCTGCATTACGATCGATCGAAATTTTGACACATTTTTGTTTTTTTTTAGATGACAGTTGTTGAACCCACATCGGGAAGAGCAGATTAGTGATTGATGAATTTAATGCTATAGAGATGGCACCGATAATAAGAAAATAATGGCATAATTTGCGATCGCACACGATCTCATTGTGTCTAGCACTTTCTTTCTTCACAATAACATCCACTGGGAAACATGGGCACACAAACATAAGACGTCTCGAGGTCAAATTGAACATGTGCTTATTTTTAAGGGAAAATTATAGGATTTCCAAGATGTGGGATCTTATCAGTCGGCTACCAAACTTTAATCACTGAAAAGCTACGCCGGCCGTTTTTTACAAGTCAGTGATGACAAGAAAATGAAATCTACGTTTTAACTGTAAAGGTCTGATAAGGTCAGCGTCCTGCAAGCGGTTTTAGGTAAGGTAAAAATAAAACACAAAACTGATTGGTTTGATGAGGTATGCCGTCTCGCTGTCGAGCAACAGAATATATAAAACCTACCAAAAAGCACGAACAATTTTCGCAATCCCACGGAACAACATAGCAGTCCTTAGTGCGACCCTGACTGGAGTAATTTAGAATAAATCGGGTCATAATTTTTTATTTACTATATATATGGCTTAAGTAACTTAAAATAACGACCTGATTGATTTACTCGTATTTATATACCTCCTCATAACCCGTTACGCTATTGGTAAGCAAAAGAAATGAGTAGGAGGAAGTAAGGGAAATGAGAGGAAATGAGAAGAGGAAGTAGGGGAAAACTAGAGACAGTGCATCAGTTACAATGTTTACCACACCTTTTCGATACCCAATATGAACGTCAAAAACTTGGACTTTGAGGCTCTATCGTGCTAAGTTCCGCGATAGATCAAAGCAACACAAGCTAGCTTAATCGGAGCGGACCACAAAATGATACCCCTCTATATAAGGCATTTGCACACTGAGTACCGTGACATAGCTTTCCAGTTCTGTTATCGAGTAGTACCGTTGGCTCGTTCTGGGCCAACTGAAGATTACCCTCAGCCTCCGTCTAAAACTGAACAAAGCGCTTTGACATCTCATTGTTTGTCGAAGGGTTTACTATAGTCGGGACTAGATAGCATGAGAGCAGAAGACAAAGGTGATGTTGAAGAATTACAGTCTGTGTAAGTGGCAGCGGACCATTTAAGTTTGGTCGATTTTCTGGTAAGATCGATGAGAGAAGCAGCTAAAGAAGCGAAATTGGAAAAGAAGCGGCGATACCATCCACACGTACCCAGAATATGCTCTTTAGCTTGCATCAGAAAAACCGTAGAGCTCAATGTTTGAAATTTGGAAAACATAAATGTATTTGTGGAACTGAGCAATCTAGCGGTGCTGCATAAATATTTTGACCTGGATAACAAAGGGTGCTAACAAGCCTAATGGATCAAATATTCTACTCGTAAAGTAGGACGTTAAAATAACCGCGAAAGAGTTGGGTGAGCTTCGGCCCCAGGAAAGATTGTAGGGATTAAAAAAAATGTCGATACAACGTCTCGAGTTATTCGACGCAGTTTTACTGATCGAGCTGATTATTTTCATTAAAAAAAAACTCAACACTCCAAATTGCCCAAATTATCGGATGGACATATTCAAGAATTGTTGGTAATCCGAGCATCAAAATTATAGATGAATTACCTCGCGATAAATGAAATAGGTCGACTACTAATCCAGCAGATTGAGCGTCTCGTGGTTTATGTGTGAAACAAAAAGACTTTGATCTTTGGAGGAAAGAATATAATTGGTTACGTTTGGAAAATGGTAAATTTTCAACACCAAAAACTAATAATAAAGATCTCTTTAAAAGAACTACGTCGTCAGGCGTTTAAAGTAATATTAGTTGACAGTTCGAACCTGATTGAAGAAATTTCTGAAGATTTTATCATTTCACAAACTGAGTTGAGTAGATGCACAAGTTTTTGTAGTAATTACAGGACACAAACACAAGTACAGCCAGTACATTTAGGAGAGATGAACTCAACCGAACAAGATATTTGATAGCCATGGCTGTACAAGTTAAATATTTTGGCGAAGAGATTCATTAGAAAATGTAGTCATTGAATCTATAGCAAGCTATGTTTCCGTAGGTTATCCCAAGTTGGGATAGGAAAATAAAATTCACTATTTATAAATATAATTGTTGTATGCAATACAACAATTATAATAACTTAATTTATTTTATTTGTACGCACTGTATTTATTAACTTACAATATGCGATGTAACAATTATAATTAAGAATTTTAATTATATTGTTGTTGTTGTTGTTTATGATGATGATGTTGTTGATGATGATGGTCGAACGATGTAATTTCCTCGCTGGTTCAAATTGGAATGGCCGAGTCTCAATTATTTATTTTACTTGTTTAATATAAATAATATATCGCACCATCTAGCGTTCTTAGTTGTCTTCACTATTTATTTTTCGCCATCGCACCATCTATCGGTGCACACCATGAACTGGTGTACTCAGCAATTGCAATCCAACTCCGAAATTGCTTGACTGTCAAAATAGACGACCAATTTTGACAGTCGTGTTTTGTTATGATGTAAATATATATAATCAAGTTGATTATATATTTACAAATAATATGTGTTGTGATCATATGTACGGATGAGTATTTTATATATACTCACCCGCTACATGACTTCGCCCCGAGTAAGCATCCCCCTGTGGTGGAAACTACTTAGGCAAAGTTTATAGTTTACAACGGGTGATATAGTATATCTCGACCGTGGTGACGGGAACTATGTTAGTTGCAACCGTGTGTTTAGAAACAACAGTGTTGTTTCGTAAGGGAGACATTTGTGTCTCGACCGTGGTGACGTGAACTATGTTAGTTGCCACCGTTCTTGCATAAACAACAGTGTTGTCTTACTAAGCTGGTAGAGCAACAGTGTTGCTCCCATTTTCCAGTACCGACAATTTGTCGTATTGGAATGTGCACGGTGGTGCACAGTGTTGTGCTGCCGCACCGTGTCTGTTGTGGTAAAAACATATTGTTTGTGTTGGTATTTGTTTTACCGGGACCGGTGCCTCTGGCCTGTGTAACTGCACAATTGTTTGTCTATTTTTCTGACGACGACGACGCGATCTGCGTGTGGCAGTTCTTGTCGCTAAAATAGTGGGACGTTGTACAGCTTGCCTATATACCTGTGGTAATGACTGCGTGCGAGCCAGAATCCACTCAATACGAGCCAAACGTTGTTCGGTCGTACGTGGAGGACCACTTTTTGCTGTTTTTGATCCCAATGTTTGGGTTGCTACCGTCCTAGTTGGACGTGTCGACGGTGTATGCTCAGTTTGCGTTTCTGATGAAACGTGAGCTCGTTTTTTTAATATCATGCCCTTCGGCAAACTTCGCGGTGCTGGAATTTTGGTCACCTTTGCCATCTGTGGTGGTTGTTCTGGTGCTGCCGAAGTAGTTGCATTAATGCTAGCTAGTAGCGTCTTTTGCCTTATTTCGGTCAGCGTTAGCAAATCATCTTTGTCGACATCCATAGTCGCTATTGCTGCAGTTTTCGACATCTGCAATTGACCAAATATATATAATAGTTTTGGTACTTGATAAGTTACCATGTTATTTGCTGTGTAATTATGCATGTTACTCAGGCTATGGTTTAGCGGCCCACGGGAGATAAAGCTTATCTCGACCGTGGTTGCACACGGGAACTAGAGATAGTTACAACCGAGGTTTGTATTGTTCTAGCAATTGTTTGCTTCATTTCCTATTACTGACAGTGTCTTATTTTTAGGAAGTTGTTTAACATGTGAAAGTTTCACACTTGTATGCGGACTGTTCGGAGTTTTCTTGTTGGAGAAAGTTTCTCAGCGAAAGAAAGAATTCCGAATGCCGGTTTTAATCTATCAATGCTGATAGATTGATGTTTGTTTTTGACGTCAAGTACGAAATGTTTCCGTAAACGTCGAATAACCTTGTATGGGCCATCGTATGGCGGTGTCAAACCTGTGCGCGCTTTGTCTACTCTAACAAACACAAAATCACTAGTGTCTAGTGATTTTGGGACATGTATGTCCGTTTGCTTGGCTACACGAGTGTTTTTGGGCACTAGGTTGCTCATACATGATCGTAGTTGTTCGATCATAGTGTCAGTTGTACTGAGAGGTAAAATAGGGTTATCTACAAAGAATTCGCCAGGCAGCTTCAGTGTTTGTCCGTAGACAAGCTCAGCTGGGGAACATTTGAGATCCTCTTTTACAGTAGCTCGGATACCTAGTAGTACTATGGGTATCTCGGAGCTCCAATGAACAGTGTTACATCGGGATTTTAGTGATGTTTTCAGCTGGCGATGAAAACGCTCAACCATACCGTTTGATTGAGGATGGTACGAGGTGGTTCGGATCCGGTTGGAACCAAGTAGCTTAGTTAGCTCACCAAACAGTTTGGATTCAAACTGTGCACCTTGATCGGTCGTGATGTTAACCGGTACTCCGAATCTGGAGATGTAGTTCTCAACAAATGTTCGGGCAATCGTAACTGCAGTGATGTCTCGTATGCAGTACGCTTCTGGCCATCGTGTGAAACGATCGACACAGGTGAGTATATATGTGTATCCATTAGAAGGTGGAAGTGGTCCCACTATATCTAAATAGATATGTTCAAAACGTCCCGGTGGAACGCTGAAATGCCCATGTTGGGATTTAGTATGTCTTGTGACTTTGCATCTTTGGCAGGACAAACAGGATTGCGCCCAGTGGGCCACGTCCTTATTCATACTGGGCCAGAAATATCTAGTAGATATTAACTTCCGAGTGGCTCGGATGCTTGGATGCGATATATTATGCAGTGCATTAAATATGTTTCGTCGCAGTGGTTCTGCGATATACGGGCGGTTGTTGCCCGTTGAGATTTCGCAGTAAATAGCTAAGTCAGCTAATTTAATGCGTTCTAATTTCCAAGTGGAATTAGATCGTTTTGCGGAACCAGAAAGTATATCCTGAAGTTCCGTGTCGGTTTCTTGCGATGTTGCAATTTGCTTCATGTCGAAGTGAGTCTCGACAGATGAAGTTTCGTGGTTTGATGCTCGAGACAGTGTATCGGCTACCACGTTATCCTTGCCTTGGATGTGTTGTATGTCAGTCGTAAACTGAGACACAAAATCCAAGTGGCGAGTTTGTCGCGGGTTGCGCTCAGCCTTGGATTGAATCGCTCGAGTGAGCGGTTTGTGGTCGGTGTAGACTGTAAAATCTCGACCTTCGACATAGTATCGAAAATGTTTAATTGCTTGGTAGATAGCTAGTAGCTCTCTATCGAATGCGGAATATTTTGTCTCAGCATTCGAAAGTTTCTTCGAAAAGAAACCAAGCGGCTCCCAATCCCCATTGTTACATTGTTGCAACACGGCGCCTACAGCAGTGCTTGAGGCGTCGGTTGTGACACTAAGTTTAGCTTCATGTATTGGATGTGCCAATAGTACAATGTTTGCTAAAATGGTTTTTAGCTTGTCGAATGCCTGTTGACATTCGTCTGGCCAGAAGAAGTTTTTCGGCGTCTTGGGCTTCTTTAGTAAAGTAGCCAAGTGAGTGTGGATAGGACCTAAGGTTTCCGCTATCCTAGGCATAAACCTGTGGTAGTAATTTATCATGCCGATAAATTGCTGTATATGCCGGATTGTTTGTGGAGCTGGGAATTCCCGAATGGCGTTAATTCGTTCAGTGGACGGCAGAATACCATTCGGAGTAATTTTGTGACTAAGGAAGTCGAGAGAGCTAGTGCCGAAAACGCATTTCGCACTGTTGATGCTCACCTCGTATTCAGAAAGTTTCTGAAACAATGTTTCCAGGTGAAACATGTGTTGTTCTTCCGAAGTTGAAGCTACAAGTATGTCGTCAATGTAGACGAACACAAAGTCGAGATCCTTGACGATTTCGTTGATGAATCGTTGGAACGACTGTGCGGCGTTGCGAAGTCCAAATGGCATTCGAGTAAACTCGAATAAACCAAATGGAGTAGTGATTGCCGTCTTGTGAATATCCTCAGGTGCAACTGGGATAAGATGATAAGCTCGGACCAAGTCGATCTTCGAGAATATCTTGCAACCTTGTAGGTGCATGGAGAAGTTCTGGATGTGGGGAATAGGATAACGGTCAGGTACCGTTACCATATTCAACCTGCGGTAGTCTCCACATGGTCTCCAGTCTTGATTCTTCTTTTTAACCAAGTGTAGTGGACATGATACTGGCGATGCCGATGGCCGACATATACCTAGTTGTATCATATGTTGGAATTCCGTTGTAGCCGCTTTGTGTCGGATCGGATCCAATCTTCTTGGTCTGGACACCGGTAGATGTCCTGTAGTCACTATGTGGTGTACTACATTATGCTTAACGGGAGAATTGTAATTCGGCGGAGCTGTTAAAGAAGGAAACTTCTTTAATAGCTTGCCGTATCCGTTGTCAATCAGGAAGTTCCTGGGCGAAGGTGTGTTCGCTAGTGTCTGTGACACATTGATCGACAGTTGTGTGACTGGATCAATTAGCTTCCTGTTCTTAAGATCGACTAGTAAGCCGTATTTCTTAAGAAAGTCGGCACCAATGATAGGACGATTCACGTTTGCGATCGTGAATGCGTGCGGAAAGTTCCGTCTTAGACCAATATCTACTTGCAGCAATTTGCTTCCATAGGTATTGATGGTGGTACCATTGGCGGCTGACAGAACTAAGTCGGTGTTGACTTGAGTTCTGTGATATATACAAGTTGTATAGGGAATGACGCTTAAGTCAGCGCCAGTGTCTATCAAAAACGTGAGTTTGTTCTGATAGTCCCTTATAAATAGGCGGCTAGTGTAATTCGGTCTATGGTCAGCCGCGCCAACCGATAGACCTACTAGTTTGGGGAATTGTTATCCATCACTACAGCCTTTTGTTTTGTGAACCTGTGGTTCACAGTTGTGTTTACCTGTGATTTGGGAAAATCACATGGTAACCTACAATATTCGGCTTTGTGTCCGAATTTTGTATGATAATAACACCGTGCTGGTAGCGGGCGGACTAGTCTTATTTTTGAATTCGACCTCCTTCCAGTGGAAGGAGTACGTGATCCTGTTCGCCAGTTGGTCGCTCGAAGTTCTAGTCTGTCTAGTCTGGAATTGAGTCTGTCGAGCGTGCGAGCCAGTTGCTCGTTGGTGCTCGTACTACAGGTTGTAGTATTCCCATCGTGTCTAGTAGGCACGAGGTCAGGCTCCATCCTTTCGCGGGACCGTGACACGTGGTGAACAGCGCCCACCACATGTGTAGTTGGCATTGCCTCGTGTAGCCGGTCGGCTATGATAGACAATGCGTCTGCCTCCTTATCCTGCTGTGGGATCAGTGCTATCTGAATAAATTCAGGTAGTTTCCTGATCCACAGTTGTGTAATAAGTGTCGCATTAAATCGGCCAGTGGCTAGTGATTTAATGCGCCGTAAGACTTCCGATGGACGTTGGTCGCCCATTTCAGTCTTCTCTAGCAGCGCTTCTAATTTCTTTCTGTCTGAGAGCGTTGTTCGCTCGATCAGAACAGCTTTAAGGTGTGCGTATCTATTTTCTGCAGGAGGTTCCTGCAGAACATCATCGATCATCACCGCCTGCGTAGGAGACAAACAACTGATCGCCTGAGCGAACTTTTGTTTGTCGCTCGTGACCTTGTTCGCGTCGAACAGTATCTCGATCGTCTTGAACCAGGATTCCGGATTAGTAATCCAGAATTCTGGGAGACGAATGCCAGTGGCTGAGATCTTGGTCACTTCTAGTTTGGTGTCATCATCACCATGAATAGACATGTTGTCTATTTCGTCGAACAAAACAAAACAAATGTACAAAAAAAAATAAAATAAATTAAGGCTGCGCGTTGCGTGATAATTTAAACCACGTGGTTTAATTATTGGCCGTAAAAACGGACGTCGGGGTCACCAAATATAGCAAGCTATGTTTCCGTAGGTTATCCCAAGTTGGGATAGGAAAATAAAATTCACTATTTATAAATATAATTGTTGTATGCAATACAACAATTATAATAACTTAATTTATTTTATTTGTACGCACTGTATTTATTAACTTACAATATGCGATGTAACAATTATAATTAAGAATTTTAATTATATTGTTGTTGTTGTTGTTTATGATGATGATGTTGTTGATGATGATGGTCGAACGATGTAATTTCCTCGCTGGTTCAAATTGGAATGGCCGAGTCTCAATTATTTATTTTACTTGTTTAATATAAATAATATATCGCACCATCTAGCGTTCTTAGTTGTCTTCACTATTTATTTTTCGCCATCGCACCATCTATCGGTGCACACCATGAACTGGTGTACTCAGCAATTGCAATCCAACTCCGAAATTGCTTGACTGTCAAAATAGACGACCAATTTTGACAGTCGTGTTTTGTTATGATGTAAATATATATAATCAAGTTGATTATATATTTACAAATAATATGTGTTGTGATCATATGTACGGATGAGTATTTTATATATACTCACCCGCTACAAATCCTTTCATCGACAGAAATGGATCACTACGGGAAGGTAGGCGGCTGTCTAATTCAAATTCGAGTTATGATGCAAAACATCTGATTATTTTACCATAACAATATATTTTATTTACGCGAATAGTCGAAGAAGCTCACCTAGACTACAAATATGCTGGTGCATTACTGTTGTTAGCAAACTTAAAGCAATATTTTTGGATACTGAGAGTGAGAGTTAAATGAATAATTCGAAAAATTATATTCGCGTGCAGTGTCACTTGTACCAAATTCCAAGCTTAACCCAAAATACAAATCATGGCCGACTTACCAGCAGCAAGGTCGAAATTTATTCATCCGTTCGTGAAAGTGGAAGTAGACCTCGCCGATCTAATATCAATAATCTGGAGGTGAAAGCTCGACGTCAAAAAACATATAAATCATACGTTTGTCCATTCATAAGTCTCAGCATTAAGGCACTTCATATTAAGTTAGTAGGATATGTACTAGGACTCGATGAAAATACACCAATTTCATACCTTTGATCTAATGTACAGAACAGGTTCATCAGGAACTCAAAAAAATCATTGTTGTTTATAATAAGTGACATTTAGGGGTATTAATTTAGTAAATACAATACATACATACAATACATATATATATATATATATATATATATATTTATATATATATATATATATTTATATATATATATATATATATATATATATATATATATATATATATATATATATATATATATTTATTTATATATATGTACAGTGTGCTCTAAATTAAAATTAACATTTTTGTTATATCGGTTAGTATGAATTTTGTTCGTTGGTTACATATTTGAATTTTACTGGTATTTTTTGTTTATCTGTATGTTTGTATATATATACGTATGTATCTAAGGTGCGAAACTTTCCAAATTAATTTTCACCCACTCCTAAATGTCTGAACAATTTTGCACAAGTATTAAGCACCGAAGACAATAAATCAGTTTTATAATTTTGACCTAGTGACCTAAACAGGATCATCAGGATAAAACCAATTAATTATGCAGGTTACATGTATGACGTAATTGACAGTAAATAATGTACTTCTTTAAAAAAAAAAAAAAAAAATATGAAATGATAGCAATAATCAATTTTTTTTTATCATTTTGAACCTAATAAACAAAATAAAATTAGTAGTAGGTTACATTGCTATTGTAATGTTGAAAGCAAAAAAAATTTATTAAGATTAAGACTTAAGGATATCGGTATCATAGTCGCTGTCCAGTCGAACAAGCGCTGTCAACCGCTTTTTGTTTTAGTCTTTGCTAAATTAATTACTTAAAACTGGTCTTATACAAATGTTGAATTGGCAAGCGGTTTAAAACTGATTCACCTAGCGGTTGTGTTTAACTACTTCTAACTATTCATGGCAAATAGAAAGAGCACCTAGAGTGTGTATCTTTGGTAAAACTTATCAAAGACACACACTCCTTAGTACTTAAAAGTACTTGCGGGAAAGCAACTATTGATCTATTACTCGTGGGAATAACAATGAAAAATGAAAATACAAACACAGAAAAAGAAGATTGGCAAAAACTATAATAATAAAATATAAAATTAAAGTCTAAAAAAACTAAAAAACACGCTTTTGCAGCAACGTGAACATAAATAGAGTGATGGCCAAAAAATTAATTATGATATAAAAGAGCGTGGGGTGCTTTCTACATTGATATATAATAATGGCTTTCCAGTCAAGTTACTGCAAGTACATATATAAACAATTAGGTGTATGTCTTTGCTAAATTTAACTCTCTATCACTGAGTATAATACAAATAGAGAACTATTTTGTATGCATACCAAATGCCGACTAAAAACAAAATCAATTTTATTTTTTAAATTTTATTTCGATTTTAACGAAATAAACATATATATTTCGCAAATTGATAATGTCTCTTTTTAACTGCAATGATTTGTATAAGCCAAATTTCAAATAATACAAACCAATAATTCGGAGGCGTTACAAATGATTACAAATATTAACAAACATAAAATGTAATTGCATTTAAATCAGCTGTGTTATCATTTCTATAAAGATCAATTTCAATATTGGTATTAGTTTACGTTTCTAAATATATGTAAACCAAGTTTTGGTTGACCAAATTGGAATTTAAAAAACAAATTGAAATTACAATTTTATTTAGAATCAATTTACTTAACAATTTTCAGGTATTTTATTTTTCGTTCTCACTAATATAACTCGCTAACTCTAATGAAATGGATAAGTCTATCAAATATTTTAGGGATGATAATAAAATGTTGACTAAAATTTTAATGAAGAAAATATAAATTCTGTCTTCATTGTCCGATGTGATGAAAATAATTTTATGGATATTCTTTTTACAAGATCAGAAGTTTCCTTATTCAGTTTGATACCGCGGTTCACTGAAGCGAAAGTCTTTTCAAACGTTTCTAATAATTATAGCGCCACCGTCAATTTTTTCCGTTGTTATTTATTTTCAGATTTTCATTAGGTAATTATTACTTCGGATGGGATTCTGTCTTTAAATATTATATAATCGAAATTGATTAGACTGTGTAAATTCATAAATATTATCGTTACAATAAATTTAAAAAATATAGGCTTATATTAGACTCAGATCTTTTGAATTGAATCAAACTAACAGATCATATTCGAGTCATATTTCTACCGGACCATAATTCTAAATTTTTATTTATTTTATTTATTTATCAACTTAGAATGTACATTATTATATTTGTTATAGGTATTTAAGTAATTGTATATAGCAATATACAATTAACAAATATTCCAGTTTAAAAATTTGTCTATATTTATACACATATGTATTCTTAAAAAAAAAAAAAAAAAAAAAAAAAAAAATACAATAAAACAATTCCTATAAAATACATCTTACTACAAGGATATATCAACTCATCTGTAACTAGGGAGCTTCTTTGATGATATATATATATATACATATATATATATATATATATATATATATATATATATATATATATATATATATATATATATATATATATATATATATATATATATATCATCAAAGAATCTCCTGTACTTTTTGACAGTGGCACTGTCCTTTTTGACAGTGGCGCACGGCGTTTTACGTTTTTCATGATTTTTTTTTGAAAATGCTAATTTTTGAAGTCCTCTTTATATATTTTATATCTCAAATGGAAGGAAATGAATGGATCTTATAAATAACGTTACAATTTTTAAAAAGTTGTTTATTAAAGAAAAATGTGTTGTTTTGAAAAATGTCATTTCCCGTTATTTTCGACCCCTAGAGTTATCACTTTTCTTATTTTTTTTTTCAAAGCTTATTCATTTATAAAACAAATAAAAAAATAAAAAAAGTAGTCCTATCTTTCATTTTTAAAATATGATTTTTTAAATATTTCATGATCTGAATATTTTAAACCAAAAATCAAAAAAATCTATCAAACTTTTTCTTAGATAATTTTTCTTGAATTGTTCACTTACTGACACTTTTGGCAATGCAATAAAACCCTAAATTGGTTGTTAATATAATCTTTATTATTCAATATTAAAAAGTTTCTGCTTTGAGCAAAATGAAAATTTTCTAATATCTAAAGATGCCTTATTAATTGGACAAAATCTATGATATTTATGAGTACCTGCTATTTGTTCTTAATCTTTTTTAATTTTTTTTCTAATAAATTATTATCTTTATTAGTAAAAAATAAATAGTTTAATTTTGATTCTTTTTCCACAGCCCATGAATAGAGTTCAAGTGGTGTAGTTATTTGGTTTTCAAATGGTCTTTGTACTCGCTCTAGCAGCATCCCTCTTGAGAACTCCTCCTAATGCATCACAAGGTCCTTTTCCGTTGCAAGTTGCAAAAAAATGCCATTCTGCTTCCATATCGAAGTCCTCCTTGAAATTACATAGATTGTAGAAACTCATTTTGTTTTTGTAATGAGCCCCAGATCCATCGGAAAGAAAGCAAATTTTCGTAACGTGCCTTAATTTTTCCTTTATAAAATTAACTAGGCCGGTAATAAACAATCTCACAGCTACATGATTATGTTTTGATGCCTCAGATATAGCTATCAAGCTTGTGAATTCCAAGCTACTATCGTTTTCCATCGTATGACCAGTTTCCCAATGAAATCTTTGAACCGCATCCTGAACTACAAATTAATAGTTTTCAGAAAAGTCACAATATAACTATACATTCATCAGTTGCTACATTTAATTTTCTACATTTCAGGTAATCTGCTTGTTGTTTTGGAGATAAATTCTTAAGAATATTATCGGTTCCCGAGCAGGTTGGACATTCGGTTAAATAGCATAATGTGCTTGGAGTAGCGCAAATAATTTGCGAAATAAGATCTTGATAACTTTCCACTTCGTATGATAAAAGGTTCAGAGATTTGATTTTAAAACATAAATTTAATATTTTGATGATATATGCAGACGCAAATAGTATGTGTGTCGCTAGAGTTCGCTAATACGCAGTACCCTGGACGAAGTGCAACAAAACTAGAAAATCCAATTTTTGTATTTGGATAGGTTTAATATTTTAAATATTTGATGAGCTTTCTTCAAATTACAAAGAACCAATCTACGCTTATTTGTAATAATAACTCCTTCTGATGACACAGTCTCGAAATCTCGTTTTCCTACACATACTCGACTTATTTCATCATCTTCATAAAATAGCTGTACCAACAATGGTATTTCTTGATTAAGAGTTATTGATCCCACTTTGGTGTTCGGTGTTGACATGATACCTTTTTCTTTTTGAATCTGTTTTGCTCTATTTGCCATATAATAAGACACACCAAACTCATCTTGAATTTTCCGAATAGTCCAGCTTTTTGGTACCGATGTTAAAATAATATACTTTGAATTTGTTGTTGTAGACATTCCATATTTTTCTCGTAATTGTTGAATCATTTCAATACTATCGCCTGGTATGTCATTATCGGCATGCCCGGAACTGTGCAGGAAGTATAAATATTTCCTCAGAAATTTTCCCGGAAGCTTCTTGAAATTTTTGTTGTTTATAATTTTCACTTCTCATTTTCTTATTTAATAAAGGAGAACCGTGTATTGATTTTAAAGT